>CM034349.1:12056104-12523637 GCA_019925275.1 Mytilus edulis | reverse complement strand
CTGGATTTCGTGTAGTGATTGAGTCACTGATAAGGTCTTTGCATCGGAACTAAACACATTTATTCTAAAAACAGTTATTGGCATGCCACGGGTTATGTTCTTCTCATATATGTTATGATGGTATGATACTAAACCCCTAACTGGAAGGATTGTGCCTGATGTTCATATGATGAAATCATAATCTTTCAGTCAGTTTAATTGAAGTCTGGAGTTGGCATGTCAGTTAACTGCTAGTAGTCTGTTGTTATTTATGTATTATTGTCATTTTGTTTATTTTCTTTGGTTACATTTTCTGACATCAGACTCGGACTTCTCTTGAACTGAATTTGAATGTGCGTATTGTTATGCGTTTACTTTTCTACATTGGTTAGAGGTATAGGGGGTGGTTTGAGATCTCACAAACATGTTAACCCCGCCGCATTTTTGCGCCTGTCCCAAGTCAGGAGCCTCTGGCCTTTGTTAGTCTTGTATTATTTTAATTTTAGTTTCTTGTGTACAATTTGGAAATTAGTATGGCGTTCATCACTGGACTAGTATATATTTGTTTAGGGGCCAGCTGAAGGACGCCTCCGGGTGCGGGAATTTCTCGCTACATTGAAGACCTGTTGGTGACCCTCTGCTGTTGTTTTTCATTTGGTCGGGTTGTTGTCTCTTTGGCACATTCCCCATTTCCATTCTCAATTTTACATGGGGGATTATTCAGGGTATTCCAACTTAGTTGCACCAAAAGGGTATCTTATTATACCAAATTAATCCTCTTCAAAATTAAGTTGAGCCATAATAAGTATATAATAGCAATAGAATGTCATAAACAGTGCAGAATAAGTCTGTTCACATTTTTTAAAGGCGAAATTTATACTGTTGAGATAGTGACAAGACATATTTAAGACTGTAAAGAATGTGTCGAGACATATTCAGACATTTTTAGAATGTCAAGAATATGTCAAGACATATTCAGACATTATCAAGAATGTCGAGAATATGTCAGGACAAATCGAGACATTATTAAGAATGTCAAGAATATGTCAAGACAGATCTAGACAAATTTAAGACAGTCAAGAATTGGTCGAGACTAATCCAGACTCTTATCAGATGATACAGGAAGTGTCGAGAAATTTTAAGACAATGTTCATACTGTCAAGACACTTGTCAAGAAAAATCAAGAACCTTTATAGACAAATTCATACTATGTAAAGAACTTTTAAAAATGATTTAGACAAATTAAGAATGTCGAGTAAAAATTCATGCAAATTCAGACAAAAACTGGTCTTTTCAGACTTTTGACTTTTGTAGTGAATACTGGTATATTCTCAGCCAATTCCTATAGAGGAGCGTCTACTTCATGTGCATTTTCATCTGTTGTTTCTTTGAAGGATATATTAACAACCGCAAATTGGACTAATGCATAAACATTCTACAAGTTTTACAATAGAGATCTGCAGTATTCATTTTCTAATGATGTTTTGTCAACCATGGATTAATATTTTATATTTGCAGTGAACGGAGTGACATTGACGTTGGATGAACATTGATTTATGTGCTGAGTTCGTTGGATGGACTATTCTGATTGATGAGAAAGAGACTTTATTTAGTGTTTGGATATAGCAGCGCACTATATTTGAACTTTAATACATTTATTGTTTTCTGATGGGATAATGTAATTTGGGATGATTACCTTATTAAAGGTTATTGATGGTATCATGTTTTATTCAAGGCCTTTTGTTATACGATTTGTTGGGCTTTAAAGATTCCCAATTAAACACGAGATAGCCTAGAGGCTACATGATAGAGAATATAAACCTCATCCAAGCATCCAAGGGATGTAATGGATGAGGATTATTCTCTGAATAAGCCGTAAGGCTTCGAGGGTTTAATTTCCCTCCCTATTAATGTTGACCCTCCCTTATTCAACAAATCTTTACTTTAAATAAGCACGAGGTGGGAGCGCGCTCTCCGTCAAATACTACCTGGGGTGATCACCCGGATGTTTTTTATTTAAATTAGTTCTTTAAATAGAAAGGCACGTGGCTACTTTGTTGACACAAATTCCCAATTAAACCCTCGAAGCCTTACGGCTTATTCAGAGAATAATCCTCATCCATTACATCCCTTGGATGCTTGGATGGGGTTTATATTTTCTTTTCTTACTGTCTTAAACTTTTAGGAGGTGGATTCATACCGAACTTGGACAGAAGCTTGTTTATAATCAAAAGCTAGTATTTACGAAAATGTGTAAAATGTATTTCCTGTTTCCGTATATTTTTTATAAATGGACTTAGATTTTCTTTCAATTAAGTTATAATTATTGAACAAGCTTGTCGATATATATCATTTAATCTGCACGTCTCGGTAGTAAGAAACGAAGAAACAAAGCAAGGTTAAATCTGAATTATTTTACCTAGGATTTAACAAAGGATCACTTTTCATCACATGATATACAACAGAATATAGCTTAGGTTTTCATTTCAACCAAGGCTTATGATATATAACCCAATGTCAAAATTTATCTAAGAGATAAACAAACAAGTAGTGCTGCAAAAGATGCAGATCTCATTACAAAGCAGAATCTTCACATTTAATACGAATAAATAGCAGTAGACTAAACCTTGTGTGTTGATGTAAATGTTGAATATTTTACCTTTCTTTTTTGTTTCCTGCAACTGCATGTATGAATAAAAAAAGAAGATATGGTATTATTGCCAATGAGACAACTGTACACAAGAGACCAGAATGACACAGACATTTTAAAACAACTATAGGTCACCGTACGGCCTGCATGTACTTTACTCTTCTATTCTAATGAAAACCCCACTGGAAGGCCACTGGCAGACTAAGTGAGCGTAAAATCACTGTTATCAATAGCCGATGACAAACAAGTTAAGAGTGAATTATTCAGTATTATTACCAACATAAGTTTTGCAGTTGTACACGCTGATATGAAAATGATTGTAAACCGTAGTAAAAATATTCTACCAGGTTGTCCCTTTAGGCAGTAGCTGAGCTTAAACAATAGTCAAAAATAATTACAGTTAAAGGTACATTTCAAACCATATATAGTTGCGTTTACGTAGTCAATGTGTTTAATGCTGGTTGCGTGAGCAAGATGACATATATTTTTTCTTGAATACAGTATATTTCTAATGATAAAAAAAGAGAAAGTTATGTCATATATAGTGATAGTGTTGTTGAAAACTTAAAATATAATCAAATGTATATTCATATATATCCAATTTTAGTGCGATATGTATAGCAGCTTGTAATGGAAAGTTTGTATATATCATTTAATGTAGTCCAATGTATTCCTCATTCCTTCTAGGGTTTTATTTTGTATCAAGTGAAAGAGGAAAAAAAGAAAAATCTAACATCAAGCTTGAAGACGGGTTCTCGTTGAAGAAAAAATGTTCAACCAAATCGAGTGCAATGCTGTCATAGTTATTTCCAATACACCATCATAAAAATATAGTGAATGAGAACAAATAAAGTAAAACAAAATAAAGGCAACATCATTATACAATGTGTTTAAAAGTCATAGATGGAAAACAAATCCGGATCACAAACCAAAACCAAGGGAAACACGAGAGAAAAACAACGTCACAATAGAATCAGTAAACTACAACACAAAAAAAAACCCATACAAGATACATAAAAACGACTATTCAATTAAAAGAATTGGAAGAGTTCCAAATGGTGAAGTTGAAAAAATTCCTTTATACATTTTACGGCCGCCATCACGAGTTGGTTGACTGCTATTGAATATCCGTTTCACAGACGATAGCAGATATGTTCCTTCTGTCGTAACTAAATCCCGTCTCTTGTTCACGAATGTGACTTACTGAATTAAATTTGTTAACGGATTCTAACGTGAGCAACACGACGGATGCCGTATGTGGAGCAGGATCTGCTTACTCTTCTGACGCATCTCAGTTCAACACAAGTTTTCGGTATGATTCGTGTCGCTTAGTCATTAGTTTTTATGTTACATTTTGCGTGACCTTTTGATTGTCCTTTTCTTTTTTACCCATAGCATTTTCAGTTTATTTTCGACATCTGAATTCGGAATTTCCTCTGTTACCTTTCGCCTCTTTTTTTTTGCAGCTTTTTTAATTTTGATTTTAGCGTAAATGATAAACTGATGCAACACCAGAGGGCGATTTTTGATTTGAAAATTAATTCTTTGAAAAAGAAAAACCTTAAAGCTAGTAAACAACACGACCTACAACGAGCATTATGAACAAAAAAGATGCTAAAGGAGACAACCCAAAAAACAGTAAAATTGATGTGAAATAAGTATAGACGCTAGCTTTGTCAAAATCAGTTTCGAATTTTTTTTTTCTCAAGAAATTGTCTACATGCTATTGAAAGCTGTCCTTAATGATTTTTTTTTGTACTAGTTAGTTTCCTTTGTTCTCGTGTTGTATATATTTTCATATGAAGAAATAAAATGTCTCAATAAATTATTGATTAATTTTGTCAGTCCCTGAGCTATCGTTTACTTGTAAGAATCGTTTATGCTAACTCCATCTCTCCACTTTTTTTTTTTTCAAAGATGACGGGTATTCTTAAAAGTATTGGACATATAAAGGTAACATATGGTGTCCTACAGGTAACACAAAGCAAAGTCGTATAGATATGTTACAGGCATTTTCTAAATTTAGGCATTTTGAAAAATGCCGAAAAACTTTAGGCATTTTCTAAAATGCCTGCAATATTCAGTCATTATACATATTGACTGATTTGCTAGGCATTTAACAAAATGCCTGGAAACATAAACAGGCGTGTTACAGAATGCCTGAAATCATTTTACAGAATATATGTTTTTGAAAAATGCAATTGAAAGCTTTGAAAACCAGACCAGTTTCATTTCTGATAATTACTGAATTAAAAAAGAAGAGTTTAAATAATCAAAAATAAATTTTACTGAATTATTCCAAAATTCACACAAGCACTACACATTTGTTTTTTTATTATTTCTCAAAATGTTTGACGACAGAAATGTGTCCTGATTGATTGCAAATACATTGTTTGGCGTAAAATCTAATTTTAGCACATCGACCACATTCCGTCTTTAGGGTATTACCTTGGAGATCTTACGGATTATGATTCCGTAACAAGATTACACATTTTGTAACAGGTGGTCCAAAAATCTACGCGTACAAGTTACATAAACCGGATAAAAAGGAAATCAAACTATCTATAAAGTTCGAGGTTTTACGTTAAATTATAAAAACGCTTTGGGTATAAACTTTAAAACAGTGCGTGAAATGGTTACTTATGGTGGTCAAGATGACATAATAACTGTTTGGGACGATAACAAGATTTCTATAGACAAACAGAACACGAGAATTATAAATAGTAGAAAGAGCAAAGGTTATACAATTGTATTTGAGAAAAGAGTTATAATTGAAGACTACAACACAAAACCTTATAGATATAATAAATCAAGAACATACATAAAAAATATTTAAAAAAAATTTAACTGAATTACTAATTAAAAAGAAATGACCACTTCACTCATATTGAAAATTCCCTCCTCCAATCAAAATGGCGGCTTTAACATTAGGTCATATGGGGGAAAAGTGGTCTAGTCTCATCGGGATAACTAGAGGGAATTTGTTTGGATATGAATGTATGAATTCTTTTAAATTCTGAATGGGCTCATTGGATATATTGCCACATGTTTGTTAAGTTAATAACTTTTTGCACGTTAAAAACTCTATATATGTCTATTCTGCAGGTTGAATTTTGTATCCCTGTCCAAAAAACCTTCAGCGGCAGTCGAAATTTCTGTTTTTTATCCAGGTCAATCCACAGCAGAAAGAACCCTTAGAAATTATAACAAAAGTGTTCATGTTTTAAAAATGCATGACATATTTGCGACTAAAGACAAATAAAGAGCCATCAGTCAAATATAACAAACTTCTTTTTTCTCTGCTTCATATATATTAAAAGAAAATGTGGTATGATTGTCATTAAGACAACTCTCCACAACAGACCAAACTGACACAAAATCAACAACAGTACGTCACCGTACGGCCTTCAACAATGAGCAAAGCCCATACCGCATAGTCAGCTCTAAAAAGCCCCGAAATGTTTCACTTTACTGTTTTGAATTTAGATATTCCAAAAGTTTGAATGTAATCTTTTTTAATTGTCAGAACAATTGGTCCTTCTGACATTTTGACAAAATGATCATTCATTCACTAGTGTTATCTGAAATACAGAGTGAGTACGTACTTATAGCAGTTTCACTAAAAAGAACACATCATATGTTGTCCACCAAATTTTAGATGAAGTGAATATAAGCAAATAAGAATGTGAACAAGAATGTGTCCACAGTACACGGATGCCCCACTCGCACTATCATTTTCTATGTTTAGTGGACCGTGAAATTGGAATAAATTCTCTAATTTGGCATTAAAATTAGAATGATCTTATCAAAGGGAACATGTATACTAAGTTTCAAGTTGATTGGACTTCTACTTCATCAAAAACTACCTTGACCAAAAACTTTAACCTGAAATTTGCACTATCATTTTCTATGTTCAGTGAACCGTAAAATTGGGGTCAAAACTATAATTTGGCATTTCAATTAGAAAGATCCTATCATAGGGCACATGTATACTAAGTTTCAAGTTGATTGGACTTCAACTTCATCAAAAACTACCTTGACCAAAAACTTTAACCTGAAGCGGGACACACGGACGAACAGACGAACGAACGAACGAACAGACGGATGGACGAACGGACGCACAGACCAGAAAACATAATGCCCCTCTACTATCGTAGGTGGGGCATAAAAACATATACTGTCAACTAGTCCATAAAAGTTCAAGCAATCAAAATATGAATCAATTCAAATGAGCAAAACTAACGGCCTATTGCATAACCAAACTAATTACGAAAATAGAATATGACAGACATAGACCAAAGACAACCACTTAACTACAGACTCCTGACTAGGACAGGCACATATAGAACGAGGCGTGATAAAGCATGTGTCAAGGCGCAAAAGTATCCCCTATCCTAGAATAACGATGCAACGGCATAACACAAGAACAAACTATATACAAAAATTAACGAAAAACAAATATTACACACAACAATACACGACAGGCCCCCAATTATAGGCTTCGGACTGTTGACAGGCAGACCTGGATTGTGACAGGGTTAACAAGTTTGAAGGCGTTAAATCTCCTCTAACCTGGGACAGTGGTGTATCAATAAATAGTTATCAAAGGTACCAGGATTATAATTTAGTACGCCAGACGCGCGTTTCGTCTACATAAGACTCATCAGTGACAATCATATCAAAATATTTATAAAGCCAAACAAGTACAAAGTTGAAGAGCATCGAGGATCCAAAATTCCAAAAAGTTGTGCCAAATACGGCTAAGGTAATCTATGCCTGGGATAAGAAAATCCTTAGTTTTTCGAAAAATTCAAACTTTTTTAAACAGGAAATTTATAAAAATGACCACATTATTGATTTTCATGTCAACACCGAAGTGTAAGAACAAATAAAAAAAAGTCCGGAATATGACATTTGTTTTCCTTGGTTTTATTGGTTGATTAAGTTGAATAACGTTTGATTTTTGTCAGATTTTATTGATTTCCTCTTTTTGATTTTATCTTGGAGTACAGTATTATTGTTATACTTTGTGAATGACTTATCCAGAAACAATATTACTACATTTTCCATTGTCTATTCGATGGGTCATTGATGAGTTTCAAAGGTAGAAATTAAGTAAATTTTATCCACGGTAACGAAGATATGCAATTTCTATATTAATATACATAACACAAACACATTTTACATAAACGTCTTATTCTAGTTAAATTTTGTAAGCGTTACAAAACGTTTTCAAATGTCTGAAGTTTAATAGCAGAATATATATAATTTGGCAGGTAATCTGCAATCAATTCCATCTTTATGCCCAATATATCATGTACTGTTTTACAACTCTACATTATTCTAAAGAGGAAAAATAACACTAGGTCAACGAAAATTGGATTATTAGTTCAGCCAAGGCGGCCGAGTTGTCTAGAGGGAGGGACTCAGTGCATGCGATTTTATCTCGATATCCCAATAGCGTGAGTTCGAATCACAGCGATGGAAATACAAAAAGTTGCTTCCGCAAATTTGCAGATTTAACATATTGTAGTGCTGATATTGAGAGTAACTTTAGGATAATATGCGTTTGCAGCCGTGTACCACCTTCACTGGTGATCCAATGGATTGGTCAGTCGTAGAGTTATCAGGGGTTTAATATAAAAAAGAAGATGTGGTATGATTTCAAATGAGACAACTATCCACAAAAGACCAAAACGACACAGAACTACAGGTCACCGTACGGCCTTCAAAAATGAACAAAGCCCAACATACTTTTATATATATAAATGCATAAAAAGTGTACAGGACTACGCAACTACTAAAACATTGGGAAACATTAAATGTAATTATCTAGAAATATTTCGGATGACAGACACCGTTCATCGGCATGAATATGATGTAAAATTAATTATATCAATCTATTAAAAAAAAATTAACAATCTTGAAAATTATACAATTAAAGCCGAACACGATTGTTTTAGTTAAATCATTATAAACATGATTTATTTTATATCATAATCATAATGATAAAAGATATATGTTATCCGAATTACTTATAGATAATTACATTTAATGTTTTTAATAATGTAGTTGTTCAGTACATTTTTTAGACGTTATACAATTTATTAATTGTAACGACCAAGCGTCCTCGTAGGATCGTTGACTAATTTCTAGACGTTTTATATATACGTATATAAGTCTAACGATTTGCACAACGTTACTAGTATACGGTTTTATTATACGAAGATGATGTTCTAAAATCGTGTTGACAAATATTTCGGCCTAACAAATAGCCTTCGTCTGTGTCAATAATTTTAACATATATATATATATAGCATTAATTGTACAGTAATTTTTAAATGAAATTACATTAAAAATAAATGATTAAATAACTATCTCCATACCAGATGGCAATTGAAAATAAATAAACTAGAATATTAACTCGCTCTAACATATAAAAAATAAACTACATCATTGCTAAATGTATATTTAGTTTCTGGAATGCTGATTTTCTCTTATTTGTCAATTTAGTTATATCAACTTTTCTCAAGTGCTAACTGATGAACACTTATTTTAAATTCAATGAAGCTTTTCCGATACTTAAATTTTTCAACTTGACATGAATATGCTTCCCCTTTTAAAGATGTTTTTTTTTAAATTTAAAATAAGTACGTAATTTTAATTCTTTTTTTAAACATTTACATTAACGACTATAGTATTTTCATGGAGTAAATCGTATATCTACCAATCAAAATGTTTTTAACCTTTCCAATGTCAAATCTTTTTAAATCAACACCATTACAACTTAGAATATATACAATATTATATATCAAAATGACTTATTACATTTGTGAGCATTCATACTCGTGATCAGGGCTTGTTTAAACAAATGAGCCTCCTCTAAACCAATCATTCTTTGTAAAAATTAAGGAATAGAACAAATAATGCCAATATGCAATGGAGAACCTAGCTCTCCCATTACTGCTAAATTACCTGACTTTTTATTTACCCCTAGAATGTATTTATTGAACTTTAAACTTAAGTTTTCGGAATAAAACTTACGAAAAAATTTCTTATTTCAAAGAGAATGTCTGTTTGACATTTCGAAAAATTAAAAGTACAAGTTTTCCAAAATTTCTTTGCCATACGTTAAAATCGGTTTAATTGTGTGATCGAGGATATAAAACAATTATCAATTTTGGTATGTTTTCACCGAAATAACTTTTAAACTTGAAAAAAAGCTTTTAATCCCATTGATACAAATCATATCGAGTCGTAGTTAAACATGTAGAAGCAGAAAAATAACACCTAGATATTTAAAATTTCAAACATTTTGTCTGTTAGTTTATCATTTAATCTAACTGTTAACAAATATTATTATACATGTTCTTAACAATATTGACAAACATAACCCCCAATCCAATGTTTTGGAGTTTAAACAACAAGGTATCGTGCACAACAAAATCAAAAGCTTAAATAAAATCTACAAAACATGTGTATAAGTAAGTTTTGTTTGCTATACACTTTTCAATTAGGGTCCTTAAAATGAAAATATCATCTACGGTTCTAGATTTTTTCTGAAAACCAATCTGTGATTCAAAAATTACATTTAATTTAGTCAAATAACTATCAAATTTATTATTAAGAATTGAATTAAACAATTTTCAAACACAACTTATAATAGCAATACCTCTATAATCAGAAGGGTCATATTTTGAACCTGATTTAAGTATTGGTATGGCATACCCTGTTTTCTAATGTTTTGGATAAAAAAAAACAGTGAATAATATACTTTTAAACAGTTTTACATAACATGGAAGCAAATTGATATCTCAGCACAAGGTTGGATGAATAACATGAAAAGTTTCATTCGACTAAAAATGAAGAATCTTCTGTACCTTGATCTGTTATCTTCTTCAGGATAATTTTGCTCTGCAAAATATGATCAACAATAATTAGAATTCAAAGGTGGAACAAATAGCCATACATCGATGAAAACCAGTCGAAACCAACGCAAAAGAGAAGCGCAGGATACCAAAGGGACATTCAAACTCGAAAATAAAATGACAAGGCCATGGCGTAAATAAAAATAAGAAAAAATTTACTGACCACAAAATAGGACAAAAAAACTGACAATAAAACCTTCACATAAAAGACAAACACTCAGCATACCGAACTATTGCAAAACATAGGGTCGAAATAATGCGTCCCGGAAAAATAAGCAGATCCAGATCAACCATTTTTTTTTCTTTTTCTTGCATGTGACTCAATCTTAAAGAACAGTTTAGTGTCACAGGATACGTTCTTTGTCTGATCGTCTTTTTGTATTTTTGGCATGAAATTGCAAGATTTTCTTCGACATATTGAGTTGTATCCCCCCTTTGATCTTTACTACGTTTCCCATCTTTTAAAACATTAAAATGTGTTATTAAAACAGATAATCATCAAAAATCTGATAGACGATTTGATATTGAAAATTAGTGTTACATAAAAGCACCAATTACACAAACAATGCATAAACTCTACATACTTATAAGAAGGGCGTGAAAATAAAGGGCATCTGCAAGGAAGAATTCTAAATAGAATTACCATTTTTTTTCACGGCTAAGCGTAAAATAAAATTGCAAAACAAGCTGCACGAAAATAACCCTTTACCACACTCTTATAAAATTATAACAAGTATTCATTATTTTCACTTGTGAAATTAATGAACTACGTAAAATAAGGAATCTAGAACTCATTCTCTGAATATTAAGACCAAACATATAACACAGGTAACAAAACTTATTACAGGTATTGATTACCTAAGCCGTATTTGGCACAACTTGATTACGGTTTTCGGGTCCTCAATGTTCTTCAACTTTGGACTTGTTTGGCTTCATACCTATTATGATTACTGATGAGTCTTACGTATACGAAACGCGCGTCTGGTGTATTAAATTACAATCCTGGTACCTTTAATAACTATTTATGCCTTATTCAGGAATATAGCTTAGAAGGTCTTATTTATGCAACTACGAAGCTTCCTTGTGGCAATATAGTTCTTATATGTATTGATACATTTGTGGTTTTGGGCGTTTCCACCATTTTCTATATTTGAAAATGGCTGTACAAAGTCAGGAATATGACAGTTGTTTCGTTTGATGTGTTTTTGTGATTTTATTTTTTTCAGACGAAGATAAAACCATCCAGGTGCTTTGAAAGAACCACGATAATAAAGTGTTTATTTATTAATTACTAGCATTTGTTCAACAACGTTGCTGGGGGATTTTTCTCCAAGACGTTAACTAAGCTCTGCAGTAGGTGTTGTGTCACTGATATAACTTATAACATACACTTCTATCATTTTCCCGATTTAAAAATTATAAAGAAATTAAGATTCAACTCCCACTCGTAAAATAGGTTATATATTTCTTCCAATATAGACAATAAGTGTTTTTGTTTTTGGCGTTCCTTGTTGCGAAAAATTCAGAGAAATTAAAAAAAAACGGATTTGAATTTAATGTTTGTCTTGTTTGAGATGTATTTGATAATTAAATAGAGATTTCAATTAAAGTTAAATTACCCCCAGATTACCAACCTATCTGAACGTATGTTGGCCTAACGCATTGAAGTATGACGGACAAGAGCATTGACTTCATCCAAATGTTATTTCAAAACTTTATATATTGTGTTGTAACCTGTTGGATGATTTAATTTAAAATTAGTATACAGGAATAATTGAGCCATTTATTTGTAATTGAATGCCTCGGTCATTAATTGGTCATTTGACTTGACTTATATATTGGGTCCTTTTCTATTTGTTTTATAACATCTCTGAATGACTCTGGTTAAGTGGCTCAGTAGAAATGAATAAGATGTGGTATGATTGCCGATAAGACAAGTATCCACCATAAAACCCATACCGCATATATGCAATTTATCAAAGATCTTGATTTATTTTTATTTATATTGTTTTTTTATCTTCATTTGTCACTTCTTGTGGCTGTATTATCTTATTATTATCATCTTATTACTATACGTACGGCCTCTCACAAATATATCGATGCTTTGTAGCACAATCAGTGTCGTCCCATCTATAATTAAATGTCGATCCCATACACAAACAATCCTGTCCACCTTGATGATTGTCAGGTTGTCCTGTATCCCAGTCAGTAGTAGTAATAACTTTATTGCTACTTGCCCACATAAATGTACCTTCTGTAACGCTATCTGTACCTCATAAACAAAAAGCTATAAATAAAACAAGTAGAGCGGATGAATAAATATTTGATTGCAGAAACAATTAATAATGCTCAAATGCTGCAAAATAACATTACACATATTATGACAATAAACAGTAAACAGAGAACACTATAATAAATCAAGCATACATATACAACTGTTATGCAATTAAGTTTAGTGATGTAAGCTTTCATGTCGCATTTTGTGAAATGTACACATTTGCTTTATTAAAGTTTTTGAGCTAGCATGAACAAAAAATACAATTCATTTGGCAATGCACAACTATATTTTAGGTAAAAACGTAAGCATCAAATATTAAAAGCAGGATACACAATGATCGTCATTCTAAGAATTCAAATCTAGAAAACCAATAAGAAATGGAGTAAAAATATGACGTTCATTTCGTCCGGTCTGTTTATATACAGCAAATGATTAAGCCAACAAAGACCTCTGATAATAAGGGTGAGTTTCATTGTTCACTACACTAACAAAGCTATTGTATAATTGTATAATTTGAGGGAAATAAAACCTCAACTTTAATCAAGTTTACAACTTTAGTACATTTGATAACTTTTTACAAACTAGATCATACCTTCTGTTTGTTTTTGAAGATTATCAAAAGTTCCTCATATATTTGAAAAGAATAAAAATAAATAAAAAAACTACCTACCTCCAAGGTAATTCAAAAAGGGGAAGTCAATACTAACTGGTAAAATCAGATATATATATAAACCACAAAAAGAGAGAACATTCGAAAAACCGATTTCATTCAATACATCAGATATAAATAGGCAAAAAAAACTTCAAGATATTTCTCTTCCATTACTCGATATCTTCAAAACAGCTTGTCGTTTGTTTTCTACTTTAGAGTTTGAATGTTCCTCTGGTATCTTTTGTCTCTCTTTTACAGGGGAAAGTGTGAAAAAAATAACTTAATACAAGAGACACAACTTCCCTAAACATTCAAAACCAGAACATATATCAAACCTAATTTGTATGTTATCATGATGATGTGACAATTGACAAATATCTTTATATAGGCATTATTGAAAGCAGTGCAATATTGAATTATGACGGACGTTATTTTTTAACTTACGTACATTTCAAGTTCTGCGGTACATTAAGATGCTTGTGATGTATACAGTAGAATAACAATTCAAGAATTACTTCTAACGTTTACAATTCAACACTATAAATCTGCCATCAGTCAAAAAAGAAATGTATCAATTGTAGTAAGTTAATTTATTGTTAATTTTGGTTGTAAAGAAATGCACTCATTGCATTAAATAAAGGCAACAGTAGTATACCGCTGTTCAAAACTCATAAATCCATGGACAAAAAACAAAATCGGGGTAACAAACTAAAACCGAGGGAAACGCATTAAATATAAGAGGAGAACAACGACATAACACCGAAACGTAACACACACAGAAACGGACCAAGCATCAGACAAAACACCACGAGAATAAAAAATATAACATGAAAACCAAATACATGAATTTGGGATAGACAAGTACCGTGCCACGTCTTATCTCAATTTCTCAAAAATAAGAGAAAACACAAACGACTCAACGTTAAAATGCAACACACACAGAAACGAACAATAATATAACAATGGCCATCTTCCTGACTTGGTACAGGACACTTTTAAAGGGGAGTAAAAGTGGTGGGTTGAACCTGGTTTTGTGGCATGCCAAACCAAATCTTGCATTAAAATCGATTTTATATCAATTTTTTTTTCTAATGATTCTACTAAATTGGAGACAAAGTGTCTTTTCGGAATATAATTACTGCTATTGTCAACGTTATATTAATAAAAATATCACGGAATTTCACGGAATTGCAGTACGAAACCTCATAATTTGTTTGACGATAGCAAATGATTATAGCAGAAAAAGTATCATAAAACGACAGTTTTTATTTAGTTTTCAAGAAGTAAACCGCCATTTTATAGCATACGTTTTCTGTTCATATTTTCTACAAAAAAAGAGTGAAAAGTACATACTACTTCCAATCTCAGTTGCTCTGCTTTTCAAAAATGATATCTCAACACTCGTGTCAGGTTCAGCCAGCTTACCAAACCCATTACAGTAAGACTAAAATAGAAAAGCATCGGTCAAATATGTTGCATATAGCTGTTAACGTTTTGTAGAAAACGAATCTCATTTTGATTCTTTTAAACTTTCTAGTGCATCATATGGCAATATCAAAGGTACTTTATTCAAATGATTTGCACCACGTGACTTTGTCCCCTTTTGATCAAATTACCTCCCTTAGCTTAAGATTGAAAATATAATTTATTTTATATTTGCAGATAATCACGTCTTTTCCGCCATGTATCTAAAACTAATGTATATTTATAAACTTCCGTTGGCGGACATTTACAAAAATACTGTGAAGTTCTAAGGGAAAATGCTTACAATTTGACTTTTTACGAAATGGGAAGGATGAAATCATCATGTTTTAAAAAGAACTTGGCCGAAAACTTAAGAAAGCAGGTAAGTTAAAAGGTAATTAACTTTAAAATTCAACCTACAAGGTGCTTCCTTATATGAGAACAAATCATGAACAATATCTTCTTGCATATGTATTTCTGTTTTGAATCTTGCTATTTTACAATTTTCCATCATTTTATGTGATCTTATATAGCAATAACACTATGACTACGCTTCCGATTTTCAAACAAAAAAGGCTAGACAATGTCTATTTGTACGCGGACAGAAGCCTAAAAGCAAGTACAATTCACCTATATGCGAACAAATTGTTCATTCGAGATAGGTATTGGCATATTGGCATTTTATTTAAGGGGCTTATATAATCATATTGTAATGGCTGCCGTCATAATAAGGCAAAATGGCCGCTATGAAAATTAGGAAAAAAACCCAAATTTTGCTATATTTGGTGTTTAACAAAACTATCAAAGAAATATTTAAATTAAGAAAAGTTTCTAAACCTCAAATTGCACTGCAAAGACATTTGGACGGATTATCCAACACAGGAATCAAAAATCAGTTAAATTTTTGAAAACGAATTACCTGAGTAAAACATACTGCTTCATCTGTAAATGAGTTTGCGAATTAACTTGATATATAAAAGCAACAGCATTATACCGCTGTTAATATAAGTAATATGTCGTAAATTAGTTTAGACACAGACACATCGTAAAGATCAGCCAATTCGTGATGGTTTCATATCTTTTTTTTAAACTTTAATCCTCATAACTCTGTTAGAGCAGTTTCTGCGCAAGGAGCACACTCATGTTAATGGAGTCCGTATAGTGAGCATGCTTGAGAATAACGTATCCATTGATATATGTCAACACCATTAGATGGGACAGAGAGTATGCTTCTCGTGAGAAATGGGAAATTGATAATTGGCGAGTTGAAATTATCCCGTTTATCCTAGATTAAGTTGATAGTAGGGTGCCCAATCAACGAATTTGATCGATTTGCCTTAACGGAATAACATACGGCTATATTTTATATCATTGGAAAGAGGAGAACAATCCTCATCGATATACCGTTGTCGTCGTTGGTTGCCGTGGTCACGTTTTTTTTAAATTAGGGTTAAAGGTCAAAGCAAAAATTCCAGAAAAATGCACAGTCACATTTAGATAGCTTGTTTCTCCTACATATATGTGTTTGGAGAAAATAAAAAGAACGAATTTATAGAAAACTATCTTTTGTATCTACATTTAGAACTTATTTTTTATTTTTATCCCCAAAAATGACTTTAGATTGACTTTTTTTGCATATAGGGTGCAAATTTGAAATTTCCAAATAACTGTTAGATAACTTATTTCTATTTCTTAATTTGAAATTTTTGTATTCAATTCATTACAAGTAAGATCTAAAGATGTTTTTTAGATCTTATCTTTAATAATTTGTCGAAAACAAAATGTGTTTTTCACGTCTTTTGTTAGTAAGGTGTTCGTCAATTTCTAGGTGAATATCTAATTTCTGTTATAGGGTGTGAAAGAGTATATATATATATAAATGATTTGTTTAAAAATTTGTGTTACATTAACGTCGAACTTGGTTGATTATAACGCTCTGTGTATAGTTTTGCTTTACAGAAGTGAAAATTACTGCAAACGGCGAAAAAGGGGAGTTAAAGTTAAGAAAACAAAACGTCTATTAGAAACAGGCAAAACACTCCATCCTACAAATATAGATGACTAAATGAGCAACAATTAGCTATAATGTTTACAAGTATTCCAAAAATATAATAAGGGAGAGGGTTATGTACAGCACCGATGAATTTTACAAACAACTGCAACCAAAACAATGCGTGAAAATCCAAAGGGACATTTTCCTTATAAATTGAAGACAAGCTGACAATAGCATGGCAAAAATTCGAGAGAAAAAAAGGCAAATAGAAAATTATGATCGAAGCTAGTTTTCCCTACTACGTTCTATGGTCTTCTGTGGTTTAAGCCCACCAACCACGTCAAGGCCAAAGACTTATGGCAGGTTTTTTTTAAATATTCTTTTCACACCAGATAGATTATTCTCATGATTTTAAAATTGAGTAGATATTTTATTTATTGTTTAGAAAATATTATGGACTGGTTAATTTTCATTCGATTGCTAACAATGGTTAATAAGGTACAAACAGAAAAATAAAATCTTTTACATCGTTCTCATGGTCGTCATCAATGTTTCTAACTACAACCAGACAGTATTTACATTTTGACATATGTCATTTGCCTGACATGGGCATAAATCTGTACATGATAGATTTTGCTCGAAGCAAACGCAACTCTCTGAAAACACAGATTTACCCTTACTTGTACATGTACAAGTACAAACTAAATCTTGCAGAAATGCATATGACATCTAACCTTCGAGATAGACAGGAACAAGTCATGCTTCTTTTCCATCCGAACTGAATAGTAGAATTTAAGGGCAGTTTTGCTATATTGGAAGACATCAAATTCTTGTTTTGAGTGAAGCTTTTATTACATATTGTTTAAAAGTAGATTCACAAGTAGAAAGTTTGACAAGGGTAAATTTTAAATTGTAGCCAATTTTACGTACAATTTTTTAGGTCACTTTGATCTATTTTGAAATTTGACTTGATATCATTCAACCTAACAACAAGGTTTCGAGCTGCATCTATATTAGATTCATCGATGTCACAATAAGAAAGGTTTGACAAATCGGGGTTGTCGTTCAAGACTAAAAAATTAGTGCGCTTACCGATCCTAAACAAGGATGACGTTGTATCGCATCATTTTACAGCATGTGTGGCTGGTAGAATGTTACAAATGGCAAACCCTAGACTTTTACATATTTCGTAGACAGGTATATAGCGGCCCAAATCTGGTGTGCAAGTTATAGTTCAAGAATGGAGGTACAATATTTTGTAATCATCAGTACGAAGATGGTCTAGGTCTGACACATCAGGCAAAAGACTAAAATATACATTATCTTTCCATGCTCCCAAAGACTCGATAAAGCTTTTTTTGTGTTAATTTTTCGAATATTAATAAGCTATTAAGTAGAAGAACCCTGACATATCACACTTATCCCATTGTCTTTCATTATTTCTTGGTTTAGGGCATGATAAGCATAGTTTAACAGGACTGTGAATGTGTGTCAAATTCCGGGTCTGAAACTAATCGAAGGATTTGAATTGTATATTACAATTATAACAAAACTATCAATTCAAAAAAACAATTAAAGTTATAAAAACCAACAAAAAAATATTTCCTAAAACAAAACAACGATCTTCTATCTAACTGCACTATTCAAAACATACAAATCGACCATACAACAAGCAAAAAAAGAGAAATGAAGTTAGTGACAACTATTCTAGTTAATGACCTGATAGTGTAAGCTACAAAACGATTTACGACACAAGAAAAGGCGTGTTGGAATCAGGGCAGAATTATCACTAAATTTGTGTTTTAAATTGCTATTTTCTTCGCACCGATTAACATTACACAAAAGATATTTGGCAGACATATGAACCATTTCTATTTGATATAATCAGAGTAAAAATCCCGTTACAGAACCACGCAATAAATTTTCTTTCGTTCAAAATGTTGTAAATTTCAGCTAAAAAAATAATCTTACTAAATTAATGAAATACTTATACTTAAATTATATTATCTTTTCAACTTTCGTTATATGATGAATTTAAATTTTAAGCTAAATGATAAGTATCATTTGAACAAATAACACAGAAAGCAATAATCTTATTTTTCGTGTTGAAGATGGCCTGTATGATGAAGTATCTTTGGGTACCCTAAGAAACCACAAAATATTGAAAAACGTGACAACGGAAGCTTACGACGACATTCATGATTGGAAAATATAATAATATAATTTTCCAATAGTTTGCATATAAAAATAGCCGTGTATTATCTGTTAACTTTCACTCGTTCACTAGACGTCTTTTTCGGTAATGGGCACCCTACTTTAAAGAAGTAAAAACACTAACAAAAGTTAAAATCAATGTAGATATTGGTACAGGTTTATCAATGGATTCCTCAGGGGGTTGTAAATAAAGGCAATAGTAGTATACTGCTGTTCAATAGTCATAAATCGATTTTACTGAATCGAATCCTGGTCACCAAAAAGCACCAACATACATAAACACTGACTATGTGATAACAACTAACATATTCCTGACTTGGTACAGGACATGTAATTGTAAACGTTCATCTGGCTCGACAATCTTAATAATTGCAGCTTGGGTTTAACGTCTCAAACACAAAAAGTATTTATGCAACCACACACATTAACGCACTCACCACTGAGTTGCGCTACAATATGGAAGCTACTAATGTACCAAGGCTACCAATAATAATTTACGAACTTTATAACTTAATATTGGTAATAAAAAGGCTGACATATCTCGTTTTGGATAAATTTGATAGCAGTACTGCTAAACATTGTAAATGCATATTTTTTTTTTAATGACTTCTTTTTTCGATTTTCAGCTATCCAAATATTACGTTCATTGAAAACAAAAGACGTCACAATAACCATTATCAGTAAAATGAAGATAAAAGCAGAGTTAATTTTCACCACCTGGGTCAGACGTTTCTATGACACAAAGTCATCTGGCTGATAAATTTATTGTATTTTTATATAAATATTGACACCAATCGTTGATTTTACTTGCAGAATGACACCCATTCCAAAGCCTCCTCTGTAAAATAAAACAAATCAAAACAAAAAGAATATGCCCAGTAATATGTTGATGTTTTTATCTACATGCTACTGACCATGTTCAGCGTTGGGACTAGATAGCAAACGGTAGAATCGAGCAGACAAACTATATGCAAACTGTTATGAACTGTTAAATATAATGTATCAGCTGGATAAGTCTGTAATTGTATAGCTAGGAAAAACATTATTAAGTTAGTTTTAGATACGTGGGCTTACAGAGAACTTACATATATTAGAAGAGAAACGTCATAAAACTTAAGTCCTTCAAATATTTGTTCAATTTCTAACTGTCCTTCCTTAACCCCCAAAAGGGGTTCTGAAGGAAATTCAGAAAATATTTTACAAATTTTTATGGAAAGGAAAACCAGATAAAATACAGAGGTCAGAATTAATGTCCGAAATCTATGATGGATGTTTTTATATGCCAATTTGTAAATAAATATTGACGGAATGAATTATTAGATCCACGGTTGGATAGAATATTTAAGAATGAAAAATTACTCTGTATGTTTTATTACCCCTGCACAACAAGTTAAACTAGATAAGAATTGGTAGTTGTTAAACGCAGCATTCAATTAACCAAACCCAGTTGTCATATATCTAGTTATATAAATAGGACTTGATCAATCTAACAAGTGTTTCTTATTTTTTTTATTTGTGTTTAATACTGTAGTAAATAATTTCACATGTTTGATAATACAAAATCTAAAAAAACAAATTCAAAAACATTTTTTTTTTAAATAGATATTACCTGTCCAGTCTGCCAAGTGTATAGTCCTATGGTAAAGTAGTAACAAGTTCCGCCATTCAGTTTCCAATTAGAATCACACGAATCTAAAAATAAGTGTCAGATTATTGCATTTTAAATGGAAGAGGGACTAAAGATACCAGAGGGATAGTCAAACTCATAAATCGAAAATAAACTGACAACGCCATGGCTAAAAATGAAAAAGACAAAACAAACAAACAATTGGACACATAACACTACATAGAAAACTACAGAATAAACAACACGAACCCCACCAAAAACTAGGGGTGATCTAAGGTGCTCCGGAAGGGTAAGCAGATCCTGCTCCACATGTGGCACCCGTCCTGTTGCTTATGTGATAAACAATCCGGCAAATAGTATAATTCGGTAGGTCACATTAATGAAAGGGACGGGGATTGTAGTTACGACGTAAGAAACATATCCGATATCATTTGTAAAACGGTTATTCCATAACGGTCAACCAACTCGTGATGGCGTCCGTAAAATTTACGAAGTGATGATTTCAACTTCATTATTTGGAAGTCTTGGTTTAATAGCTTCCTTTTGCATAAAGTAAAGTACGAAAACTGCAGTGGTGATATAACAAAAATAGACTTATACACTAAATTTACTTCCGTCTTAATTACATATAGTACATGACTGAATTCAATTTGCATAGATGGTTACTTTGAAACTTTGTATTCAATAGATATTCTGAACAAGTAGACACACTTATATATTTGGATTACTTACATTGACAATTTGACCCTCCGGTATTTGAAATACATGCACATTTGTGGGTATTCCCTCCACCATAAGTACAGGTACCACCATTTTTACACGGATTAGGCATACATGGATTGACTGAAAAATAAAAAGAATAAAACAGTTTAAAAGAATGTTCGCTGGTCTTGTTTTTGATTTTTTGCCAGATGTTTGGAATCCTTTGGTTTTATCCATACAGTGTCATTAGAAATTTTCCCTACTAACAACTACTTTTCTTTTAAATTTTATTACCTTTAGTTTTTAAAAAAATAGCCATATTTGAAAATCCGAAAAACAATTTTAAAGAAAAGGTTGCCAATGTTAAATATATGAAAAGTCTAGAGAAATATTTCCCGTCAAATTTTCAATGGCTTACATCTCGAAGACAAGCAGATGAACTTTTATTTATTCTGCTTTTTTTTAATTCCTTTATTTATATATTATCAATTTATAACAGTCTTTAAAAAAGTTTGTTATTTTGAACTGAGTAGGAAACATCCTTAAAATAGTCAGCAAGTTGAATTTCCTACATAGTCTACATTCCCTTTTATTGTACAACAAATCAAGGCTATGTTTCATTTCTTATTTGATTTTTTACATACTTTACTATAATTAATCGAAAACAGTCTTGACTGATGTAGTTTTTTCAAGACCATTTTGAATGACATGAAATTATAGTTATACATATTGCTACTACATCACAATCATTAGCACATAGACACCCGTGCTGTTGTTTTTGGAAAAGGGAAATCCTTATGGTTGTGCGAGACATATCTACACGCAGATACGTCCGATTTCAATGCATTGGAATATCAATTCAGAGGCTTTGTCCTGCTACAGTGCCACGCTTTCTACACGATACACTATCAACACGCCATATTACCATGGTTATTTATTTTCAAAGAGTATGTGTAAGAACTTTTACCAAGCGAAAATGTTATCAAATAAACCTTGCATTACTAATTTTTTTATTTCTATTTGAAAGGATTCATGGACGAGAGATTTTGTACAGACTACTATTTTCATTTGTTTATTAAACATTTACATTTAGTAAACCCTCAATTAAAGCAACATGTTGATAAAAAAAGCATACTTAAAATTTATGAAATAAGAATTAGAAATAATCCTGGAAAATTCGACGAATACCTGTTCTTAATATATATATATATATAGATAATGCATTGCTTATTGAGGATAAGTAAGTTTTTATCTTGAAATAAAAAGTCTAGATCATTATCTTAATATATTGTTTCGTTTTCAAACACAATTCTCTGACATAGGAGCTTTCCGTTTATGTGCAATATAGTGCCTGGTTTGATATATAAATAAAGGTAACAGAAGTATATCGCTGTTCCAAATTCATCAATCGATTGAGTAAAAAACCCAAATGCGGATAACAAACCAAAACTGAGGGAAACACGTCAAATCAAAGAGGATAACTACGACACAACAGAAACACAACATTAAAATGTAACAAACACAGAAACGAACTATAATATAACAATCGTCATTTTCCTGACTTGGTAAGTTGAACCTGGTTTTGTGGCTAATCAAAACCTCCCGCTTTTATTGCAATATTAAATATAACATTGAAATGACTTCATTACATGACAGGATTACAAAAAAAAAAATAGGAGAACATATAGGACAGAGAAACACACGAATAATAGCTATCAAAAGGTACGAGGTTCATAATTTAATACACCAACACGCGTTTCGTCTGCACGTGACTTACCAGTGATTCTCAGTTAAAAAAGTTAAGAAGCCAAAAACAAATACAAAGTTGGAGATCATTGAGGACCAAAAGTTCCAAAAAGTTGTGCCTGATACGGCTTAGATTTACTGCCTTGGATAAGAACATCCGTATCATTTAGAATAATTCATACTTTTGCAAACAGTAAATTTATAAAAATGACTATATTTGATATACATGATAACACCAAAATGGTGACTAACTACAGATTAAAAACTGATACATAAAACAACCTAAACCAGCATATAACATGTCACAGCAGAGTTAGCCGAAGAGATTACAGATTTGACCTCAAATTTCATCATTATCTCCTGATTTTCAATTTCAAGCTTATTTAAAATTTCTACTTGCAGAATATACCAATAAGATTAATTCAAATATATGTAAATATAAGTTGCAAAGTCTGTAAATTGATCGTTTCCGTAATCCAGTTTGCTCATATGTGTGACACATCAACAAACGACAGACTGTTCAATGGCTGTTAATAACATGTGAACATCATTATCCGAAAAGCTACTGGGAAGTATGAATTGACTGCAATCGAAAATTCCGAGCAGTATTGAATGTACTGCGGTAGATTAGTCTGATAATTGACTGAATGACTGAACGACACCTAAACATATATTATTCAGGCTTTTGAGAAGATGTTACGATCAAATGAGGGTTTAGGATTAAAATTAATTTCGCCTTTGTCTTATTTATTTAACATTTGTATCAGAATTTTGTATGTCGTATGGCTGTGATGTTTTTCAAAGTATTTTCACTGGTGGATCCAAATTATTCTCAAACTTACCAATTATGTCTGTTTGGTTTATTATCCAGTTTTGTAAATATAACACATTCTTAGGAAAATGTCTGTAACAAGTCAGAAATATTACAGTTGTCTTCCATCAGTTCAATTGTTTGATATTCTCTAACGTTTAATGTTGTCAAAGTTTAAAGAAATACCATTTTTGAATGTCGTTTTTTTTCTAAATTTTTACTAGTTTCAATTGTTTATTTTATTTGATTCTATTTGCTTTCGTTGATCTTGTTGATGGAGTATGTCAATATAAACAGTATGTAATATTGATACGTTGGAGGTTTTTTTTACTTACTTTCACAATTAACACCGGTGTATCCCGCATCACATGTACATGTATAACCAGCATTAGTTATATTACAATATCCATGGATACAAGGACTAGCTGTACAAGGCGTGACTGAAAGTGAAACATTAAATTTCTCAAAAATAATTATTTGAATTTTAAATAAAAACAAAATAATACAAAAGAAGCAAGAGATAAAAAAAAATCTCGTTCAAGGATAATTAAACGAGTAAGAATACAACGTTAGTGTACTTAGTCTTTTGAATTTTTCGTTCAATCTAATAGAGGATTGTTTTCTTTTCCATTTGTTTTCATTTGTTTGTTTTTCTCAATATTGATTTTCTATATTGTTAGATTTTATTTTTCGTTCGTCTGGTTATATTTAATTGATCTTCTTTGCAAGCATTGTATCATAATGTGTTTTGAAACTTTGTGATATATATATATGGCTTTAGGAATCGTATTCAGTGATGCAGTAAGTACATTAGATTCACATAAAGTTTAGTGGCCGAACCAAACGTAGGTAATCATTTAATGACAGTAGCTCTCAGTAAAACGCAAAACAATGACTATTTCACTCTTTCAAGGTATGATCAAAATCATTGTAATGTCACAAAACATATTATATGTCATGCCATCTCAAATCTATGGCAGAGTTTTTACAATTCTTATTCAATTTTGTAATTTAATAATCTATGGCGGATTTTTGTTGTTTCCAAATCTATGGTAAATTTTGTGCAAATGAAGTACAAGGCAGTACATATAAGATCAATAACGTGTCACAAGTTGAAATGCAATTCAAGGGGAGAATATCTATAAACATTTGTGATATAAACATTCCATAAATTCCATAATGGTTAACCATACATTTTCTAAATGAGGGACGAAAGATACCAGAAGGACAGTCAAAAAAAATGAACGAAAAACAAATATGTAACACATAAACAAACGACAACCACTGAACTCATAAATCGAAAATAAACTGACAACGACATGGCTAAAAATAAAAAAGGACAGAAAGACAAACAATATTACACATGACACAACGTAGAAAACTAAAGAATAAACAACACGAACCCCACCAAAAACTAGGGGTGATCTCAGGTGCTCCGGAAGGGTAAGCAGATACTACTCCACATGTGGCACCAATCCGGTAAATAGTCTCATTCGGTATGTCACATTTATGAAAGGGAAGGGGATTGTAGTTACGACGTAAGGAACCTTATTTTGTAATTATTTAACAAAATCACGCTGATTAAATTTGTTAATCTCTTGTATTTAGCATGTCGACCAGTAATACATTAATTGAATTATAATCACTTAAATTGAGGATATCGGAAGTAAACATAATGTGGGAGGACAATTGTATGTGAATATTAAGCAACTTTACAAAAAAATATCAATGCAAAGGAACATGCATGTACACTGAACTGCATACATTTAAATGTAAATTATTAGTACGTGGTACATTGTAGCAAGTGTCAACTTGGGCGGGAGTACCAAAATATGATACAGCTATACAATTAAACAAATATTTAATTGCAATTGTTCGTTTGTTCATTTTATTCATCTAATTGTAATAACAATTTGTAAAACTAAAAATAAAGAGTGTGATAAATGTTTGTTTAAATTTAACCCATATGATCCAATAACATGTATTGTCAGCTAATAATGGACCATAAGCGTATACTCATACGGTCCGACCGTACGAGTATACGTATACGGTCCGGACCGTACGCGTACGGTCCAAATACTCATATGGTCTGGAACACATATAAACAAGTCTAACTTGAAAACAACGTTAAAACCTATGATTGCGCAATTTTTATACGTGTGCATGTAAAACAAATTTCGTTGTAGAGGGATCTAAAAACAGCACAAACAACATTTTTCAAAAGAACAAAAAAGTGAAAAAAGTATACTTTAACAAAACGCATTTGTCTAACAGGTCGATCAACTGATATTAGACCTTTTCAATATCTCTCGACAACCACAGTTGAGAACGACTACGACAGGTAAAATGTGAGGGGTCGTCTCAAAACTTGAAAAAATTGAAATCATTATTGATTTTATTGCTTTCATTGATAATGATACAGCTTTCCTACAAAGTCCAAATAACATGGATTTTTTTTAATTTATTATAAAGAAAATGATGGACTTTAAGTCACATTTCATCTTTTTAGACGTTGAGCTCCTAGCTGTTCTGGTGGAATTTGGGAAATGAAAAGAACAAAACATTGTTAAATTGTAGTTGGTATTTAATTAATCAATGTTTTATCATAAATATGTCTGTTGACAAGAGCGGCACATGTTTCCACAATGTCTGTTAGTTTTGGCTTTGGGTGCCTCCATAATGTACTCTATACTTTGTTTATTTTCAATTCACCAATTTGGTGTTCCACTTGAATTCTTTATTCACCAATCACGCGATTAGATTTTCTGCTCTTTCTCTCAAATGTTATGCTTTACGATTAATTTCAGGTGTTGTAAATGGTGTAACTAAAGGATGACGATTTGGATAAACTTTGTCTCTAAGGAGAACTGGAAATGCAGCGGATCATTTCTCCCTATTTTGTTCCAAAACCTCCCGTGTGTATGTTCATAGATGAGATAGAACAAAATCAAAAGTACGAAAAAAAATGAAAAAGGTACAAAACTTTGTTCCGGAAATTGGATTTAGAGAAACAAATTCTAACCCGGTGAAAACAAAACAAAATATAGAAATGACAGTGTATAAATAAAATCAACGAAATTTAATTAACACAATGACGAAGGGACAAGGTATGTTATTTTCAGGACATCAGCCGTTGGTCTTCAAACCACTGATTAGCAATGTCCATTTTGATTTTGCAATGTCAACAAGCTCTATAGTAATAACTAACAACTTGAAATATAAATTCCATACGCAAGTATGTAAAACAAAAAATGCACTGCTTAGATGTTGTAACATTAAAACGAGAAGTCAATTATAATTTTTTTTCAAAATTCATCATGAAAAACATAAACTCTAGAGAAGTCTGCCGTTGATAAAAAAAATAGATGTGATATTTTCCTAAGATCTTCAAAATCAATCTGTGATTATCCATCTAGAAATTGAATATGTACATCAACTAAGACGAAGACCGGTTGAAAAATAACAATTTGGTCGTGTTCACAAGTGTGATACGGACGTACGGACAGTCCAGTAAGTATTTCTCATAAATGGAAAATTTCATAAAAGCTTTTACATCAACAAATAAATCGTTATTTAAATGCGGCATATATTTGGTAAAAGACTCGCTTAATCATAAAATTGAAGAGAAAGCGGATCAGGATGCAGAATGGTTGCTGTATTTGTTTTAATCAATTCAACATAAAATGTCGTGTAAATACATACAAAATAAGAATATTATATGACAGAGACATATATTTATTTATTTATTTGGTTGATATATATTCTGAAGCTATATAGTCAAGACAGTATATAACCGCCAATCCAATATGTTACGTATTGATAATCATGATGTTTTTTGTCTTTGAGACGACTCATCCATTTTACCTGTAAACTGTAGGTGTCATAAGTCGGTGTCGAGAGATGTTGAAAAGGTCTATTAATAAACCCTGCTGACTAGCATTGGCAATAGACAAATAAATTGATCACAACAGGTAAATGAAATCATCTGTGAAATAATCGAGTCTTGTTTTTTTCAAACACATTGTAGACGTAAAATATTGCTAACTTGATGGCATGTATTTGCGAATTTCTTTGAAAATGAACAACATTTTTGATCAGCATAAAGACGGTATTTAAACAGCTTACTACGATACGTATTTCTCTGATGAGTCCTTTTAACGTGAAACGCAATTTTTTGCGTACAATATTTAGCCTGGTATTACTCAATTTATTTTCACCTGACTGGGCGGAGTTTACCGTTTCGCTCATAATAAACCATTCCATCTATAGATAGGTGTTTTAGGATAAACTCATCAATAAAGTGTCCAGTTATTCTTTTGTAAATTCCTTTGATGGCACTGATAGGTGATTAGAAATCAGTAATAATTATAACGGCAATCATCCTAATCACACACATCTTCAAATATACTGTCCTTATGCAAATTAAAACGTAAGCTCCGCCCGATCAGTTGAAATGACATTGGTAATATCTATTATGATTTAGTTAATTACTAATAACGTATTTACCAGGGAGTGTTTTTTTTACCATTTTTACCATTGTCACCATTTTCTACATGAGAGAGTGCCTGTGCAAAGTCAGGAATATGACAGTTTTATTCATTCGTTTGATGTGTTTGAGCTTTTGATTTTGCCATTTGATTAGGGACTTCACTTTTTGAATTTTCCTGGGAGTCAAGTATTTTTGTGGGTTTTTTTTAAACACTAGTAATTGATAAAACATACCCAATGTTAAACATGCATGACCGTTTGAATGAGTTGGTAGGCATCTTGTATCTTCTTGGCAGGGATTTGTAGGCCAGCAGCTGTCTGTATCCTGAAAGTAGAATAAACATATAGTATTTTGTAACTTTATTATAGTTAATTGTTGTATAATTGTAAATTCAAAACAGTACGGATATCTTATATGAGGATCTGCTCACCCTTCCAGAACACCTAAGTCCTTCGCCGGTATCCGGAGGAGTTCAAATTCCTCAGACTTTTTTCTATATATAGATATAGGAAGATGTGGACTTGTTTTTCTTGCCATGACATTCTAAGTTTAGATTCAACTTAATTATGAGTTGGAATAATCCTATTGTATCTTTCGCCTCTCTTTTATAAGTAGATACCTAAAACTTTATAGAATCAGTGTAACCAGAACTTGGCTGATCCGAAAGAATTACTTTCTACTTACATTTATATGCTACAGCTATTTTTTATGATTATTAAAAACATGCAAGCAAGTACATTTACATCAATTAAGGAATTTCAGGATATTAGAACAATTACTGTTCTTATGCAGAATAATTTTATAAGTAACATGAATAATTTTGTTCTATAAACTATGAAACTGGTGTTTCATCCCAACTTAAAAAATAAATAAATAACAAAAACACTTCAAATAGATAAAGAGTGTTAGCCCATTTGCTTCTTATATTAAAAAATCATTAGATAATTACATTCTTTTCTAAAAATTTAATATTGAGATTAAAATATTAAGGAATAATGGGTGTCAGCCCATTTCTCCCAATATACATTTAAAATTCAAAATTTGCGGTACAGAACAATATTAGTATGAATTTTCCAGATCCGTCTTATATATTTCCTGCCAAGTGACAGTAATATATTTGCGAAGTTGATAAGGAAACCCATTCCAGCGTCATATCTGAATATACCTTAACACAGGAAGTGACACACCCCTGTGGCCCAGGTTTGGTGACCAGTACAGTAAACATACATGTTTATTCGAGGTCACCTCTATATAAAACCGAGTCCCTGGTATACATGCCATATAAAACAAACAATGTATTTATCTATTTGTTTTCTTTTAGACGCATTTGCTGTACATAATTGATTTAAATTACTGAGTATATACTCCATATGAAGGTGATCCTACTTATAGGAGGCTTATACGCGGAAGAAGAAACCGAGCGTCATCTGTCGTCATTATGATCGTTAGCATAATACAACGATGACATTTAACGCATCGACATTTCACACATTGACGTTTCACGAATCGACAAGTTACCAGTTACAAAACATCAATATACAAATTGACGATTTACCAATAACGAATTTTGAAATCACACAGTTACAAGTTACAAATTGACAATTGACAAATTAAGAATTTTGAAATTACAAAGATACAAGTTACAAATTAAAAATTGACGAATTAAGAACTTTGAAATGACAAAGATACAAGCATAGATGTATTACATCTATGATACAAGTAACAAATTGACAATTTACGAATTAAGAATTTTGACCCTGTTGTCTATTCATATAAAAGGACCGATTATGATATATTGTTTTCTACAACAGCTTGTTAAATTGTAATTAAATGTAGTGATAATATGTTGTATTTTCAATATTTGTTATCGGGAAAGTATTGGTACACGCATGCATCATTTTCAGGTTCTGCAGTTCACTACTCATACATAAGTGCAAATTTCTGATAATACAAAGAAATATCTATTGAACTACTTTTTGTTATTTTTGTAATGCCATACATCTATTGATTAAATTCTCAATATTTATGATAAAAGCAGTATGTATACGAGAAACTTGTAACATTTCTAATATTCACACCAATTCTTTTTGATTTTGACAATGAAGCGTGAACATCCTCGAATGAAATTACCTCTGCAGTTTCTTATTTCAAAATATAAAGATCAAAAGATAAGCTGATACTGATGAGTTATCCGAACTTTATAAACCAAACCGTACCCGTGAAACTGTCATCTCTAATACAGGAAGGGGAGCGGATAAGTGCTAACACAACTCTTAAATAGACTGTGGTCACTATCTCTATTCAATTTAATAATAGGTAAATTCTAAAAAACATGATTTTGAAAGTCTTAATATAAAAAAGAAGATGTGGTATGATTGCCAATAAGACAAATCATCTTCACAAGAGACCAAATGACACAGAAATTAACAACTATAGGTCACCGTACAGCCTTCAACAATGCGCGAATCCCATGCCGCAAAGTCAGATATAAAATGCCCCGAAATGACAAATGTAAAACAATTCAAACGAGAAAACTAATGGCCGAATTTATGAACAAAATAATGAACGAAAAACAAATAAGTAACAGAGCAACAAATGACAACCACTGAATTACAGACTCCCGACTTGAGACAGGCACATACATAATGTGGTGGGGTTAAACATGTTAGTAGGCTCCAAACCTTCCCCTACTATTAGGACAGTGGTGCAACAGAACAATACAAGAACTGTACAAAATAACAAAAACGTATATGATCAACAGCAACAAACAACAACCATTCAATTACAGGATCTTGACTTGGGACAGGCACATTAAGAATGTGATGGGGTTAAACATGTTAGCGGGCGCGAAAACCCTTCCCTTACCTGGGACAGCGGTGTAACAGTAAAACATAATGCATTTCTAGTCGATTGCGTGAAGAGAAAAAAAACGAGGTTGACCTTAATATTCTTATTACTAAATAAGTTGTTATAGCTGACAATCCCATAAATAATTAAAATTTCAATATATGTAAAAAATGAAAACTACACGTTCTAACTTTCATGCGTCCAAATATACGGAGATTAACTATTTCAATTTCAAAGGCCAAAATTAAATATTCAATTAGCATTACAGTGTTATTTGAAAAAAAGATCAAATTAGTAGGATTATGTTATATTTATAAATAAACTCATCATAGATACCCGGATTAAATTTTGTAATTATGTACGCCATACGCGCGTTTCGTCTGCAGACGGTTCATCAGTGACGCTTCGTTTAAAAATTAAATTAAATTTGATTATCCTTTGACAAACACAGTGGGATTTTTTGAGGGGGTTTCTTTCTTTGAGAAATATGGAATACATGTTCATGATTTTAGATTTGCAGCTTTAACTCATAATCTACACATGCACTTGTGTTAAACTGATAATCGTAACTGAAATTACGGCGATCCCAATATGGCGACGGCAGAAATAGGTAAAATCTTTTCAGTTATTTTTCTCAAATGTAGCCTGGTGTTGTCAAGAGTTACTCAGCTGCAAGGTTTTTCTATACCATTACATCATATTTGAATCGTAACGGTGCACTATAATTGTCTAAGCGCTTAAAAAATTGCCTTCGAAAAATTCGGGATGATAATCGTAACTCGATGGCATTTTTCTTGTTTGATAATCGTAATTTCTTTATCGGATAATAGTAACTGAAAAATAATGAATGTGTCTTCAAGCTTTTCAGTGGTATTTTGTGTGTAAAAACGGCAATGTACAGTTAAACGATGACATTAACACAAAATAAAAATAAATGAAGCAACTTACAGGTTAACATCTAGGACAAATTTACTTATATATTTGGATTTATAACTGACAACAATATGCATAACCTTTTGAAATATGCATATAACATATATACATGTACCTGTTAAAGATCTGAAAAATAAAGCAGCTGTCGAGTCAGTTATTGTGGTAAATAGATATTTTAATTTCTTTCAAAGTTTAAATGGTGTGTGCGCGTTGAGGGTTGGGTTGGGTTGGGTTGGGGGAGAGGGTATTACCAATATCCCATATCCCAAAAGTGCAATCCTTTCAATTCATTGCTCCTAATGAAAGTCCCAAATACCACATTTAATATGCCATATGTTTTGTCTCAAATATCGCATATATCCTATCAACATAATCAATAACGAAAGGCTCTAAAGAGCCTGTGTCGCTCACCTTGGTCTATGTGCATATTAAACAAAGGACACAGATGAATTCATGACAAAATTGTGTTTTGGTGATGGTGATGTGTTTGTAGATCTTACTTTATTGAACAATCTTGCTGCTTACAATTATCTCTATCTATAATGAAATTGGCCAAGCAGTGACAGTGGAAAATATTTTGTAAAAATTTGCAAAAATTTACAAAATTTATGAAAATTGTTAAAAATTGACTATAAAGGACAATAACTCCTTAAGGAGTCAATTGACCACTTTGGTCAAGTTGACTTATTTGTAGCTCTTACTTTGCTGTACATTATTGCTATTTACAGTTCTCTTTCACCCCCTTTTTCCTGTCTTTTTCTACTTATTTTAGATTGAAACCCTATAGCTCTCCATTTAAATATAAAATTCAAATTCAAAAGACCAAATTAGAAATTTGTCTTTAGATTGACTTTTATTTGCATTAGATCATAGTAAAGTTCCCAGACAAATTGGTATGTTCGTGTCCTTTCTCTTTATAAATAATTTAGGATGCTATCAGTTTGACCGCCTCGCCCATCATTGCATGCTATTATGAGTTTGTTAAACACAGTTATATAAACAACTGCTGATGATGTAGGTATCAATTAAAAATGTATTCAAATTTGGGAAGGGTAATAAGACAGTCACCGGATCTTAAAAGATAGCATTGGATTATCAACGTAGCCTTTGCACATTTGCTATTTATGAAGAAGTGCCCAATCTATTAGCCAGGATGTCTATTATTGTAAAATGGTGGTTGTGGTCATGATAAGAGTCAAACTTCTATGAGAATCTCGTATTATATAGCTTTTACTACCTTTGTAGTCATCATAGTTGATTTTTTAAACTCTTGAAATACAAAGTCATACTGGCTACAGGTTTCGTGTCCCCTGGGTACTGTAATTCAGTTATACTCTTACTGGCATATCTCGGCAATTTCAACTGACGATTGCGTAGCAATGTCGTTGTACGAATAGGAACTTTTAACCTTTGATATTTAATTATTCATTATTCTGATATAAATTTGCTCTTAACTCCACACAATAAAATGCACTATTTCGTGAAATGATTATTGTCTATTACATGGTCAGGTTTATACTGGCTTTGATCTGACGAAACGACAACTATCTTTCCTTTGGTCACTGTGAACCAGAAGCCTTTTGAAGACGAGTAAATTCACATGATCTCAATATTGGCATATGCCGTATAAATACAAAATCCAAACAATCCAAACACACAAGATTACTTTAATTAAATTTGGCCTGCTTTACATACACTGTGGAAAACTGTATATAAAATATGTTGGGCGTATTATCATTTGGAAAATTGGCTTAGATAATTTGAATAGTCTACCTGTTTTGCATAGGGAATATGACTGATCTTTAGCTATAAATCAGAGGACGACAATTTATTGCTTACGACATAAACATTTTACTGTATCACTGTACCCAGAAACGAAGACACATATAACTGTGTGTTGGTAATTTTAAAGGGAATTTATTTTTAATTACAATCCATTTAAATATTGCGTATGAGAAGTATTCAACCGAATTAAAATTATTTTCATATTGAAATCAAACAAAACCATACTACGTTTATTCTATTTTGAAACAACTTAAAAATAAAAAGCAATAAAAATGAAAACATGTGCACTCTATTTAAAGTACTCAATCGGTCAACAAAATAGCGTGTACACGATGCCAATAAAAGTAAATGCCTTTATAATATAATAGTATTTATAAAAAAAAATAAAAAAATGACAACAATAATAATAATAATAATAATAATAATAATAATAATAATAATAATAATAATAATAATAATAATAATAATAATAATAATAACTCATATAATGACACTACTACTTCTTATACAACTGTCAATAATTATAATGATAATAATGATATTATGTTATACGTCTTAATGCTAATATTGATGAATAAGGATAAAGGATCATAAAAGTTTCAAATGTAACAAATGTTTACATTAGCCATTACATTTTAGCACTGACTAGGTTTTGCATTCAATATTTATGCTTGCCATAATGCTCATTAAACTGGACATAATATATTATACTTACCATTATCCAATCTACCATATGAGCGAACATATACTCTGTATCCAAGATTAAATGGTTATCTTGTGTAGTTAGAGCCAACAACTGACATTTAAGTATTTGTGGTAGATAGTTCACAGCGTTACAGTCTTTGTAGCGGTGACAATGACGTACACACATTTTAGCCCCTATATTACTGAGAATGTGGATAACGTATCCATTCATTCTTTTGTTTATCTGGAACGTTCCCCCAGAAATAAATTCGGATGTACATTGAAGAATATTTACAACAAGCAACATAAGCCAATTAAATGTGCTCATGTTCATCACTTTTTTAACATTATTGTAATTCATGTATAAACACGCAGCAATCTACAACAACTTCATCATCGGAATTCTTGATACCAATATGGCATATTCCTGTAATAAAATTCATAAATTATTAAATAGATTTGCATGGTATCTTTTAAACCAAATTATTAAAAGAAAACGCTAGACAAAATAGTTATAAAGAACCAAAATGAATAATTCAAATATTATACTGAGAATTATTTTCGTTTTTCCTTTGAAAAAAATATTTCTAGACGAAAAAAATAGAAAATAGCAAATAAGTCTTCCCACGTGTATTAACTTTAATTTGAAAGCACTTGATGAGACGCTAATCAGGAACCAGTCAACAATGGCGAATTCCACTACCTGTTTCAAATATATATATATATAGAAACAGTCATAATATCACTGGATCGATACCACTGCTGATGGATTATCAGTCTCCTAGGGTATCATTAGCTCAGTTGTGTAAAGCTAGTATGACTGGATCGATACCACTGCTGATGAATTATTAGTCTCCTAGGGTATCATTAGCTCAGTTGTGTAAAGCTCGGGATTTATAACTAACCTGTCTAAAATTTTCAATTATTAAATTATAAAGTTATTCAGAAACTAAGGTTAAATTCCTTTAGGCAAATTTTAATTTACATTAATTTTGCTGTTATTTTTATGTTCATATAGCTCTTCAAATATTTCGGTTCTAATACATCATTGGCTTACAAATATTCCGCTTTGAGTGTTCCTGGTGAAGAGAAATACAGAAAATATCGTCGGAAGCATAACACGTATAAGGTATTGTTTTCACTCCATATTTGAATACTTGTTCTGAAGAGCTCAAGTTTTAAATAAGCCATCTTGCATTCATGACATTCGTTTCATTCATGGCACTACACTCTGTCGATACCTGTATATTGGCACTGCAAAAGGTCATGTTTCTATGACTGTTAATGACTTCTTAATACTTAATCCATTGGATGTTAAATGTTTACTGATTGATATGTTAGTCTTAGATGCATGATATGTTGTATTAGTTGCTATTTACTTTGTACTACTTGTCAGTAACTGCGTGTTCTCTCAGATCTGTACTTAGTGTCTTTTGTTGTGGGGATGTATAAATACTCTGCCACGTCCGGTCAGTGTTTTGTAGATGTTTTTCTGATTTGTATCGATCTGACGAGTTAAGCCCTTTTCAACTGATATCAATAGTGTGTTCTTATGTTGTACTGTTACAAGGTTAGGGGAGGGTTGAACACTCACAAATATGTTTAACCCGCCACATTCTTTATGTGTCTATACCAAGTCAGGAGCCTGTGGTTTAGTGGTTGTCGTAAGTTCATATCTATCATATTTGTTTTTCTTAAATTGTTTTGTTATAAACTAGGCCGTACGTTTTCTCAATTGAATTATTCTTATTTTTCATGTCGGGGCCTTTTTTAGCCGACTTTATGGTATGGGTTTTTGTCATTGTTGAAGGTCGTACGGTTACCTATAATAAATTTTTCTTACATCCACTTTACTTGAACTTAGGTGGAAAGTTGTTTCAATGGCAAACAGACCTCAGGTGAAAAGTTGTTTCAATGGCAAACAGACCTCGTCTCCTTATTTTTATAAACATCTACATTAAGTTTTGATATTTGGCTGTACCTTTTATATATAATTCATTGGCTGTTAATGGCTTTGAACTAGCTTTAAATAACTGCTAGTACACTTAGCTAGGTCTTTAATGTAATTGTTTTATGGTGATTTTTGCCGATCTGAAGAGTCAATCAACTGCCTAGACTGATATTACAGTTTAAACTTATGGTGTGCTGATTTACTACAGTTCTAGATTATGGGAGGATTAAGCACTGCCACATTCTACATGAGCCCGTCAGGAGCTTGCAAATCTTGGTTTTTTTATTGTTGCTCTCTATCGTATTTGTCATTAATCCTGCCGTTCGATTTTTCTTTTGAATTGTTTTACATGTTGTCATGTCAGACATCTTATGGGTGACTATCTTGGATAGGTGTTTTTCATTGTTAAATACCGCTCGATGAACTTAAAGATGTTTTAAATAAAGGCAACAGTAGTATACCGCTGTTCAAAACTCGTAAATCGATGGACAAAAAACAAAATTGGGGTAACAAACTAAAACTGAGGGAAACGCATTATATATAAGAGGAGAACAACGACACAACATTAAAATGTATCACACACAGAAACACTATTTGTACTTTGTTTGATAGTTGTTTCATTGACACTCCTTTTTTTAGCTCACCTGGCCTGAAAGGCCAAGTGAGCTTTTCTCATCACTTGACGTCCGTCGTCCGTTAACTTTTACAAAAATCTTTTTCTCTGAAACTACTGGGCCAAATTTAACCAAACTTGGCCACAATCATCATTGGGGTATCTATTTTTAAAAATGTGTCCGATGACCAGGCCCGCCAACCAAGATGGCCACCATGGCTAAAAATGGAACATAGGGGTAAAATGTAGAGCAAATCTAACTAGGTAAAATTGTTCATCAGGTCAAGATCTATCTGCCCTGAAATTTTCAGACAAATCAGATAACCCGTTGTTGAGTTGCTGTCCCTGAATTGGTAATTTTGAGGAAATTTTGCAGTTTTTGGTTATTATCTTGAATATTATTATAGATAGAGATCAACTGTAAACAGCAATAGTGTTCAGCAGAGTAAGATCTACAAATAAGTCAACAAAACTAAAATGGTCAATTGACCCCTTAAGGAGTTATTGCCTTTTATAGTCAATTTTGTAAATTTTTGTAATCTTTTTAAAAAATCTTCTCCTCTAAAACTACATAAAAAAATTTAATCAAACGTGGACACAATCATCACTAGGGTATCTAGTTAAAAAATTGTGTCCGACGACCCCGCTTACCAACCAACATGGCGACCATGGCTTAAAATAGAAAATAAGGGTAAAATGCAGATTTTGGCTTATTTCTCTGTAACAAAAGCATTTAGAGCAAATTTGACAGTGATAAATAATGTTCATCAGGTTATAATAAGATCTATCTGCCCTGAAATTTTCAGACAAAGCAGACAACCCGTAGTTGGGTTGCTGTCCCTGAATTGATAATTGTAAGAAAAATTTGCAGTTTTTGGTTATTATCTTGAATATTATTATAGATAGAGATAAACTGAAAGCAGCAAATATAACAAAGGGGTAAAATGCAGTTTTTGGCTTATGTCTCTAAACCTAAACCATTTAGAAGAAATACGACAGGGGGTAAACATGTTTATAGGTTTAGGTCTATCTGCCCTGAAATGTCCTGACAAATAAAGGCAACAGTAGTATACCGCTGTTCAAAACTCATAAATCCATGGACAAAAAACAAAATCGGGGTAACAAACTAAAACCGAGGGAAACGCATTAAATATAAGAGGAGAAACCAAATACATGAATTTGGGATAGACAAGTACCGTGACACGTCTTATCGCAATGTGAAATTACACTCAAAAATAAGAGAAAACAAAGTAAATTTTACAAATAAGTCAAACATGACCAAAATGGTCAATTGACCCCTTAAGGAGTTATTGGCCTTTATAGTCAATTTTTAACAATTTTTCGTAAATTTTTGTGATCTTTTACAAAAATCTTCTTCTGAAACTAGATCATTTTGTAGATAGGCAAATTCAATTTTTTTAAATAATAAATGGGTTTAAAGCAGTTAAAATCAAACGAAAGATAAGATTTTGATCCATACTGATTCCTTTAAAAAAAGTATTATTGTTGCATTGTTTCATACATCAATTGTAAACAAAAATATCAGGTGAGCGACACAGGCTCCTTGGAGCCTCTAGTTTAATTTTTATTTTATTGTTCTATGTGACTGTCATACAAGTGAGACGTTTAGCTAACTATATTAGATATTTTTAATCCACCATTTACAAAAGAATGTCTGTACCAAGTCAGGAATATGACAGTTGTTTTCCAATCGTTTGATGGGATTGAGCTTTGGTTTTATCATTTGATAAAGGAATTTCCGTTTTGAACTTTCCTTGGCGCTCGGTATTTTTGTTGTTAATTTTTACATGAACTAAGTTGAAATAGCATAATCATGAGAAATGTGTATTGTTTTTGTCCCCGAAATGACAATGTAAAACAATTCAAACGAGAAAACTAACGGCCTAATTAATGTACAAAACAATGAACGTAAAACAAATATATAACACAAAACAAACGACAACCACTGAATTACATGCTCCCGACTTTGGACAGGCACATACATACAGAATGTGGCGGGGTTAAACATGTTAGCGTGATTTCAACCCTCCCCTAACCTGGGACAGTGGTATGACAGTACAACATAAGAACGAACTATAAAAATCAGTTGAAAAAGGCTTAACTCATCAGGTGGATACAATTACAAATACTACACAGAGTGGACGTGCCCGGTACTTGTACATGCCAACAACAAAAAAACACTAAGTACAGATCTGAGAGTACTCGCAGTTACTGACAGCTAGTTCAAAGCCACTAACAACTAGTAAAAAAAACGTGCATCTAAGACTAAATTATCAATCAGTACACATCCAACATCCAATGGATTTAGTGTAAAGACGTCATAAACAGTCAGAGAAAAACATGACCTTTTGCAAAGGCAAGATACAGGTATCGACAGATTGTAGATCCATGAATGTGTATATATGTATACAACAATAATATTTAGTTTGCTTTTAATTTTCTGATAACAAAATCAATATTAATACCAATAAAAACAATATTCAATGATTTAATTACAGTGTTGAATTGGTAACCATTAAAATAAGTTTATTTAAAGGATCGATAAGTTTACCAGGATCGTTTCTAAATTTCCGGGCACGGTAGACACCATTTCCGTAAAAATGAGGATGTGATATCCTGTTTGAAATAAGTTTTCTACAGGTACAACCAAACTTCAAAACCAAATCTTTATATCTATGGAAGAATTTAGTAAAGGTTTTGAGTAGTTTGTGGTAACGAATTCCCTGGCTTAATAATTTAACAGTAATACATTGATTACGTTCGTTAAAATCAAAAACGTCACAACAGACACGGGCATAGCGAACGAGTTGTGAAATATAAACACCGTAAGCATAGTTTCCGGTGATACATCTAAAAAGGGATCAATAATGGATACACATTAAACCTATGATCTATGACAGGGCAGTTTGTTTTAAAATTATTTTTTTTAATATGAAAATGGGAACAATGTATACTATTTATACTAAAAAATCAACTTACTGGCGACTAAATCAACTGAATTTTTAGAGGTTCCTCAAAATTATATCTGCTTTCTAGTTCCTTCCTTTTCTTTGATTAATTGCTTTATTAGATCAAACAAATAAATCAGTTTTAAACCAGTGTATGTCTTTGCTGTTCCTTAGACAAGTAAATCTAAAGTCTACCAAGACTGATATTACAACGCATTGGACAAAAAATAGTCTGAAGTAAGATGAAATTCAGATGACAGTAGTATACCAATTCAAATCTCGTTAATAGACTAAAAAGCAAAAAATCAGAATAACATCAACGTGCATGAGCCCTAAAAGGAATTAGACCAGACTTTTGGATCATCAAAATCGGAAAATGATTATCGTTAAGAGACCCAGGATTCGACCAATGAAAATACTAAAAACATCTTATTTATGCCGACTCTTTCTCGGAATGATTTTCAAATTCGATCAAGATGCAGGATACAATTTTGTAAAAACAGTTAGTAAAACGCAAGTAGATGTTAATATATGCACAAACTTCCACCTTATCATAGTTAAAAGGTGAAAAAATACACTCAAAACTAAAAAAATGTTTTCAGTGTCTATTACCTTCACAACTGAATCAATACATTTGTATTAGTACATGTATTTGCATAGGTGTGAAAAAATTCCTGTTATTCTATACAATCTTGTTACTGGTAGTTATAATGGAAATATAGCTTGATGTAAGAATGTAAAATCTGTGCTTGATAATTGTGGACTATCAAATATATGGAACACTAAATATTTTATAAGCAAAAACTGGTTGCATGATACTGTTAAATTAAGATTAACTGACCAGTTCAGACAGACATGGTATGCTACTCTACAGAATTCCCCAAAAGCTATCAATTATAAATTATTCAAAAATAGTATAAATTTCGAAACCTACTTTGATATTTTAGATGACAAAAATATTGCTTCTTTTTGTAGATTTAGAACATTGAACACAAAAATTCCTATCGAAATTGGTAGATGGCAAAATTCGAAATTGGTAGATGGCAAAATTCGAAATTGGTAGATGGCAAAATATTCAAAGAGAAAATCGTATTTTTACTTTGTGCAATTCCAGTGATATTGGCGACGAGTTCCATTATATTTTAGAATGCTCGGCAATAGACAAAAGTAGACGAATGCTTCTAAAGCATCATTTTGTACAGACCAAATATTTAAAAATGTCAAGGTCTAATGAATAGCAACAACCCGTCTGAACTAAACAATCTGTGCAAGTTTATAAGAATTATTATTAAATGCCTAGAATCTCCTGGGTAACCACTTTATGTCTCTACTTTACATTTGTATTTAATATTTATACTATGTATGTTAATTTATTTGAATATGTCTCTGTATCATTGTACTTTGGTTTACGAGGATAAAGATATATATAAAAATGTGCCAAAAAGTAGTCATTTTTTTAATGTACATTCTCCAAATATTAAACACTGTTGTATGGCTGTATGCTACATTTGTATGTTCGCACCTACATAAAAACAAGTCATTGTTGTACATCAATATTCATAGCAGTGAAAAGTTTTCTTGTGGATAAATATATATATATAAATTTTGTACACGAGGTTGTGGTGGACGAGTGGAATACATATAGGCATAAGGACTGCAATTTTGATATACATTTATATGTACACATCCACAAACAAAAGCTGAAAAAATCTAATAAGTACTGTGAAATGCATTAAAAACTATCCTAGTATTGGAGAACTTTCAAAAAAGTATGTAGAGACAATAATTTTAAGCTTCAATTAATTAAGACAAATTAAAATATGTAGATGGTTTCCCTTTTCCTGCTTGGTAAATTTTAACTATGAAAAAATAAGGGGGTGGGGGGCAGCAGTGAATATACATGTAATCTGGTAGAGTAGGAAAACAACTACGATACAATTTTAAAATCATTATCTAAACTCATCTTCAGAGCCAGGCAAATTAAAACAGTGCAGTCACTGCAGCAGACATTTACATTTCTATCAATACAAAAATAAGTTTAGTTGCTTTTTATGCTTTTAATACCTTGTTTAATGAAAGATTCATTTATGAAAAGAACATCTAAGGCCACACTTAAAAATATGTTGGTTTGCCCAAAACCTGCCCAAAGGGTGAGCACTGGGTAGGTAGGTAGGGATTTTTTTTTGGGAAAGAGAAATTTAAGGGTCAGATGTTTTTTAGTCTTCACGCCTATCTTATAAAAAGAAAACCTTTTCACATTAGGACAATAAAATATTTGGAGTAGACAGCTATTTTCTGGGTAGGTAGGGTTAGGGCAAACAAACATATTTTTTTATGGCCTAACATGGATAAAATGTAAATTATGTAAATATATTTTTATTAAACCTACATGTATACTTGGAATATGTTGCATCCACCTTGTCCGTTCGTGCAAACACACATATTACAATCCAATTTCATTTGTTCAGAAAGAGATGCCCTGAATACACTGCTGGGTACCTTTAACAGACTCGACATGGTACCCCCCCCCCCCCCCCCTTTTTGCACACCAATTCGGTGATATGCCACAATAAAGTTTGCCTTTAATAAATATGTACTGCCATTTTTGTCTCGCATGTGATGAATATCCCAGTATGCGAGATGTAGGCATTACTATCCAGTGGCGGCAGCGTCAACTATTTGTATAAAGCTTAATATTTCAGAAGGTAGAAGTAGAAAATCTGGATGCTTCATAGCTTTTATTCAAATACATGTACCTTATGTTACGAAGTTACCGTCTAGTCATATGTCCATTGTCCTTGACCTCATTTTCATGGTTCAGCAACTGTCTAAAAACAAATATCAGCTATTTTGTTATTTGTATTTCTCACTAATGAGTAGTAGGATACCTACCGGTATATTTGGTAAATATGTTCCTTGCAACCCCTACATGTCAGTCAGACAGGGTTCACCTGACCTTGACCTCATTTCATGGATCAGTCATCAAGGTTAAATTGACATGATTAGGTATTTATCTCAGATACTGTAATCAGTAGGTTAATTATATGTAGTGTTGAATGATTATAAGGTGTACATATCAGTCTAGCAGGTTTCATTTGACGTTAAGATTTTGTATTTTGGTCTGTTTTTCAAGTATCATAAGCAGTAGGTCAACTATATTTGGTGTATGGAATGAATGTAGATGCACATGTCGGTCTAGCTGGTATCATCAGACCTTGACCTCATTTTTAAGGTTCATTGGTCAATGTTAGGTTTGTGGGTTTTGGTCACTTTTCCAAATACTAATATAATGTAGCAATAGGTCAGCTATGTTGGTGTGATGGAACACGTGCAAGATGTACATGTCTGTCTGGCAGGTATTATCTGAACTTGACCTCATTTTCATTGTTCATTGGTCAATGATAAGTTTTCTTAATTTTATCAGTTTATCAGATACTTTAGGTATAAGCAACAGGTCAACTATTTATGTTGCATGGAATGACTGCAAGGTGTACATGTCAGTCTGGCCTGGTTCATCTGACCAAGACTTCATTTTTGATAATTTTAAGTTTATGTGATACTTAAGCTTGTAGTAAACCCGTCACTGCTAGCTAAGTAAAACAGGCCAGACATTTGAGCGTGTGCACTCTTGTTGTACTTATGAATTGTGAAGTAATAGCAGGTCTCCCCGTAACGCGTTTATGCAAGGTATAACAAATTGACAAAATCATTAGATGACCATATATATGTTCAAAGGACAGTTTTAAAGAAATAAAATCTGAGAAATTGACAAATAATAAGTTGACCATTTGTCCAAAGGAAGGTGTCACAGAAAAAATAAAATAAAATAGCCCTTCATCATGTTTGTGACATCATAATTGTTTGCCCTATGACCATTTGAAATTTTTGGGGGCAAGAAGGAATTTTTGAAGATTGCCTAATGAATCTTCATTTTCTTCTATTGCTATAAGCATGCATATTTTATTCAGTGGATACCGTATTCATTTTCAAAATCCCAATCCACAAAATCAAATGGTAATCCCCTTTCCTTTCAACTTTATGACTACATGTACTAATTCTGTACATTTGTCTTCGGGTCAAATCCTCTTGCCCCTTGGTTTTGTTCTAGCACATACATTGACATACATGACATACAGTGTATTTTAAGTTTAGCTTCTACCAAGTCTACTGACAGACAGACAGACCCCTCATCAGGGAAATGTTCAACTATAGTGAGAATTTCTTTTCACAATCAATATGGATTTTCGTTTGGGTGGTCGAACTTTTGAAACTGTGTTTTAAGCAGGGTCATTAGGCTTATGCGGTTGATAAAGTAATAGGGGTGTGTGTGTGCCAGCAAAATCTTTTAAGGTAAAAAATTTGAACCGACGCCCTCAGCTAATAAATAATGACCGTTCCCCAAGTTAAGCTTCTACAGACCCCTTATCTGGAAAATGTTTTCGGACCTTGAATAGTATATTTGAGGATCGAATGTGGTGTAATGTAAGCACCTCTATCATTGCGCCTAGACCTAGTGCATCAACAAGGTAAATTAATATAGTGTCGATTTCAGGCGTTCTTCCAAATAACTGTGTTCGGAGCAGATTTTGTGGAAGAGCAAACCATCCCCCTCGTTAATAAAGTCCTGAATAAAAGCATGCACGAGCCTAATAAATTATCTCCACTATTTTTTAAGTAATTTTAAGTACATATTTGTTAATAAAATTATCTTGGTAGTACTTTGCTTAAATTGTTTGCATTGTTTGACATTAGTCTATGAGCTACTCGTAGAAAAATAAAATTCCCACATTGGGGAAATTAAACAACTGAAAGATCCATGATCTATCTCCAATATAAATACAGGGTTCACCTGACCTCGACCTCATTTCATGGATCAGTCATCAAGGTTAAATTTACATGATTAGGTCTGTATCTCAGATACTGTAATCAGTAGGTCAATTATATGTAGTGTTGAATGATTATAAGGGGTACATGTCAGTCTAGTAGGTTTCATTTGACGTTAAGATTTTGTATTTTGGTCTGTTTTTCAATTACCATAAGCAGTAGGTCAACTATATTTGGTGTATGGAATGAATGTAGATGCACATATCGGTCTAGCTGGTATCATCAGACCTTGACCTCATTTTTAAGGTTCATTGGTCAATGTTAGATTTGTGGGTTTTGGTCACTTTTCCAAATACTAATATAATGTAGCAATAGGTCAGCTATGTTGGTGTGATGGAACACTTGCAAGATGTACATGTCTGTCTGGCAGGTATTATCTGAACTTGATCTCATTTTCATTGTTCATTGGTCAATGATAAGTTTTCTTAATTTTATCAGTTTATCAGATACTATAAGTATAAGCAACAGGTCAACTATTTATGTTGCATGGAATGACTGCAAGGTGTACATATCTGTCTGGCCTGGTTCATCTGACCAAGACTTTATTTTTGATAATTTTAAGTTTATGTGATACTTAAGCTTGTAGTAAACCCTTCCTGTTGCAGACTGTCAACATACATTCACTGCTAGCTAAGTAAAACAGGCCAGACATTTTAGCGTGTGCACTCTTGTTGTACTTATGAATTGTGAAGTAATAGCAGGTCTCCCCGTAACGCGTTTATGCAAGGTATAACAAATTGACAAAATCATTAGATGACCATATATATGTTCAAAGGACAGTTTTATAGAAATAAAATCTGACAAATTGACAAATAATAAGTTGACCATTTGTCCAAAGGAAGGTGTCACAGAAAAAAATAAAATAAAATAGCCCTTCATCATGTTTGTGACATCATAATTATTTGCCCTATGACCATTTGAAATTTTTGGGGGCAAGAAGGAATTTTTGAAGATTGCCTAATGAATTTTCATTTTCTTCTATTGCTATAAGCATGCATATTTTATTCAGTGGATACAGTATTCATTTTCAAAATCCCAATCCCCAAAATCAAATGGTAATCCCATTTCCTTTCAACTTGATGACTACATGTACTAATTCTGTTCATTTGTCTTCGGGTCAAATCCTCTTGGCCCTTGGTTTTGTTCTAGTACATACATTGACATACATGACATACAGTATATTTTAAGTTTAGCTTCTACCAAGTCTACAGACAGACAGACAGACCCCTCATCAGGGAAATGTTCAACTATAGTGAGAATTTCTTCTCACAAATCAATATGGATTTTCGTTTGGTTGGTCGAACTTTTGAAACTGTGTTTTAAGCAGGGTCATTAGGCTTATGCGGTTGATAAAGTAATAGGGGTGTGTGTGTGCCAGCAAAATCTTTTAAGGTAAAAAATTTGAACCGACGCCCTCAGCTAATAAATAATGACCGTTCCCCAAGTTAAGCTTCTACAGACCCCTTATCTGGAAAATGCCCTACTATAAAGACAATGTTTCCTCGTGCAAGGTTTCAGTTGCCATTATTTAACTTAAAACATAAACCTTGTTGTCACCAGGTTATTCGACTGGTCCACTGAGACCCAATTTCACTGACAGCTAAAAATATTTGCATATACATTTATACTAATTCTTCCCTTTTCTTTGATGCAAAATATCCAAAAGAAATGATAAAATGTCCTGCTGAGATAAGATGACCTTACATAAAGAGAGAACTCCATCAAATTTCACAATGCTGAATTTCCGGATTATATAAATTGAACATCCAGGAAAATTTCTAAGGTGACCAGGCCAGTCCCACACAAAACAATTTGAGTCACAGGTGTAAAGTGAAGAATTGTGCAACAAAAGCATCATTTCAGCGATAACCCCTTTAACAAATTAAGTTTTCAAATAAAACACTTCCGCCTGCCATGAGCCAGTAAATATTCTTTTTGTTATAAAATGGAGAAAAACCCATACTGTATAGTCGGATGTAAAAGAGCCCAACATGTTTATATTGCAATACTATTCAAAAACTTTTAAACTTAAAAACATCATAATTATTTGCATTTGTTCTGTTGATTGATAGTTTTATGGACTGGAATGAGATCAAATATGTATAGTTTTGTTCAACAGTTTTACGGTTGATCAGTTGTAGTTGGTTGTTTGAAGTTGGAAGTATGCTGCATATTTAACTTTGTACATCTATTTCAGGTCTGCAACCGATATAAAAAATAAGGAGATGTGATATGATCGCCAGTGAGACCACTGCACTATCCACCGAAGTTCAAAGGAAGTGGATGTAAGTAATTATAAGCAACCATTCAGCCTTCAAAAATGAGAAAAAAACCTAGTCTGGCTGTAAAAGGCCAAGACTCTAAAAGTACATGTATGCAACAATTCAATTGAAAAAGTCTAATGGCATAATTTACACCAAAACAACACGTCAACAGGGACCCCCACCTCCCCCCCATCCCCCTCCAAATGAGGGATATCCCTTAAATGAGGGACTATCCTCCAGACACGGTGTTATGTTGCTGTTGTAGAAAAGGAAACAGAAAAATGTAGCCTTTTTAACTTATAAGGGGGAAAATTCGTTATATTTGGGACAGTTTATATAAATATGGGGATCCACATATTTTCAATAAAAAAGACGATTGAAGTCTATGAATATTTCAAAATGTGTATTAAAACATAACCAAATATATATTGCTTTTTTGTTATGAAAACATCCAGCCCTACATCCTATCGATATTATGCCTTTATACGTTGGCATTGTATAAGGATATTCTTTTTTCATACTGCTTATGACGTTTTATAACTGAATCCGTTGGATGTGAACTGGTTCTTTCTTTAAAGAAGATGATTTATTTATTATTTGTAGTTGACCTTAATAAACTTTCGATTACAACGAGTACTCTGAGATCGGTATTTTAAGTTTTTTGTTTATATGTTTATTGTATGTGTGCTTCATACCAATCTGATGAGTCAGTCGACATTAGGGGAAAAGGGGGATTTATCATCTTATTAACAACACATATACACTTTGAAACATAAATTTAAATATACAATATCATGTATCACAATTTATGGTTAAACGTTATAATGACGGTAGTAAATATATTTTGATAAGCGACATATATCTAAACTCTACATTCTTTGTAAGCTAAAAAGCTATTACCTGCTTAAAAGCCATCTTACTCAATCAAACGTTAAAAGTGACAGATATGTTTTCGGATCTTGAATAGTATATTTGAGGATCGAATGTGGTGTAATGTAGGCACCTCTATCATTACGCCTAGACCTAGTGCATCAACACGGTAATCGTCTCCTGCTACGAAGTATCACCCATCATGCGGATCAACTATCAGTTAGAATGTCACAATTGGAAATCGAATAGAAACGGATGACGATCCTGGAAGCTGGATATCTGAAACCGCAACGACATGTCACTAGTCGGACACAGACACTGTGTAGCGGTCAACAATTCAAGAAGGTGCCCGTAAATTAATATAATGTCGATTTCAGGCGTTCTTCCAAATAACTGTGTTCAGAGCAGATTTCGTGGAAGAGCAAACCATCCCCCTCGTTAATAAAGTCCTGAATAAAAGTTTGAGCATGCACGACCTAATATATTATCTCCACTCTTTTTTAAGTAATTTTGACTACATATTTGTTAATACAATTATCTTGGTAGTATTTTGCTTAAATTGTTTGCATGGTTTGAACTTTGTCTATGAGCTACTCGTAGAAAAATAAAATTTCCACATTGGGGAAATTGAACAATTGAGAGATACATGATCTATCACTAATAGAAATATAGGGATTAATGTCTAAAACAAAATTGTTTGTCGTGAAGTGTTCAATCTCCAGGAAAGTAGGTGCTTTATTTATTTAAGATGCTTGTCTATTATAAAAACAATTAAACAAAAAGTTACTCTTTGTTTGCATTATTTGTCATGAAAATTCCCCTTTTTTTATTAAAATTTCACAATCGGAAATAGAACACAATCGGTATATTTACAGATAAGAAGACTTTACTGGTATTTAGTAATTTAAGACCATAAACATTTTAATTGTGAATTGAGACACCGATACATACTATCACAAACTTCAGCATTTGTATTTGTTGATGAAATGAATGTGGTTTTTCACAGATTTTTTCAGGAGCAATGCTCCAAACAGACTTATAATTTGGTACGCTTTCAGTTCAAATTAGAGCTTCTATTGACTCCCCGAAATGAAATGGTTGATCAATACTGATACAAAATTGTATCACTAACCAAAGCCGTCCCACCCTAAGAAATCAAATTGCTGATCAATGCCCAAACCGCATTGTGCATGTTGTGTAGCTGACCAATGGTTCAATCATTTCAGAGACAAGTGCATGTGAACAGGTGAGTCCTGTCTAAAAATAAATTCTCCTTGTTAAACTCTAAAAAGTCCTTACATGTACAATATAAACTATTTTGCATCAGCTAGGATGCTGATCAAAACTGCCTTTAACGTCATTTGTCCGGGGTTCAGGTTAAACTTAACTAGTTTTGGGCAACCCCTTTTTTTACGGTAAGACCAGAAATGACGTATTTTCACTGAGTATTTTCTGCCTAGATATGGCTTTAGAGTTGTTAAACAGACATAGTTACCAACTATTCGTTCCATTTTACTCAATATTAAGTAATATCATGGTCATTACCGTTTTAGTTTTTGAGGCGGCAACAATCATCATTTGACATTCACTGTTCGGAACAGTAATTCGATGCATCCTAACCATATCATTGGAGTTTCAATTTTTGAAATATGCAAAACGACAAATATAAAAGTTATTAGAAAAACAAACAGTTCAGAAAACAAAACCATTAAGTTACGTTTCATCTATAATTAAACCACATTGATGACACAATTGGCGAAGGTGAACTTTTTTATAATAATTGTTATAATTAAGATGTCTCTATGTTAATTCTCTGTGGTTCTGTTATCCTTCAGTACACTAATAGAAGGAAAATAGTTTATGTCTAATCGAGTTCCTGCTAGAATTAACATCTAAGTGCATGTTTACTAAGTAGTATCTGTGTATAAATAGGTTGGACGAATTTGTTTTCAGTAAACTGTTATTTTCTTTCGAATTGACATTCCTGTTTGACCAATTTAATCTTCTAAACAACCGTTGCATGTCAATATTTACAAATGTTTCCAGAAACGACTGTAAGAGAAATAATTTTATTGTTTGTAAAGTAATTTCCAGCAGGCAGCAAACAGCTAATGCGTTGTTTTGTTTAAATATAAGTTACATATTCCACAGTTTGGTCGTTTAAAATTCTTAATGAAGGTTTATGTTATCTCTTGACAACCGTGTAGTGGTTAGTAATAGTTTCAAAAATTTCGGTTGCTGCTTACTTTCGATTATATTTTCATCTTCTCATCAGTGACAAATCAACAGTGGTAAATTTGTATAAATAATATAATAAGCTTCATTATTTCGTCAAACATAGGTTTTTGTCTTTCGTTCTTGTTGTTCGCAATTCACGAATATCAATTTAATTTGCTCTCTTATTCCGATGCCTATTTATGTAACTGGATTTTTTCCCCGAAATCACAAATGTTAAACAATTCAAACGAGAAAACTAACGGCCTAATTAATGTACAAACAAATGAACGAAAAACAAATATGTAACACAGCAACAAACGACAACCACTGAATTACAGGTTCTTGACTTGGAACAGGCGCATACATACAGAATGTGGCGGGGTTAACCATGTTAGCGGGATCCCAACCCTCCCTCTAACCTGGGACAGTGGTGTAACAGTACAACATAAGAACGAACTATAAAAATCAGTTGAAAAAGGCTTAACTCATCAGATGGATACAATAGAAATACATCTAACAAAAACACAGAGTGGACGTGGCCGGGAACTTGTACATCCCAACAACAAAAAGACACTTAGTACATATCTGAGTGTACTCGCAGTTACTGACAGCTAGTTCAAATCCAATAACAACTAATAAAGAAAAGCATGCATCTTAGACTTAATTATCAATCAGTACACATCCAACATGCAATGGATCTAGTGTAAAGACGTCATTAACAGTCAGAGAAAAAACATGACCTTGTGCAATGCCAAGATACAGGAATCGACAGATTGTAGGTCCATGAAAGTGCATATGTATATAATAATATTTAGTTTGCTTTTAATTTACTGATAACGAATATAAAAAAAAGAAGATGTGGTATGATTGCCAATGTGACAACTCTCCACAAGAGACCAAAATGACATAGACATTAACAACTGTAGGTAACCGTACGGCCTTCCACAATGAGCAAACCCCATACCGCATAGTCAGCTATAAAAGGCCCCAAAATGACAATGTAAAACAATTCAAACGAGAAAACTAACGGCCTTATTTATATACGAAAAACAAATATGTAACACATAAACAAACGACAACCACTGAATTACAGGATCCTGACTTGGGACAGGCAGATACATACGTAATGTGGCGGGATTAAACATGTTAGCGGGAACCCCCCCCCCCCCCCCCCCTAACCAGGGACTGGTATAACAGTACAACATAAGAACGAACTATAAAAATCAGTTGCAAAAAAGCTTAACTCATCAGATGGACAAAAATACAAGTGGACGTGGCTGGGTACTTGTACATCCCAACAATAAAAAGACACTTAAAAAGACACTAGGCACAGATCTGAGAGTCATCGCAGTTAACTGACAGCTACAAATGTAGTTCAAAGCCACTAACAACTAATAAGAAAATCATGCATCCAAGACTAAATTATCAATCCGTACACATCCAACATCCAATGGATTTGATGTAAAGACGTCATAAACAGAGAAAAACATGACCTTGTGCAATGCCAAGATACATGTATTGACAGATTGTAGATCAATGAATGTGTATATGTATATAACATACTAGTAATATTAAGTTTGCTTTCAATTTACTGATAACAAAATCAATATTTATACCAATAAAAACAATATTCAATGATCTTATTACAGTGTTGAATTGGTAACCTTTTAGAAAAAAGTTTATTTAAAGGAGCGATAAGTTTACCATTTCTAAATTTCCGGGCACGGTTAACAACATTTCCGTAAAATGAGGATGTGCTATCCCGTTTGAAATAAGCTTTCTACAGGTACAACCAAACTTCAAAACCAAATCTTTATATCTATGGAAAAATTTAGTAAAAGTTTTAAGTAATTTATGGTAACGAAATCCCTGGTTTAATAATTTACCAGTAATACATATATAACGTTCGTTAAAATCAAAAACGTCACAACAGACACGGGCATAGCGAACGAGCTGTGTAATATAAACACCGTAAGATGGTGCCAAAGGAACATCACCATCTAAAAATTGAAAATTAACAATAGGTAAAGTCGTCCCTTTTGTCGTAAATTTTAGTGCGGAGTTTCCCGTTTAAAAACGAAATATCTAAATCTAGGAAAGGACAGTAATTACCGTTTAATTTTCAGCAGTATATTGAGAAAATTCTTGATTATTTATAGAAAAAATATCATCAAGATAACGGTAAGTGTTGTTGAATTTATCAATTAAATGCAATTTCGACGGGTCTTTACTGAGTTTAGCCATAAACTGTGATTCATAACAGTACAAAAACAAGTCTGCTATTAAAGGGGCGCAATTAGTGCCCATAGGGATACCTACAACATGTCGATAAACTTTGTTGCCGTACATAAATATTATCAAGGAGAAAATTAACAGCTTCAATCATCTCATCACACCTCCAGTAAGTATATCTATTAATAGCCTAGCATATTTACCTTTCTCATTAGAAAAGAAGGCTTTAAATGAGTTGAAGCAAATATATTTGCATTCAGATTTACCAAACGACCATTTAATTAAATAGGAAAACTTTTGTTTGATAAAATAGTGTGGAAGTGTAGTGTGAAGAGTAGAAAAATCAAAACTGTCAACAGAATCAAAAGGACCTTCAAAAGCACGTAACTTATCTAAAACATCCAAAGAATTTTTTACACTCCAAAAATAGTTTATTCCACAAATAATGCCACAATGTTCATATATTTTATTACAACAGTTTATGATAATCGTTTTAATAGTAGTTAATGAACTGGTTAAAAGCAGTGAAATTTTAGTTGAAGAACACTTACTAGAGGCCGAGATGAAACGGTATTTAAATGTTTTTTTTGTGTAGTTTAGGTAGCCAATACATAATTTAGGGACCTTCAAATGTTCAGAAGAAGCCTTAATCTTTGATGTAGTTATGATATGTTTGTTTACTATATGACTCTCTGTGGAGCGCATGGACTTGAATGTAGATGAATTTAAAATTTCATTCTTAAGAACGTCCGTGTAGTATTCACGGCATACGACCACCACATTGTTGGCTGCTCCTTGTCGGCCGGTACAAACACAAACCGCTTTGAAAGTTCTTGAAGTTTATTTCTTATTCTGGAAATAGTCGTAGTATGTACTCTATTATTCACTTCGAAATCATTTTCAAAATGTGATATTATCTACTACATTCATACATTTATTTAAATAAGAATCAAGAGATTTTTTATCAGATTTTTCCCGTTTACACCACTTTTTACAAAACGAGGAAAGAGCATCTTTGGTGACTTGACGACACTCTTTCCAATCTATTTTAGATAGAGGACGATATTTTAGTACTTTTTTCAAAACGTTTTTAACCCCTCTGTCCTGGACGATATTGAGGTCATCTGTAATAACATGGCCATAGGGAACATATCTAAACTTCGACGATTCACAGTTTCAAGTTGAGGGAGTATTATTATCTACATTCACGTCTGATGTTACCGACGTATAATTAAAAATTAAACTACTGCTGAGTTTTTTGTATGTGTATGAAATTATAGGCGGTTCTATGTTATCAAAATAGGGAGGTATAAAGTTTATATAAATACCCAAAAAAAACAGTATTCAAAGATCTAATTACAGTGTTGAATTGGTAAACTTTAAGAATAAGCTTATTTAAAGGATCGATTAGTTTACCAGGATCGTTTCTAAATTTCCAGGCACGGTAAACAACATCTCCGTGAAAATGAGGATGTGCTATCCTGTTTGAAATAAGTTTTCTATTATGTATTTTTTATCTATATGTTTGTCCATTCGTTCTGCCCGTTCAAATTTAACACTTATAAAGTTATATAGCAAATTAGGGTTTTGACCCGGATTGACTAAACATGGAAATCTTAATGTAGTACTGTGATTGGACATGGTGCCATATGAACACATATTCTTGTTTCGTATGTTTTATAAATAACGTACATGTATCTTCAATATAAACTATCTGCTCACAATAATCATTATCAGGTATTATTTGCTTGCAAATTATGCATTTTTTATATCCAAACTACAAAGGTAATGTAAACATATATGGTCCTACATCCTGTCAGTTCTTTTATTGTGACGTTTATCAATACAATGGTTAAAGTAACGTATAAGTTTAATGACTTTAATGGACAAAAAAGTACGGAAGCGTATTAGCGCCACACATTTTTTTTTTTATTTTTCTTCCTATGTTTGCGTTATAACGCAAACCTTTGCGTTACAACGCAAACCTTTGCGATATAACGCAAACCTTTTGCGTTATAACGCAAACCTTTGCGTTATAACGCAAACCTTTGCGTTATAACGCAAACCTTTGCGATATAACGCAAACCTTTGCGTTATAACGCAAACCTTTGCGTTATAACGCAAACCTTTGCGATATAACGCAAACCTTTGCGTTACAACGCAAACCTTTGCGTTATAACGCAAACCTTTGCGATATAACGCAAACCTTTTGCGTTATAACGCAAACCTTTGCGATATAACGCAAACCTTTGCGATATAACGCAAACCTTTGCGATATAACGCAAACCTTTGCGATATAACGCAAACCTTTGCGTTATAACGCAAACCTTTGCGATATAACGCAAACCTTTTGCGTTATAACGCAAACCTTTGCGTTATAACGCAAACCTTTGCGATATAACGCAAACCTTTGCGTTACAACGCAAACCTTTGCGTTATAACGCAAACCTTTGCGATATAACGCAAACTTTTGCGTTATAACGCAAACATTTGTTTTATCTTATTTCTTATTTAAGATTCAAAGGAAATAGTAGTTATTAATGGAGGAGGCTGGATATAATAAAATTTATCACCTTTGTAGTAATTGCAAAGTAAACTGCTTGAATAATTAGATCATATCAATGACTAATAATGAGCAGAATAATATAAGAAGATGTGGTATGAGTGCCAATAAGAAAACTCTCCATCTAAGTCACTATTCGTAAAAGTAAACCATCATAGGCCGAATTACGGTCTTCAACACGGAGCATTGGCTCACACTAAACAACAAACTATAAAGGTCCCCAAAAACGATATCCAAGTTACTACTAGTATATATATTACAAAGAAAATTGAGTAAATTGAGGTTATACCTAAGAAAAAAATCAACCCTGCTAATATAGCTATAACCGAATATAAATATACTTCCAAAGTAAGCTCTCGTTTGAGAACTGTGTAAAGTAGGTTACATTCAAACAAGCTACCCTTTGGCAATAAATGTATAGAATGAAGATGTTTTATTAATAAAATTATGTTCTCTCTATTCAAATTGCTACCCAAGCATCTTAAAAATACTTCATTATATTGAAATGAAAATTCAATGACTTTCTATCAAAGAATCTTGATCATATTCTGAGATTTTAAAAAAATGTTTCCTTATTAATAATTCATTTTAAAGCAGAAAGATCATTTTGTCTATTTGACTTGGAGGTTTCACAATTGTATGACATTATTTTTGATCTTTCAATTTTAATATGACTATATACTATATCTATTTTCTTGTTAAAATATATACTTTTCTGATGCACAAATCAGTCTTAATTTATGTATAATTGCACTTCAATTATTCCATTATTCCTATGCATATTTATTATAATGATTTGTCCTTGTATGTATGTTTCTTTTTTTTTTTATCTACTAGTAAATCACATCCGAAATGAATGACAGACGGACATATATACAAAACTTAATGAATAATTGAAATAAAGATGTTTGCGTTAAACGCAAATGTTTGCGTTATAACGCAAAGGTTTGCGTTATATCGCAAAGGTTTGCGTTATATCGCAAAGGTTTGCGTTACAACGCAAAGGTTTGCGTTATAACGCAAAGGTTTGCGTTATAACGCAAACATAAGAAGAAAAATAAAAAAAAAAATGTGTGGCGCTAATACGCTTCCGTAAAAAAGATTTTGCATTGACAGGTGTTTTTATTTGGACTCATTAAGCATTTAAAAAATGTTCATTCCGGTAAACAAAACAACACAGTAAAGTTAATAATCGATCACATCAATACAATCTTTACAGAAAATGTGTTTATCTGTAAATTTTATCTTAAAGGCAAAACATTTTTTCTAAGTTTTTATTATATATTTTTTAGAAAAGTGTATTCGTTCTCGAAGAACTTGTTTTGTGTCATACTCACATACTTATTTTACTTAGATAATATATATGTCTATTATAAGGTCGTGTATTGGTCCCAATTCTCTATTGAGAATTAAGTGACCTTCATTTTTGCTGTATTTATTTATATCATGTCGATAATTTAGAGCTTGGTCATCATTTGAGGCCGTATTATTACCTCCAGATGTCTTTTTGTTGTTAACGCTTTGGTTTCGCGTATCTGCTTAAATAAGATCGTCTATGCGATTTATTTAATTATTTTTATTAGTATTCATAATTTAGTTTCAATTACTTTTAAAAAAATAGGTCGGCTAACGTGTTTTATTTAATGGTTTAGCAGTACACATCCTTTCTTTAGTTATATTCGCTTTTCATTTAATGAGTAGAACGTTCATCTGCATTGAGTACATTGAGAAATATGTTGTCATAATCAAGACCCTAACATATAACTCATAGTGATACGACCGCAGACGTGATCTTAAGATAATGAAAATTTAGCGGAAATCTTGAGAATCACGTGATAATTGAAATACATGTTTCTGTCATTTTTTACCACCTAAAATATATATGATATTTACAAAAATTGTAGTGTATGTATTTTAGTTACAGTTTTGAAATACTTAGTTTCTACATCTTTTTATAAGAAATCTCTACTAGAAATTTAACAATATCAAATATCCACAGTCTATGTAAAATAAAAAGATGTGGAATGATTACCATTGCGTCAACTATCCACTAAAAGATGCGGAATGATTACCATTGCGTCAACTATCCACCAAATGACGTTAGCCTTTGTAGGTCGTCGTAGGATGTGGAATGATTACCATTGCGTCAACTATCCACCAAATGACGTCGTAGGATGTGGAATGATAACCATTGCGTCAACTATCCACCAAATGACGTCGTAGGATGTGGAATGATTACCATTGCGTCAACTATCCACCAAATGACGTCGTAGGATGTGGAATGATTACCATTGCGTCAACTATCCACCAAATGACGTTAGCCTCTGTAGGTCGTCGTAGGGACATCATCAGTGACCTAAATCTATACATTATATTAGCATCGCAAAATATGAAAAAATCAACTGAAAAATCCAACAAAAACAAAAATTGAAAAACAAATTTATATGAAATAAAATATCAAACGCCAACCAATGAATAACAGTCTCCATAAGACTAAACACGTGTAGAATGTGGCTGGTTGGCTATTCCTCCACTAACCTGAGACAGTACTTTTACAATACAATATATATATTCGATGTATTTTCAGATTAAATCAAAAATGCCCGTGTCAATGTGATCAAACCTACATGTGGATTTTTACATCTATCATGTCTTGATTTAGACAACAGTTGTTATTTTTCGTTGGACACTTTAATTGGTGGATAAACCACTAAAATTGGTGTCAAACAAATAAATGCACTTTCATAGTAGATCAATCAATTCGTAATGGTGTCCACAATATTTACGGAGTGTCATTTTTAATCTTTCTTCCTCCTAACTCTGTTGGAGCAGTTTTTGCGTAAAGAGCACACTCCTGTTTATAAAGTCGGTATAGCGTGACCATGGACGAGCATAACGTATCAACTGAGATATGTAAACACCATACGAAGGGACAGAAAGTATGTTACTGCTGAGAAATGGGAAATTGAGAAAAGGGAAGTTGAAATCATCCCGTTTGTCATAGATTTTAGTGTGAAGTAGTTCATCTGTGTCAATATTAAAGAAAATATCAAGGCATGAAGCAGTCCTTCTAGTGTCAGTAGTATCCTTACTTTCAATTCACTGGGATATATGAGAAGCAAATACTGACTAAAATATGGGTTATTCAGTGATAGGACATCATCAATTTATCTGAAAGTAAAGTTTAAGAATTTCGCAAGGTGCCTTTTCTGTTTGTCTTTCAGAAGGTTCTGAATGAATTTTGCTTCATACGAGTACAAAAACAAAGCGGCCAGTATGGGTACACCAATAGTACCCATTGTAATACCGACTGCCTGTTGAAATATCAATCCTCCAAACTCAAAAAATATAAGTCCAGCATATTGATATTATCATCTTAAGTGTATTTTCTGATAGAATCAGAATTTTTATAGAAAAAGCTCTGAGATGGTGAAGTCGATATTTCAATTGAGTATAGGGAATACTAGTGTAAAGCGTAGAAAAATCAAGTCATAATGTTGCTGCAAAATTGCAGAGATTGTGATCTAAGATTTAGCAGTAGAACTTTAGAAGTTTTAGGAATCCACATCTGATAAACACCACTGGTTGGATACATCTCATCACAACATTTTTTTTTACGGTAGAAAAAAATAGAAGTCAACACTTTAGAAAGATGTTTAGTCGAACACCTTGATGATCCAGCTATGTATCGTTCTTTATAAGGAGTTTTGTGAAGTTTTGTTATCCAGTATAATGACGGTAGATTTTCTTCGTTTTCGTTCAAATTTAATATCAAAAAAAAGAAGGATAGATTTGTGATTTCTAAAATTTCTTCTTTTGTAAATGGTGTTAAAGAATATGTAGGATTACCAGTTTTGCTGTTTATTCCAAGCTCTTTTGTGAGAATTACCAAGACAATATTATTGAAAGCTTTTTCTGCTGGAACAACGACATTTTTGTCTTGAAAAGAGGATAAAGCATCCACAACCTCCGGTTTCTTGGATGGGTTAGAAACCTTTGTGCTTATAGTACATCGTAGTTTCTGAATGCACTTCTCAATGCATCATCGAATAGCCTTGATCCATTCAGACAAAGTGTCTAGTTCTGGTTTATCTGTCTCGCACTTTACCAATTTTCTGGCATACTCCTCAACTGCATCCATCAGTAACCTGAAATTCTTTTTCCAGTTGATGGGTTGGGGAATCTATATTTTGGTCCCTTGGCTACAACTCTCTTAGTTGTTCATTTGCTACGATGCCAAGGTCACCAGTAATAACATGACCAGCTGTACTATAATTGTATTTTGACGATGCACATGAGCAATCCGGAGGTTTGGATTCCACATCTTTAAGGTTAAAGGCCTCTAAAAGCTTCTTCTAAATTGGGTGCAAAAGGCTTGGAGTAAGTATATAAAATTACAGGTGAAACTTTATTTTGGATGTAATCAAGTATAGTTTTTTTGTTGGAAAATATAGCTAATATTGATAGCATCTAAACCTTTATTGGCGAATTCTATTTAAAAAAAATACATTTGTCCTCTTCTTGGGGAGAAGTAGATACGGATTTGAATAGTCTATGGTTAGCATTAATCATGACTATTGCAACTATTCTATACAAAACAGAATAAGAACCAATAACGAAAATATTTTGGACCTCTTGAAATAGATAATAAAGTTTAGATAATGGAATGAAGTATAACTTAGTTCTGATAAGGTGAATTCCTAAAGGTTTTTGAACAGACGATAACAGATTAACAATTGTCAAGGTGTGAACAGCAGGTGGTGTATAATTTTTGTGACCATGTACTACACCTGGGACTAGACAAAATACCTAAACCATCAATTTTGTCATTGCATCCATATATAGGGAATGGCTGTTCCCAACTCTCTAATCCAAAAGTCTTCTCTTTGTAACCGATATGGTGTGCTCAATATGGAGTCATTTGTTGAATGATATTTTTTCTTTATAATCTGGACTTTCATTGAAACAATAGAAAGTCAGGCTGATTAAAATGTGTATACAGACGTTTGTTGTTATTAGAATCATAAACATAAGACCGATGGTCGTTCATTCTAAAATGGAGTCTTTGTCGAGTTTCCCCGACAACGATTAAGCCACAAATATTGAATACCGTAAACAATATTGAAAGCTGTACAATTCAAATTGTGTGTAATGTAACTTTTGGTGGTCAAGTTACTTTGAAAGTAGATATAGTTAATATACCATAGGTTTTACAGTGTTTACGGTTATATTTGGAAATAAAGCAATATTAAGAGTTGTCATTAAAATCTAAATGTCTGAAAACTCAACAGTACAGGGCAGAAAATAAACAAACTTGTCTGAATTTTTATAGTTCAACGAGGAATCAGAAGACTGCACATGTGTCCTTAAACGGACGAACCAACAGTAACTAAATGGTCTATATAGATAATTGTAGAAAATAGAAATATGGGGATAATTTGTCGATATCGAAAAGATGTCGTTGATATTGACAACTTATAAGATGAATGTAGTGTAAATTCATTCAAAAGACAGATCAGTAACGGAAAATTTTAAGTCTTATTTAAAATTGCACAAAATATCCTTATATTTGTATTGCTTAATAGCAAAATTCAATGAAGAATTTTTCAACTAAAGTATATGGAATGAATAGAGATCATTATGAAGTCGTTTTCTAAATGTTGGTAACAAACAAACAAGGAGGAACTATATTGTCGATATCGATATAAAATTTTACTAAGAAGTACGTGCTAGGTATAAAATTTGACTGACAACATCGAATCGATATCGACCGCTGATTTTGTACACATATAGTAAAAGTTGCATCTTGATACCGATACAATATAGTCGATGTCGTCGATATTGATATAACATTATTGTCATTATCATAAGAGAGGACGATTGAATCTCTCGTCTTTATACTAGTATCTGTATAACTTCATAAAACCCCTCTACTCCTTAAGAACGACATGTAGACAAGTTATCTAGATGCTCCTTCTATTGTTCTTACTTTAATTAAAGATAGCCTTAACAATTATTGTGATGAGGCTTCTCCATCAAGAGGTGCCAATCAGACATAAATTCTAAAAACTTTATAGATTTACAACAAAATCTTCAATTACACTTATAACAATGTAAAATAGAGAAAGTTTTTTCGAACGTTCAGTACAAATATTACCCATGTTCATTTGAAAATTTTGTTTAGAAAAAACGCCATTTAATCCGAAGATAAATACAATTTAGATGACTTTTTGATCGACAACATATTTGTTGAGTTTGGTCTTTTGTTTATCATGCACTCAATTATCAAAATAGGTATTTTGTGCACATCTGCTGGTCGAATTGTTTTTGTACTCCATTGAGGCAGAATCCATTTAAAATACCTTCTAAAGGACGAAAATTGTAAATCATCTGCTAAGTTTTTTAGTCTCACTTTGAGATATATTGATGGTATCCTGTCACTCATCAATGAGTTTTGCTTCATATATCCAGTAAAATTGAAATTCCAAAACCGAGAGTCGCATATTATATTCATATTTTGAACTTGTCCTTTGCCACTGAAAAATAAATCTTTGAGTTGGCCTTAGAAGAATTTATAAATTTGTTGTAGGTTTCTTATAATAGTCATTTAGCCCAACACGTGTCTTCATATTCATACATATCTCACTTTAAACTGTTCAGGTTTGAGCGTTCCTGATGAGGCAAATCCATAATAAATACATCCTACTCAAAACTAAGATAAACTACCTCGTGCAAATTTGAAGTTTTGGTCCCCAATGCTCTTTTATTTTGCGCTTTATTTTTCTAAATAGAGCTTTCCTGATTAGTTTTTTTATAGACGAATTGCGCGTCTGGCACACACATTATAATCCTGATATCTATGATGAGCTTATTAACATTAGATACATTTGGATATTTTTACGTCCTTATTGGTTATATAAGTAGGTCTTCATGCGTTTTGATGTTATACATCTTTGGCTTTCAAATGATTAATGTTGAGTGGTTGTCGTCGGTTCATGGCTGTCATATTTCAGTTTCGTAAATTGATTTGTTAAAAATTTGACCATTAGTTCGCTCGTTTAAATTGTTTCACATTTTATTTTTACAGACTATCAGTTTGGAATGTTATTTTTTGTTGAAGGCTGTATGATTGCCTATAATTGCTCACATCCATTTCATTTGTTAGTTGTACATTGGCAATCATACCATTTCTACTAATTTCAATACTGATGAAGGAGAATCCACAAAGCTTTTGAACGCACGACATTTATATAGTGAATTTCATTTTATAGATCTTGTACAGCTGACACATTTTGCTGATTGCATTGTCAGTGTACTTTTTAACTTGTCCGGGTTTATTTATATGATGACCATATTGTCGATATTGTATTGTTGCTAATTGTCAAACATAAAGAATCTGTCTATATGTAATTGCGTTTCCGATTATAGACAATTCTAAAATTAGTCAAACGTGTTACTTATAGGCAACACTTTGTGATAAAGTTTTGGATTTTTAATATGTTTGCCCAAAACGTCACTGTATAGACATTTTTTACCAAAATGCGCATCTAGTGCAGTAAAATAGGTACTGTTAATGTTACTACCATCACTTGGACGATACCTGCTTTTGGCCTGTAAATCCTCGAAGGTTTCACCGGCCTTGTAGCTAGGACGTCGATACTGGCAGGAAATTACGGACATTGTTTTATTAAAATTCGCTGCTAGAAAATTATGTAAATAATCTAAAATTAAGGAACATATCTTCCTCATGCTAAGTTCTAATCTTTTTACTATACTAAAAAAAAAACCAATATTTTATAACTTTCAAGCGTCTAAAGTGCTTTTTTTTAATTTTCTTTCATCAGCTTAAGATATTTAAAAAGCTTAATTAGCTACGAATTCTGCCATACAATAATATATGATTTAATTTTATTTCAAACATTTATAAAAGCAAAACAAAGAACAACATTTCGCTTCAGCAGTCAGTTTGGACCAATATCTTGAAAATAAGCTCATAAGACATCAGTCTTGTTGTATTACTGACATCAGTCTGTTGTATTACTGACATCAGTCTTGTTGTATTACTGACATCAGTCTGTTGTATTACTGACATCAGTCTTGTTGTATTACTGACATCAGTCTTGTTGTATTACTGACATCAGTCTGTTGTATTACTGACATCAGTCTTGTTGTATTACTGACATCAGTCTTGTTGTATTGCTGACCTGAAAGTCGATAATTCAACTCATTTGTATTCATGTTACCGTCATTTTGTCTTTCAGTGCATGTTTTTAGCATGTTGTAGTCAGAATGTTCATTCATTTATGTCAACATTGGAAAGTGAAACAAGGAATACAATAGGAATAACCATTTCGATGATTGATCTGGCTCACGAAAATCATTATTATGCAGGTAAAACGTTTTAAACCTATAACATAATAGACATAGAAAAATCCGATTGCACGTGCTCGCTACCTATTTGTATGAATATCTATGTTTATATAGGATGATATGACCGTTAGCAGGTCATCTCGATGAATGATTAGATGTCGGCAGGTCTAAAATACACACGAAATGCTGATAATTATGTCAAACATATGCATCATTAATTTTTTTTTTCTTCACGTTTTTGAAATTCAGATATACTTTAAAATATGCTAAAAATAAGTATGAAAATTTTAATCAAATTTGCGAGCATAAATTTCACAGCTAATGCGTTTTAAATTCCCGTTGTAATTTCATTAATCACTGAACTTTAAAAAATATCCTTAGTTGGTTGAAAAAAGGAAGATACCAAGAACACAATCTGAATACTTAAAACGAAGAAAACAAAGATACCACCATTAATTTCAACAAAAATCAGTCATTATACGTATCATTCACTTGAATTGAAAAAAATCTTCGCGAATGGAGTGGACTCAGACAGAAACCCGGGAATTCAAAAATGCAATGTAGCTGAACTATATGCAAAAACTATTGAATACTAGTAGTAAGTGCATAAAACGACAATAAGGGAGGACATAAAAGTTAAAAAGCAGTAATGCTTGGCCTGCATTGCTGAAATAACTGAGCATGTCAACCTTTTTTACCAATAATAACATTGTAACTTGGGATATCGTGACATCTTTACAATTATCATATAGATATAAGATGGTGTACTCCAAATCATTAGATCAGTTTTCACGACGGATTGACCCCTATTTTTCAACGGGATCAATTATTTGTTCAAATTCCTCATTAAACAAATACGCATTTTTTAATAGAACTTTGGTATCACAAATATTTATATAACCCCTCTTTCCACACATACAACTACAACAACAAAATATGACTTGGTTTGTGACTACCTGGTAGAGATCCAAACTCGATTTCTATGTAATGAACATTTAAATTAAGAGTCCTTACATTGAACTGAACTCGATGTGGTGTATGTGTCCTCAACTAGTAAATTAAGCTCTACTACGTTTCCATTTAAAAACTATTGTTTGCATGTGGCTGTTGTTTTCTTTTGTTTATTTTTCTTTGGTCGGATTGTTGTCTCTTTGACACATTTCTCATTACCATTCTAAATTTTTAATCAGGTTACATGCAGTCGAGAGTGAATGTAGGACTTGTGCTGGTTAAGTGTACTAGTATATAAAACTAATGAGTTTTATTAGGAATAATTACGGACGAAATATAAATTGAATAAAATGATTAAAATATACAATTTTGTTTTTCAAAACTAAAAATATAATTTAGTTATCAAAAAGTCTTAATTTCTGTGTCATTTTGGTTTCTTGAGGAGAGTTGTCTCATTGGCAATCATACCACATCTTCTTTTTTTTTTATATTAAGAAAGCGTTTGAAAAGCCTTAATGAACCGACAACGTCTTTTGAATTAAGTGGACCTAAACATTTGTTTGAAAATCACTCTGATTCAAAATCACTCTGATTCAAACAAAAAATTCTCTGAAACCGATATTATCAAGATGCTTGATTTCTTGATTGACAACATATTTGTAACGTTCGGAGGACGTGTTTTTCAACAGACTGTCGGCATCCCAATGGGAACAAACTGTGCCCCTCTACTTGCCGACTTGTTTCTTTATTATTATGAGGCTGACTTCATGCAGGAACTTCTTAGGAAGAAAGATAAGAAGTTAGCAATATCCTTTAACTCTACTTTCCGCTATATAGATGACGTTCTTTCACTAAACAATTCAAAATTTGGTGACTATGTGGAACGCATCTATCCCATCGAATTGGAGATAAAGGATACTACAGATACAGTTAAGTCGGCTTCATATCTTGACTTACATCTAGAAATTGACAATGAGGGTCGGTTGAAAACAAAACTTTACGACAAAAGATATGATTTCAGCTTTGCAATTGTGAACTTTCCATTTCTAAGTAGCAACATTCCAGCAGCACCTGCATACGGGGTATATATCTCCCAATTGATACGATATTCCCGTGCTTGCATTTCCTATCATGATTTTCTTGATAGAGGGTTACTGCTCACAAGGAAGCTTTTAAACCAAGAGTTCCAAATGGTGAAGTTGAAATCATCCCTTCGTAAATTTTACGGACGCCATCACGAGTTGGTTGACCGTTATGAAATAACCGTTTCACAAATGATATCGGATATGTTCCTTACGTCGTAACTACAATCCCCTTCCCTTTCATGAATGTGACCTACCGAATTAGACTATTTACCGGATTTGTAATCACATAAGCAACACGACGGGTGCCACATGTGGAGCAGGATCTGCTTACCCTTCCGGAGCACCTGAGATCACCCCTAGTTTTTGGTGGGGTTCGTGTTGTTTATTCTTTAGTTTTCTATGTTGTGTCATGTGTACTATTGTTTTTCTGTTTGTCTTTTTCATTTTTAGCCATGGCGTTGTCAGTTTGTTTTAGATTTATGAGTTTGACTGTCCCTTTGGTATCTTTCGTCCCTCTTTTGTTTGCATATGGCAAAATTTGAGGGTACTTTGTTATTTTGTATGACATGACGACAGCCATTACAATAGGGTTATAAATGCCACTAAAAATGCAAATAAACAATTCTTAAGTCGAAATAACAATTTGTCCGCAAATAGGTGAATTGTACATGTTTTGCCTTCTGTTTCTGTACAAATAAACATAGTCAACTTTCAAAACTGTCAGCCTTTTCATTTTGAAAATCGGAAGCGTAAACGTAGTATAATTGCAATATAAAATATCAAAATATCGTAAAAAGGCAAGATTCAAAATATTAAGATACTAGACGAGATTGTTCATGATTTGTTCGCATATAATTTCCATTTCAATTTAAAACTAAGGGAGATAATTCCATTAAAAGTGCTAAAGTCACGTGATGCAAATCATATGGGTAAAGGCTCTATGATTTTGCCATATGAAATTTAATGTATAAAAAATACATACATAAATCATCAAATCCAGAAAAATTACAAATAAAAGAGTATATTCAAATAGAAAAATAGAAAAAAAAATATCAGATAAAGCTAGCACAAGTTTAGAATGGTTAATAATATCTGAAGAAATTACAGAAGCTGTGTTTAAAATTAAACATACCAAGGCTCAAGGTTTAGATGGACTTGATGCAGAATTCTATAGGAAGTTTTGGCCCCAAATCCAAAATTTACTACCCAAAGTATAAAGTGAGTCTTTAATAAGAAAAGTTCGACAAATACACAAAAAAAGGGGGAGGGTGGGAATTTACTAATACTAATCTTTAAAAAGAATGATCCAAAATCTACAGATAACTATAAACTGTTGTTGTCAAAATACTTGCTTATACATTTGCGCATAGGCTAAAGATAGTTTACCAAGTATTGTAAATGCTGACCAGAAAGGTTATGTGAAAAATAGTTACGAAGTGTTTAATTAAAGACAAATTCAAAATGTAATTGACTATGCTAAAAATTTCAATGTAGAGGCGGCATTTTTATTTCCCCTTCTTTTCAAAAGCTTTTGATTCAATTGAATGGATTTTCATGACACAAATATTAAAAAAATTCTGATTTAAAAAAGATTTTTTACGTTGGGTTGAGAATATGTATAATGATATATCTGGGTCATTGTAATTAATAGAATTTAATTAAATGAAAATTAAATTCATTTATTGAATTAACATCTACATGTATTGAGACTCGACAAATCGAGTCGTCCTTACTCTTATTATGCTAATTTGAGCATGTGACAGCCGAGTAGTAAAAGTCCGTGCAATTTAACGGTCTCTTTTACCTTGAAAACCGAACAGAGTGGACGTTAAAAAATTAAGAGAAATATTTTAAATACACTATCAAGATAAGTATTGTTTTAATTAGTTCGTTTAAGAATTCATATTTTGAATTAATTCGGATTTAAAGATTTCATTTATGTTTTTTGTAATAATTAAATTAACTTATTACTTCGTCGAATTTAACGTGCGGGTGGGCCACGTGGTATTGGAAAATTTTAAATGAATAATTTTTACTAGTACATGCATTGCCTAAATATTGTTAATTTCACATTTTAATTTATCCTTGATACAGAATGTAAAAGTATTATACCTGTTATAATTCGAAGAGGCAGGTATGTGTATGTTTACAGATTAAGTTAATTATTCTTATTTATATATTTTACACGTCATTCTCGTGATATACATGTACCGGAGAGACATTTATTTAGATAAGAGACAATTTAAGGAATTAAATTATTGATTTAAGATCAAATGATTGAGTTGATAGATATGAGTAAATTAATATTGAAGTCGATGCATTGATACTGTTATAAAAATAAATTAAATTAAGAGACAGATGATACTAATTATGTGATGTAAGTCAGTACTTCAATTTTAAACCTATTTCGTTTATACAAATGCCTAGAATTGGTCGACGGAGAAATGGGAATGGGCGCGCACGAGTGCCCGTTGTTGAAGCTCAACCACCAGAGATACGACGCGGAACTTCGGAAGGAGGAACCGTGCAGTGGCTGCACTAGGAATTCAAGATGTGGGGACAGTTGTTGGTGAAGTACAAGCACCTCTTCCTCTACCAATCCAGGCTCCTTTGTCTATTGAAAGACGACCTGCCTTGCAAGGTCCCGTAACACCAGCGCAGAACGTATAAGCGCCATTTGCGCAAGTTGAAATTCCAGCTCCTGTACCAATGCCTAATCAAAATGGTGAGATAAATAATGATCCTATGCTTATACCTAATCAGTCAGAATGTGATGTTTACGTATCTCAAAATTTAAAAGAAAAAATATGGAATAGAGAATACATAGATTTGTCATTACTTCTTTATCAAAACTTTATTAGTCAAATTGACAGACCTCAAAATGTTATAAGTTATGATAATGCAGTCGTTTCACTTGTAATCACATCAAACAAAAACAGCAAAGTTAAATCTATTCAAAACATTGAGTCATGGACTGATGCATTTATAAACTATATGAAAATATTTATTCAACGTTTTCCAAATTTAGCTAATGAATTGACCACTTATATGTCAATCATTAGAGGTACACAAGTGTCTTTTGAGAAGATTTATTGTTATGACCAGCAATTTAGATTAAGAATAGCAAACAAACCTACAAGATCTTGGTCTTCCATTGATGGCATTTTATGGTACACCGTCATAGCTAATGGGGAACCGGAGGGTAATACAATTCAACAGACAAGTGTAGGTAATCGACCATGCTATGATTACAATTTTAAGGGAGCTTGTCATCGACAAAATTGTTTTGACACCCATTTATGTATGAAATGCAGAATGGCCCACCCTTTCGCTGGCTGTCCACAACAAGCAAATAGCAACCAGGCATATGCTCGTGCTCAAAATGCAGCCCGAGGCACATATCAAAATACAGTAAGAGTTGCTAGAAATTTTGCACCTAGAACTCAAACACATTTTCAAAGAGCAGCGAATTCGAATCAAGGATTTAGACCTAACTCAAACACATTTTCAAAGAGCAGCGAATTCGAATCAAGGATTTAGACCTCGAGGAAGCAGATTCCCTGCCCTTCGAATGGCCGCACCACACACATTTAACAATTAAATTTTATATTTTTCAGAATCTTTAATTAATCCGCTGGACATATGGTGTCTTGGCTTTACTCCGATCAATGTCACAGAATTAAATAAACTCCTTTTCAATTACCGAAATCAACATGATGCAATGATATTATATAAGGGATTTTCTGAAGGGTTTAGGTTAAATTATTTTGGACCACGATGTAGGATTGAATCAAAAAATTTATTCAGTCATTCAAAATCCTTGGGTGGCATGGGAAAAAGTCATGAGTGAAGTAAAAAATGGTCGCATAGCTGGTCCTTTTTTGACTAGACCTATATCTAATCTATGGTGTTCGCCTATCGGTGTAATTCCTAAGAAAACTGGTGGATTTAGATTGATTACGCACTTATCTTTTCCGCCAAATTTGAGTGTAAATGACTTTATTGATGAAAAGTTAACTACAGTAAAGTATTCGTCTTTCGACAATGCTATTGATTTGATTTAAAGATTGGGTTCAAATGTGGAAATTGGAAAAAAGGACATTAAATCCGCCTTCAGATTGCTAAAAATTTATCCAGGGGACTTTGATCTATTAGGGTTTAAACTTAATGAATATTATTTCATAGATAAATCATTGCCTATGGGGTACTCGGAATCAAATTGCTTATTCGAAAATTTTTCAACTTTTATTCAATGGGCTGTCATGAATGAGTCCAATTCAGATAATCTTGATCATTATTTGGATGATTTTTTATTTGCCGGTAAAAGCAATACTGAGGATTGTAAAAATCTGATGAATAGTTTTGATAGAGTATGTTGTCGTCTTGGAGTCCCAATTGCTCATGAAAAAAATAGAAGGCCCAACAACAAAACTTAGTTATTTAGGTTTACTTATAGACACAGAAAAAATGCTAATACAAATTCCGGAGGACAAAGTATTGGAGTTAAAGTCGAAAATTAAATGGGTATTGGGTAGGAAAAAGATCACTTTAAGGGACCTATAATCTTTGTGTAGGTCATTCGCTTTTTGTGCAAAAGCTCTACCTGCCGGCAGAGCATTTATCAGACGAATTTATTTGGCAAGTAGTCACGCAAAGAAACCGCATCATTATGTCAGAATCACAGAAGGCATGTATCAAGACTTATTGGTATGGGAATTGTTTTTAGACAAATTTAACGGCATTAGTTACATGCTTGACATTGATTGGACTTCAAATTGAGTTTTACAACTATTTACTGACAGCGCTGGTGGTTCAACAAAAGGGTGTGGCTGCTTTTTCCAAGGTAAATGGGCTTTTCTTAAATGGCCTGTAGAATGGTCTGGTACTGAAGTTCTCAGGGATATATCATATTTAGAAATGATACCTATTGCACTATCTGTTTATTTATGGGGTAATCTATTTCAAAAAAAAAAAGAAAATTTTATTTAATTCGGATAATAATGCCGTGGTTGAAATTTTAAATAAGAAGACGTCAAAATCTATACGAATTATGAACCTTGTTAGACACATAGTATATTGGTCGTTATTAGGCAATTTTCACATAAAAGCACAGTTCATTCCTGGTTATACAAATATAATTGCAGATTGTATTTCTCGTAAAAAATTTCAGAAATTCAAAAGTCTGGCTCTGACAGCAGATATACACATCCAGCTACAATTCCGGAGGAATTTTGGATCATTTTAGGCCAGAAATAGCAAAGCTATTTCACGCATCGAATTCTCAGAACACATGGAAAACGTATAACAATGGACTGACTTCATTTGTTTCATTTAGATTAGAAGAAGGTTTAGGAAATACATGACCGCCCAGTATTTCGCATTTAGTAAATTATGTTGCTTATTTATCAAAATTAGGGTATGCTTCTGCAACGGTTAAGGTGTACTTATCAGGTTTAAGCTTTTATTTACGAATAAATGAGCTCACAGATTTGACTTCATCGTTCATTATACAAAAAATGTTGAAAGGAATGGACAAATTATATGGTGTAGAAGTTAGTCGCAAACCTATAACTTTAGAAATATTAGCTCGATTAATAAACTCGTTGCAATTTGTCTGTTCTTCAGTATATGAATGTACGTTATTTAGATCCATGTTTTCATTAGCATTTTTTGCATTTTTGAGAATTGGTGAAATTACAATTAATAGAAATACGCAACATGTCATTAACAATGACGATGTCAATGTTTCACATCATTCACAATCTGCATATATCAAAATTCCCTTTTCGAAAACAGACCAAAAAGGTTTATCTACAACATTAACAGTTGAAAGGTTTAATCAAGTAGATATTTGCCCGGTGAGATTGTTAATAAACTTTATTTCAATCAGACACAAAAACAATGGACCACTTTATTGTCATTTTAACAAAACCGGTGTAACACGATATCAATTTTCTAGTGTACTTAGTATGCAAGACCATGAAATTTATTGATTGTAATCCAAATGAGTACAACACGCATTCATTTCGAATAGGTGCAGCTACACACTTTGCTATGAATGGACATACTGATGAAGACATTATGACTTTAGGTCGTTGGAAATCTGCATCCTTTAAACGTTATATAAGAATTGAGCTAACCAAAAAACTTATAATTTCAGCTTGTCTTAGTAATGAAATATGGATTATTGGTTCTTCAATAATATGCAGTGCTCGTGATCACTCAGAGAACAGACCTTCAGGTAGTAATTTAGGTCTTTTAAAAAATAATAATTGTTTTTTGCGATGGGCAGGCAAATCTGGTATGAAATGGGACGATGTTGTTGGCACCGTTAACAGCATAATTAATTTATGCAGCAAAATTCCATATGCGTTGATATTGCATTGTTGTGGAAATGACATAGGAAATGTACCATGTGGTGCTCTACTATATCACATTAAATTCACAATAGCAATTCTGTCTCAAATGCTCCCAAATTGCTCTCTTATATGGTCAGGCATTCTTCCCAGGCGTCCATGGCGTTACTCAAGCGATGACCATGCCATGGAAGTTACAAGAAAGAGAATAAATAGGGGAGTGAGATCTTATATACTCAAACATGGAGGATACGTTATCAAATATCCAGATTTTAACGACCGTCATCCAGCGCTATATTCTGACGATGGAGTACATCTATCATTTATTGGAAATGATATTTTCTTGAATCAAATCCAATCAGCACTAGAAAAATTCATAAAGTATCCACATTGTGTTGTATTTCCTCACGATCACCTTTAATTTAAAATAAACATAGTTCATATTGACAATGGATGGAAATACATTTATTTTGTAAAATTTGGTTGTTATATAAATGTTGAATTCGCAATATCTTTTATTATTTTGACTGTTTAAATGTTGTTAAGTTGATTATAGAATTGGAGATAACTGAATTGTCATGGGTAAATTTTGTGGCGGATTATCATTCTGTACTAAATTCCGAATTATAATTTTGGCGAAATTTACTTCATTTTATAAAGACTATGGATAGCCCAGCTGCTAATTCTGAAATATTGCTGAATGGACCGCCCTTCAGTACACCAGCTTTGGATAGCCCAGCTGTGATACAATGATTAGTTCAATCGTCATCAACATTTTATTGATTGACAAATATTTTGGTTGAGTACTGTTGTTGTAACAGTTGTTGTTGTTTTATGAATGAATTTTGATTAAATGTTGCCATGACAATTTAATATCCAAACAAAATCAGTGTTTGTTATTTGTTGTAGTGAAATTCAAATCAAGGCATCAATGGCGTCTGTTCGTCAATTCTGATAATTGGTTAATTTACACCAAGTGATATTTTTGATCAAACGATATATTCAATAATAGAATTTAATTAAATGAAAATTAAATTCATTTATTAAATTAACATATACATGTATTGAGACTCGACATATCGAGTCGTCCTTACTCTTATTATGCTAATTTGAGCATGTGACAGCCGAGTAGTAAAAGTCCGTGCAATTTAACGGTCTCTTTTACCTTGAAAACCGAACAGAGTGGACGTTAAAAAATTAAGACCCATCCTCTCCCACCCTTAAGAATTGAACTTTGTTTGCTGCTGGTTTTATTTATTTTTCAGATGCTCCAGTCTTCATACAAATATCCGTCATGGTAACATGCTGAATCAGTCACACAACCGGAGCGAAATTTACTTCATTTTATGCAGACTATGGATAGCCCAGCTGCTAATTCTGAAATATTGCTGAATGGACCGCCCTTCAGTACACCAGCTTTGGATCGCCCAGCTGTGATACAATGATTAGTTCAATCGTCATCAACATTTTATTGATTGACAAATATTTTGGTTGTGTACTGTTGTTGTAACAGTTGTTGTTGTTTTATGAATAAATTTTGATTAAATATTGCCATGACAATTTAATATCCAAACAAAATCAGTGTTTGTTATTTGCTGTAGTGAAATTCAAATCAAGGCATCAATGGCGTCTGTTCGTCAATTCTGATAATTGGTTAATTTACACCAAGTGATATTTTTGATTAAACGATATATTCAATAATTGGTGGATATCAAACCCTTTTCAGATCTGTCTTGGAATCCGACAAGAATATCCGTTGTCTGCTATGATTTTTGTACTAGCGGTGGAAGTACTATCATGCAAAATTAGATCTGAGAAAGCATCAAATTTTCAAAATTAAATTAAATGGTAGTATAAAAAGATGTCAATTTGTAGATGATACAACCCTATTTTAAAATCCGAAGAGGAAATATCTTCAGTTATGAACTTAATAGAATCTTTTGGCTCATTCTCTGGCTTAAAATCAAATAGAACAAAAACTGAAGGAATTTGGCCAGGCACACTAAAGACAAAAGACAATTCGAACGAATCAATTAGACGAAAAGTTTAGGCATTTATTTTGGGTACAATAAAGAAAAGTTTTTCAAAAACAAGCTGATAAAAAAGAAAACATTATAAGTATGTGGTCAAAAAGAAAGATATGTACGGTAGGAATAATAACCGTAGTAAAGTCTCTTAAAATCCCACATACAACATATATAGCAAGCAATATGATAAACTCGTCATAGATACCAGGACTAAATGTTGTATATACGCCAGACGCGCGTTTCGTCTACAAAAGACAGTGACGCTCGAATCCAAAAAAGTTAAAAGGGCCAAATGAACTAACAAAACTGAAGAATATTTTCCAAAACACTGGACCAATATCATTAAAAACTCACCATTTAAACATACCTAAGTTAATATAAATAAAAATGAATATCTTAATATCATAAATTAAAAAAAAATATTCAACCCCTAAATAATCATGGCATTTAAAACTTTTCACTAAATACAAGAGGAATACAAACACTTATTGGCTTTTTAAAATTGAAATAACATTTTACACTAGTAAATACTAACCCAGCATATCAAACATTGAAATGTATCTTTTAAACATTTGTAGATGATAATATATATGAAATATTTAGATGGAAACTGCTACCTTATTAACATCACTGTAATAAACTATTACAACATGGTATATTATAGAAACAGATACATGCTTACACTGTTAAGAATTAGAAGGTTATGTTTATTTCTTTCTCAAGTGTTCATATTTTGAATCCTTTTGGAAGGAAGTACAAAAAGTTCTCGAAAAATTAAACATTAGAAGACATGTTATTAATCTGAAAGGACAGTTGTTGGGTACAAAATATATGATAAAAGTATTATGATATAAATTTACTGTTAACCGCAATTAGTTACACGATATATAAAGTATACTATATATTAGACAGAAAAAAATATACAATCACTAAAAATATTTAGACACGAAAACAGAAATTATAATGAAGCAAGAAACTTTTTACGATACATGATTGGTAGATTATCGAAGAATGCAAACTATTCAATCAACTAATTTAAAAAAATATATATAAATATGAAGAAAGCGGAGTGAACTTGGTTTACATAACGAAGTAAAATTGCGATTCTGGTAAAAATAATACTGCTCTCAAATATAGATAGTATTACTGTTATTTTTTATATACAGGTATGTCGACCTGTTTGCTATTTTTTGTATAGAGCTTTGTCTGTATTTTTATACAACTTTAGTTTTATTCTTGTTGTGTTATATTATTATTCTTTGTTTATTGTTGTTGTCAATGTTCAATGATATTAAAGATATAAGAAATATAACTTGAAAAGAACACTTAGTAAATGCATTTTACCTTTAACTGAATGATCTGATAAAATAACACTCGATTTTACTGTGGATATATTTTGTAAAACACATATTAATTTTGATCAAACAACTACAACAAAAAATCCGGCAAAACAATTGTTTTGAAAATTTTCTAGGCTTATCCATTTGATCAGATATATATTTCATAGCACTACACGCTTCAAACAAGTTTTGTATACAAAGCAATCTAAAAAATCATTCATATTAAATTATATGCGGATAAATGAAAATGTATGTACTAACACAATTAACTATAATGTATGTTCTAAATAAATGTTAACGAGGCCGGGATAAGGTATCGGTATTTGATGTATCTATTAACAAATGCTAGTATGTTAAGAATTTTTTTTTTAAGGTAATGAAAATAAACAAACAAACAAAAAAACAGTAAGTTTTTTCAGGAACCTTAATGTTGCATTTATTTTCCCTTTACACACAAGACAAATTGTTCTGTGCTTTACTGATACAGACTACAAATTCAATTATATTATATTAATACAGTGACAAGAAATGTTAATTTAAACAAATAATAAATACCTAACTACTGATTTTGATCCAAATTTGAAAATGAATTTAAGGCCCTTCGATTAAATCTTTTAGTCAAATGCTTAAGTGCTGCAGTTTTTAAAAATAGTGCTAAAAGGTCAGAAGGGGTTACTTTAAAAAAAAAAAGTTACAATTTATTTTACATTTTTGACTATTTTTTTCCGAAATCCTTCATGTTAAGTAATAAAAAAAATTATTTTATTTACGCCCTCTTTATGTTGTTTGAATTAAGCTTCTTACATGTACGCCTAATGAACAGTCATTAAAAGTTCATAATGATATGTCAAATTTGTTCATATCAAACATTACTAGAACACACCCGCGAAATCGCGGAGAAATAGAGCGTATGTAATAAAAATATACTGACTGGAGAATTTCAGGAGAGGTATCAAAATTCAAAGGTACTTAGGGACTGGGCACATTTTTTTGCCCTCCTCCTATTTTCCAAATACAGATTTGTATACCTTCTGTTTTTCTGTACTTTATGAACATGCATATATACTTTAATTACTCAATACAGAGAATTTCAGGAGAGGTATCAAAAGTCAAAGGTACTAATATATAAGATAAGATAAGATAAATTTTATTTTCCAAATTAGGTCCCCAGGGGGGCATATACACATAACATATATGATTGATACAACATACAGTATTTTACATAACATTGTAAAATAAACTATTGAAATAGTCATACAAGTATTATTTGTTAAATAAAAAAAGTATTTGAGAGTTGCTACTCCAGAGATGTGGCAAACCCCATTTATTTATTTACTTTTTTTTCTCACTTGATTTTATAATATTTTGCTGAAAATGTATAAATATAAAATATAAAATAAATGATTGTTTAGCTGCAACAGACACCAAGGGACGATGCTCTAGGATTGTGATCTTAAAAGCTCTAACAATCCTCCTCGTATCTGATGCAGAAAAACAAACACAAATGAAAAAGGTTTATGTATATTCACAGCAAATAACATATACTGCAGTAAACAGGTATTGAGAATAGTGTAGGTTTCCCTACTGCAACAGACACCAAGGGCGGTACTCAAGGAGCTGTGGTATTTACACAGTCCTCCTCGTGTCTGAAGCAGACAAGAAAGCCACATAATTAACAATTTTTCGAAATAAATTTACATGCAGCAGTGAGAATAGACTTATCTTCTGTGTTCATAAGCCATATCAGTTTATCTCTTGCGTTAAGAGTTAAAAAGTTGGGGCAACTTTTAGTTATCTCTTGAAATAGATGATTGCGGTCATCATTAAATTTAACACATTGGAATAAAAAATGATATTCATCCTCCACATCTCCGGAGTTACAACGAGTACAAGTTCTGTCATTTAGGAGAGTACCCTGATACCTTCCGGACTCAATTCTTAAGTGGTGTGATGAAATTCTGAGCTTTGTTAAGCTTCGTCTCTGTTCAAAATTCCCAATAATGGAAAGATATTTTTCTCTTCCAAAAACTGATTTAAATGTAACAAGTTCTAAGTTTACCATCTGAATGCTTTACCGATTCAGCGTTCCACAAGTCTATAAAATATGATTTTAATATTTTTTTCATATTAGCTTTGAAGCTATTAATTTTTGGTAATGGTGAAGATAGATGATTTATGTCTGGGATCATTTCAAGAATTGACTTCATAGAGCCATACCAAGATGGTTTTTTTGAGTGAGAAAGATTCTGTGATGTTACATAAGCATCTTTAAGAAGAGAAAATTGGGAATCAAGATATATATATATACAACTCGTCTAAACATCAACCCAACAATGTTAGATCTGTTACTCTCATGAGTCCCCCCTCCCACCCCCAAGATAACCATTGGAATTTATAGTAAATTATAACAAATACAGTAATTCATAGTAAATGTATGTAAGTATATAGAAATATATCCGCAGTGACCGCCGTTAATAGTAAACCATAGGCGGATCCCAGGCGGGGCTGCGGGTGGGGGGGGGGGGGGTCTTCCCCCATTTCGTTGAAAATAAAATTGTTGATTATATCACGGGGGAAGCATGAGAGTAACGCCCCCCTCCCCTTTTTAGGTCAGTCAACGCCCCCCTCCCTTATGAAAAGTTCTGGATCCGCTACTGTAAACAAATTGATAGTAAATAGCAAATATTATTCATTTTCGTTTTCCTCCCAAAATAACCTAAACTGAAACACGTTAAGCAAGGATGATCGATACATGCTAGAACTAAAAATGATAGCAGAAAGCAAATTCATATACTTTATTTCATAGTCTTTGTATGTTCGAAGTACAGAAAAACACAAACCGGAAGTCTAATCTGACTTAAAGTTTTGTCCAATGACGGGAAAATATCCGGACGCATTCTTTTTCGTTTTTTATCCCAAAATAACCCAAACTTAATGATCATAAGAATGGATGACAAATGCGACTATACATGTTACCTATAGGACACAGAGGCATGATGATTAATTTATTGTGAAAGGAGGAGAAGCGACACCAAAAATGAGGTCTTCTCGTTTAGTAGTATAGAAGAGTATTGCTTATTTTGCTAGTTTGGTAAAAAATCAACAAATAATGCAATATGACAGAAATTTTATTTACTTTGACAAACGGTAAGATTAAAAAAGAAATGCCACATGCTTTGAAAATAGTCCAATAGATGTGACATGCACATTTGATTCAAGTTCGATATTAGCGAAAGGCTGATAGATAGCCGTTCATTTTATAGCAAAATATTGCTAAATCCTTATTCGAAGATTTGTTGTTTTACTATTATCACTCTTCATCGTGACTTTACAAATCTGCGTCATGTGAAAATTAAAGATAGAGCTAAAATTATAGTATAAAATTTACTCTATCTCCATGTGGATTTTTACCGTTATGTAAATTGGTCCATTTAACCCTTACAATAAGCGACACTTGTATTTGTCACTACACTATATTTAATGAACATTTGAACTACATCTGGACTACACGTTTGAACAAGTCTCATGTAATTGAAACTAATGTGGTGATAAAAACATATCAAATGGGGAACAAGTGTTTACTACATGAAACTAATTCTAAACAGGCTAACAGTACGCAACTATTGACGTTAACACGATTTTATCCTCAACAGTTTACAGTACAATAAGTTTGACGTGAACACGGCATTGCCGAATTCTAAACAGTTTAACAGTACGCAACATTTGACGTGAACACACATCCTTAATATCAAATTCTGAAGTTCACTTGTTCATTCATGTTAGCATATGCAAGTTTTAAAATCCAGAGATAAAATAAGGTGAACATTCTACCATTTATCATATGTAATCTTCATAAATGTTGAAACTGAACTAACATTGTTATCAAATACTATTTCAAAACATAGCCAAAAATGTTACTAGCAATTTTAAATATGTCATGAAAATAAGGCGGAAGAACACATTAAAAACTCACCATTCAAAGAAAAACAACGCCAAAAAAAAATCCAAAATCGGAAATATAAGTGAATGACTAGGAATAAAGTCATTCGGAATGTGTTATTCTTACATCTCATACATCCGAGTGAATTTGAGATAAAGGATACTATCGAAACTAGAAGGTATGCTTCATGTCTCTGTATGGGTACGTCGTAGCTACCAATAATGGCTTTTATACAACGGGAATGAAGGCACTGTCGATTAATTGACGTTTCGCTAGAGCAGATTCAAAGCTCTCCACACTTGTTGCCCGCATAATTGTGTCTTCTAGATGGTTCCAGTTTATTATTGTAGACCCAAAAAAAAATGTTTGCATATTTTCTTCAATAGTATCACAGATAGACATCTGAAAAACTAGAATCTGAAACCAATGCGACGATTTCAACTTTCTAATCGTTGATTGAGTGGCTGCTTACGAAATATTCGATCCAATAGAGTTACAAGGATAAATGTCTAAAATAAACACGGCGTAAGTTACAATCGTAAACTGGTTGACAGATGCGTTATGACTTAACCCACTACCGACATGTTTTCACAGTCTTTGATCTTTTGAAACTACAATAGTAGTCGTATTTGTAATTTTATCGATTGTGTCCTGATACCGATTGTGACAGTAGTGCGGATTTGACATGGCAGGAGACACTAGATGCCCACGCACCCTGTTTCCTACCTTAGTTTGTACCTGGATTCGTCTTCTTCATCGATTAATTAGCATTGAACATCGGTAAAGTATTATTGCCTTAACATTTAGTGTATGAACTACATTAACTCAATGTTTGTCCTTAGAATTTTGTTCTCTTTAACTCTTTCAAAACAGCAAATAATTAAACTAAGTATAAATTATTATAGATTAACAGTGTGCAATAACAAATCACCTATTATTGTCTTGAGTAAAACAGTTCAAAGCCATCTTTGTCATATTGTCTACATTTTTTTGGCTTCGGGATAGGTCGAGGAAAATCATCGGCTTCCACAACACTCCCTTGACTAGCGTACATGTTTATTAATTGTCTCCAAACACGGTCACATTTTAACAGATGTCTGTTACCTACAACAAAAAACATGACTTCAACGAAATAGATCCTCAGATTGACTATCATAGTTTACCAGTAAAATATAACTTTTTTCAAGGATTAATTGATATCATAATCAGTATCTTGACATACCAGGGCCTATCAACAGTCACTGGTGTTCATTTAATACAGATTGGTGCATAAATAGCAATAACACCGAGATTATTGAGGACCAGACCTTTTGATTGGTCACAGTAAACTTGCAATAAATTTTATGGCTTTTCTGACAGGTCAATATTTACCTTTTCCTGACGTTGAAAGAGTTACTAAAAGTATTTCTTTTTTGATTTTTGATCTACTCTGCTTCAAATTAAAGTTAACAAATGTTTAGTATAAAAATGAGAAGATGTGGCATGATTGCCAATAAAACAACTATAAACTAAAGTTCAAATGAAGTGGATGTAAGCAACTACAGGCAAACGTACCGTCTTCAACAATTAGATAAAAAAAACACAGGTCTTGTTTGGAGCAGACATGTCAACAGAAATAGAAAAGTCATAAACTCAGAATACCGGTCTCTCTTGCACTTTCTCTATACGATGAATCACATTTGGCGTCCCTATTCTGACTGGACGTGGTTGCGTACTTGTAATTCCCGCACAGTCAAACAAACGCCTCATGTTTGCAATAGTTTACATTGATGTCAATATAATGGAATTTTATGCGACTGTCATACAAATGAGAGGTATATCTACCAGGCCTAGGTTTAATCCAACATTTTCTACATACGGAAATGCCTGTACCAAGTTAGGAATATGACAGTTTTTTCCATTGGTTAGATGTGTTGGAGCTTTTGATTTTACTATTTTATAAATAATTTCCGTTTTGACTTACAGTGGAGATCACTTTTAACCTCTCATTAGAACTGTCAGAATATTCTGTCATAGAACTGTTCTAACCTGTCCTAGAACAGTTCTACCTAGAACTGTCAGAATCAGTTCTAGGTAGAACTGTCAGGATCAGTTCTAGGTAGAACTGTCAGGATCAATTCTAGGGTAGAACTGTCCAAATCACTTCTAACCGTAGAACTGTCAGCAGAACTGACTAAATCAGTCAGGACTGTAGAACAGTTCTAAATGACGTCACTGCAATAAGGGCACTTCAGAATTTAGAAGAAATAAATCACTTCCAATTACTTTGCTATATATTAAAAAGCAGATTTTCTATATTTTTTACTGATCAAACGACTTTTATTACGTTACATGTAAAAATATCGAAGTGAATAGATGGTTACCCAATTCATCGGAGAAATATTTTTATAAGATTGCATACGGAAACATCATTGTTTACGTTTCTTCGTTGACTTCCCCGTTTTTAACAGTCTCTTCCTAAATAAAACTCTGCATTTAATTCATGGAATTTTAATCGTAATTTACCTTGTTTGCCTTGGATTTACATTCATTTAAGATTCTGTTTTGACAAATGTTCAAACGAGAATTGTACAGTGGATGAATTATGGGATATTAATGAAAAAAGTGTTGTACAACGTAAAAAAACTATACATTTGCACCATCTCGTCAATTTAGCCAGACTTATCCATAACGATTATAAATGATATCTGGGAGTCTGCAACTCAGAAAAATATACCGGATCTGAACATGAATGAAACATTTGCCCCTGGAAGTTCGGCTTCAAACAAAATCATGCATGTTTCTTTGCCTTCTTCAAATTATATTAGCAGTATACTATTCCAAGAGGAGAACTTCCAATACATGTACTTTTTATTTTATTTTTAGAATAAAGTATATGAATCAGTCATGTGAGTGTTGGATGATGCCATTAAATAGTTTTGTTTAAAAAAAACCCATCACAAACTACTGACTTAAACATGTTCAAAAGTCACCCTAGCATGTTTAATGACGGTTCATTATTATGGATACAAAGAGGAAATAATGGCACGCTAAATTCTTAGATATTGTATAAATACACCTTGTCGCTAGTTGTCTGCCATTACTGGATATCACATAGGTTCACGTAAAATTTTGACGTCATAAAACAAAATATCTGACGCCACAATGGAAAAGTCATTGTTGTATGCTTCAAAAGTTCAAGAGGCCGGGTCAACCAGGATTAGCGATAAGGTGTAATGTGTTTCAAAGTTGGTGTCATTTTTATCATACGATCCGTCCTCACATAGAAATAATATTGGTTTACCATGTTTACAATGAGGCCATATACATGTATTACATGCATTTGACATGATTAAGTGTAAATAAGTTCAGTTTTGGTTGATGCGGTCAAATAATTTTATTAAAACAACTCTCACTCAGTCTGATATATCGAAACCACTGAAAGGAGTAGGTTCAGTAAGACCCCTTTTTGGCCCCAAAATATAGCAGTTTTACAAAATTGTTAAAATGTAAACCTTTAGTTATTTATTGGACAGTAGAATACTTCTGCTACATAAATAAGGGCTGTTTTTGACAATACAATGCACATATATCCGGTACTAGCACCATTAAGTCATGCTAAATTACTGAAATCCTCATAATTCTAGCATTTTAGTTAAATTTTAGACGGTTTTCGTGTAAAACGAAAGTGGCCGCATTCGTGTTCATCCTTAATATTGAAATGTAAGTTGTATTTTATGATAATACATAACATATATAAAGGTTGAGGATGAACACGGATGCGGCCACTTTCATTTTTACCAAAAACCATGAATCGGATCGTTTTTAATGACTAAATATGTTAAAATCTTTCACATAAACTAATTAATTCAAATAAAATAGACACTTAAGTGTTTAAAAAGTAGTCAAAATCTTTCGTCAGATGAACCTGAAATTTGAGGCCAAAATCGGTCCTTACCGGACCTACTCCTTTGTTTACAATTCAATATTTTGAATAAAAAGAGGACTTGTTGATATTCTAAATTGATGTGGAAATTTTTTTGTAACCAATGTGTTCCAATATTCATTGATATTGCTGTCATTTGAATTATACAATCCATCGTAATATGTATTACTATAAGTGATTTAGTATGCGGCTATATATATATTACGATTTACATAACAAAGTGTAATTATGGTCAGTTTTGGTTGATGCTGTCACATATGGTCAGTTTTGGTTGATGCTGTCAAATATTGTCAGTTTTGGTTGATGCGGACAAATAATTTTGTTATATTCATGAGTCAGTCTGAGATATCAAAACTACTGAAATTAGTTTACGATTCAAAATTTTGATGAACAAGAGGACATGCTGGCACTATAAACTGATGTGAGCATAATTTTATTTTCCAATATTGCTTTCATTTATATTAAACAATCCATCCTGCTATAAAAATATACGTGATTTACTTTGCGGCTATTAAGATTGACATCATATACATAATAAAGTGCAAATATGGTCAGTTTTGGTTAATGCGGACAAATTATTTTGTTATACCAGTCAGTCTGAGGTATGAAAACTACTGATATTTGTTTATGATGCAATATTTTGAATAAAAAGAGGACATGCTGGCATTCTAAATTGATGCAAATGAAATTAGGTAGCATTGTGTTCCCATATTTCTATCATTTGTATTTTCATGATTTTTCAATCCATCCTTACATAAAAATATTACAGATTTACTATGCGACTATAAGAGTTACATAAAAAAGAGCAAATATGGTCAGTTTTGGTTGATGCGGTCAAATATGGTCCGTTTTGGTTGATGCGGTCAAATATGGTCAGTTTTGGTTGATGCAGTCAAATATGGTCAGTTTTGGTTGATGCGGTCAAATATGTTTTGGTTGATGCGGTCAAATATGGTCAGTTTTGGTTGATGCAGTCAAATATGGTCAGTTTTGGTTGATGCGGTCAAATATGGTCAGTTTTGGTTGATGCGGTCAAATATGGTCAGTTTTGGTTGATGCTGTCAAGTATGGTCAGTTTTGATTGATACAGAAAAATAATTTTGTTACATGATTACATGTTACTGTCAGTCTGAGGTATGAAAACTACTGATATTTGTTTCTGATGCGATATTTTGAATAAAAATAGGAAATGCTGGCACTCTCAATTGATGCGAGAAAAAAAATTGTGGTCATTGATTTCCAATATTGTAATTATTTATATACTACAGTCCCTCTTGACCTAAAATTATAACTGAACTACTGTGCAGCTACTGATATTTGTTTACGATTCAATATTTTGAATAAAAAGAGGACATGCTCATTGGCAAATCAAGGAGGGGGGGGGGGTTCAGGAGTTGGAACCCCCTTTTTTTTGACGATCAATGCATTTGAATGGGAAGATATAGTTGGAACCCCCCGCCCCCCTTTTTAAAATGGCTGGATCTGCCCCTGCATGCTGGCACTATAAATTGATGCGAACAAAATTGTTTTCCAATATTGCTGTAACTTGTATAGTACAGTCCCACTTGACCTAAAATTAAAACTGTAGTACTGTGCAGCTATATAGATTTGCAGAAAGAAAGAGCAAATAATGTCAGTTTAGATTGATGTGGTCAAAAGATTTTTGTTAAACAGGTCCGTCCGAGGTATGAAAACTACTCGTAAACAAATATTACATTTGGTTAATGAGGTCAGCTAATTTTGTTATGTGATAACGAGCCATTCTGACTCCCAGAATAACAAATGTAAAACAATTCAACGGCCTAATTTATGTACAAAAAATGAAAGAAAAACAAATATTTTTATGTTACACATCAACAAAAGAAAATCACTGAATTACGGGCTCCTGACATGGAACAGGCACATACATGCAGAATATGGCGGGGTAAAACATGTTCTCTTGCCGATTATAAACCTGAAATAAAACCGGCAAAATAGCAAAACTCTATATAATATTAATCACTATTTTGCCGAAGCCTTTATATTCAGACAAATATTTCTTAAAACTTATAAATTAATTCTGGCCGTAGAATTTATAAATCAATTCTAGCCGTAGAACTGTTCTAGAAGTAGAACTGACCAAAGATTTGGTCAGTTCTAGCTAGAACTGTCTAAAACTGTTCTAGGGTAGAACTGTCATACTAACCTAGAACTGACTAAAAGGTGTCAGGCTGACAGTCCTACATACTGTTCTAGAACAGTTCTCCTGACAGATTCTGACAGAATTTATGAGAGGTTAGAACTGATCTCCACTGTACTCTTGAAGTTCAGTATTATTAATTTATTTTTTTCTGTTACTGATATAGTTTCTGTTCCAAAATAATCAAGTTAATTTTGAAAGCAGTAAAGCAATCAGAGGAAAATAATTTTTTTCATATGTCACGACCTCACCCATATTATGTAAAGGAATACTTGTAAACGAACAAAATATACACTTTTTGGAACTGAGTTTTACTGTGCGAATTGTTGTGTGTTTGTTTTTTCTACATTGGCTAGAGGTATAGGGGGAGGGTAAAGATCTCAAAAAACATGTTTAACCCCGCCGCATTTTTGCGCCTATCCCAAGTCAGGAGCTTCTGGCCTTTGTTAGTCTTGTATGATTTTTAATTTTAGTTTCTTGTGTATGTTTCGGAGTTTGGTATAACGTCCATTATCACTGAACTAGTACACATTTTTGTTTAGGGGCTAGTTGAAGCACACCTCCGAAAGCTGGAGTTTCTCGCTGCATTGAAGACCCATTGTAGGCCTTCGGCTGTTGTCTGCTCTTTGGTCGGGTTGTTGTCTCTTTTACACATTCCCCATTTGCCCATTAATACGTTGATTTTTAAGCATCAAAATCAATGAACGTTTTAGAATATTTGTCTCGTTGGCAATTACACCATCTTTACCCATTCTATTTATTTACCAATTATAAACAATCCCTTCTTGGCTCGTGTAAGGGCAACATTGATTTGATGTTCATCTGTTATAAATCCAAGATTTTGTGTGCACCATCCAAGTGTTGGGTGTGGCTCTATTCTGTACTGTGGTAAGGATCTAACAAGACTGAAAATCACGTAATCCCATTGTCCACCTGAAAGAGGAATAATTACGTAATGAAATCAGCATTATTATTGATATGAAGTGAAGATATATTTTTTTTAAATCAATGCTTGACCAATGGACTCATCCAAATATTTCTAGAAAATTTAAAAAGAAAGTTATAGAGATTAAATTTATTTCATGTCATTTTTCAAAACCATAACGTAACTTACCCTTTGCTTTATTCATGCGATTGTTAGCCGAAAACATTGAGTTAATTTGGTATTTTGAAGAGTGTATATAAGATTTTAAAAAACCTTAATGATTTTACAATTTGACATTTAGCTCTATTGTTGACAAACATCTGGGTCGTTTATTAATTGCAAGCGCTGAGTATTATATTGTAAATAAAATCCTATGATGGTATTTTAATGATATTTTGTAGTACAAATATGGCAACTTAACTTTTAAACAACCCCTATTCAATAATGCAAAGTAAAACATATTGTATATGTAAACCGTAAAATTTCTCAAAAATATGCTTTATGTTAAATTGATTCAATTTAAGTGTGATGTAATTTTTAAATGATTTATTCACTGCGTCAGCATCATATCATACAAATCAAAACAGTCTTCACCTTGACTACCAACTACTGTGTTGACACTGGTGTTTGTTAAGTCAAAATCTCTCAATTTTAATTCTCCCAATGCTTCTCGTATAGCTGAACATTGAGCGTTGTACTGTGACATAATATTCACAGTGCAAACTTTTTTTTTCTTTTGGTCACCAAAAATATTTTCTTTTTTTACTAGATGTGTAAATATCTTCATCTGCAATGAAATTTTAATAAAGCTATAATAATTTCAACTTGAAAGTCAAAGTTAATGCTTGTATTAATTTTTTATGTCATTTTAATGCATAATGTTTTTAGAATAATAAAGTTGAAAAAGTTTTAAAAAGAAAATAGAGATATTGCATAAAAAATGTATATCGTGAGATAAAGACTAACATTGATTTGTTTTAATTGTAACTTGAAATTTTCTTACAATTTGTTCAACTTCTTTCTTGTTGCTTCGAGACATTTCATTTCCCTCTTCGGTACTGACAGGAAGTGTAACTTCTTCACCCTCAACATGACAGAAAACATGACGCTTTTCGGGTTGAAACCATATATGAAGAGGCGGATTTTCTTCCCATGATAAGCACTGTATTGTTCTTAATTTGTCTTGATAAAAACATTTTGAGGGAAATTTACATATACTTGGATGCTGCAAACATTAAAATAGTAAAGTGAATCGTAGATTATTGTGACAATGATTTTAAAATGCAATGTAAGCGATATAAATGGATTCAAATATGCATATCTTGTTCGTCCAATGTATTTAAACGGATAGCATATGACAATCAGGATGAATAATGTTATATAAAACTAAAACACATTAACGTTGTACTTGACATACAAACTAAAACAAAATGTGTTATTTATGTATCAAGTTATATATTTGAAATTTTTTTGCCAGAAAAAAGACTGTATAATATGTTAGGGTTAATGTATGGTAGAGGTATAGTTTTGCCCTTTTATTCGAAAATCAAATGGAATCCTTAATTCATCATAATTTAAATAATACAGAGACATTCTAAGTAATTTATAGGTGTGAACAAAAGCCATACTGCAGTGATTTAAATGCTCGACTCTTTCAATTAGAGACATATGTTTAGGAAAATATGCTCAGGGATACGAATGTTACTCATATTTTAGTTTATACGGAAAAAGATGGTACATTGAAAGCAAATTTTGCAATAAAAATATTCATGATAACATATTCATGATGTCGAAGGGATAAATCAAGTTCAATTAAACAACTATTTTACAAAACTTTATCATTATATTCATATAAATCACCATTAAACATAACATTACCAGCTTAATAACTACACTTCCTATGTATCTTTTGTTTTGGACAAATACAGGACTATAAGGATTTCTTTAAAAAACATTAATAAAATTCGAGATATATTACCATTCTGTACTGATCTTTCAACTGAACCGATCTATCAGAATAGCGCTGAAATAAAGATTTATCTAATCCTAATTTAGCTGTTGATTGGCATAAGATAACTGGTTGTAGTTGTTTATGATCACCAATTAGTACAACTTGCTCTGCCTTGGTTGCTATTATAGTTGCTATGCATTCAGGCTCAGTACACATACCAGCTTCATCAATAATACACTGAAATATTCTGTTCTTTGTTCCTTCTATCAGCCTCTTGTTTGTAGCCATAGCTGTTGTACAGAAAATTATGTCGTGTTGACTAATTTCTTCAATTGTTGCAAGTGTTAACAGTTTTGTATATTCTTTTACTTCTTCTGCATTAATTTGATTCGGCTTTTTCCTGAACGTTTCTTCGTATTGACATAGTTTGTATGCATGTGGTTTTTCTGGATTCCTGATTAAGTGATGAATTGAAACCGGTTTTAAACCCGAATCAGGAATGGAGTCTCTAGAACAAGCTCTTGCTGAATATACTCTTCCTGGTATAGGATAATCATGGTTCGCCATGGACCCACCGTAGTATCTAGCAAAATCGACTGAATGATCCTTGAAATATTTCTGAAATAGTTCTAGAAAGAAAAGATTGTTTTCAATAATTATTATGAATTACATGAAAATTTAACGTTTGCACAGCTCGAACGCATTAACCTGGCTCCCAATTAAACGATCTACCCTCTTATTTTCCTAGTTAAAAATTTCAAAAAAAAATAGAACTAACAATAAACAATTTCGAAAAAGTTGTAGAAATATATAGAAACGTTGGCTTTCTGCTTATTTTGAATCTCATTCCGATACATTTTTACATCAACTCGGGTGCCACATGAAGAACAAGGTCTGCTAACCTCCCACTAGTATGACAGTTCCTTATGTAATCATTACAATAAATGACAGCTTAACTTGTGTAAACATACATCATGAATCTTGAACGGTTGAAGGTGAGATTTGAAGAAACACATTTACTTGCAGTCATTTGTATTTAAGTTCTAGCAATTGTAATAATTTTTTTTTCGTTTAAGTTTATTTCATTAAAATATTATGTTAAGAGAGAGTAGTAGTTTTAAAATTTCTACTAACTTGCAACTAGATCAACAGACTTGTTGGAAGGTCCACAAAACAGAATCTGCTTTCTTGTTCCACTTTTTTCGCTGATGGATTTGTTTATTTGATCAAACAAATAAATGAGCTTCAAACCAGTATAAGTCTTGCCCGTTCCTATAACAAATTGAAACGACGAATGTGTCAACGATACAACTCGACCAACGAGAAAAAGACATTCTGTCAATGCATGTTAAATTGCATTACGTAATGTAAAAGTGCAATGTTCAAACTAAGTTCAAGTCAAATAATTTTACAATCTTTGCGATTTATTTGTAGGATATCCTGAAATTAATTGACTTGTTAAAAGAGTAACAAAAGGCTTTCTCTGTATATATTAATTCATCACACATGCATAAGCTAAACGTGTACCTAAAAAATGAAAATACACATATCCTCATACTGTTAAATGCCTATAACGAATTTAAAAAGCATTGCAAATTTATTAAAAAACGTTGTTACTCTTTCCATTCAAAACAAAATTTCTATTGTGTGTATACCCAGTCGAAAGTAACACGGCGACATATACATAACCATTATCCGGTTTCTCGAATGTCTCATTGAGGACAGAATATTTTCATTTTAAAGTTTTTTGGGTTTTTTTTTTTCATCTTAAGAATAATAACAGCCATATAACTAACGAAAAATCATTATATTATATAATGAGACTGACGTTACCTGGCGGTCCGTGAATCAAACTGAATGTGGAGGTCAAAGCCTTTTCAATGGCTTTACATTGCATGTCATTGTTTGATGCTATTACGCCTGCGGGGACGTCGTACTCTGCGATAGATTCTAAGTGTGCTTTGTCTATAAAAAATGAAATAAATATTTTAGCTTTTTTGCGAAAGTAAAAAGTTGTTGACATATATACATACATACCTATACATAGAGAAATATACCAAACTGTTAACACCTGAATATATAGTAAAAGCTAAAAGATTATGAAACTTAATGGTCGTTACTGAAATTAGGTCAGTATGACCCGTTCACTGGTTGTTGTTTCTTGTGACTTTGAACATTTCGCCGAGTAAGCTTACATTACCGTCTTCTTATTCCGAAAAATTTCCTGTAATTTTAACTATAATCAAAAGGACAATTGAAAGGCACTTATGCATACTGTATTATTATTGCCATTCCCGGATCGACCTTGTATTAGCCATCTTTGTGACAAAGAAATATAGTCGACCGTAGTTAATTTTATAACACTTTGGTCATAGGCATATCTTTATTATGACATTTAAGTGGGATGTTGAGGCTACTAAAATAAAACTGTATCTTTCTAGATTGTTCTAATCTAGGTTTTTTTTCTAGTATTTTTCTGATGAACGGTTGCTGTTTCTTGAGAAGCTTTAAACCAAGGGACAGTAAGAAAAAGTCGATGTCATCTTTACGAAAGTGTTATGAAGATTTGACCAGTGACACCATTTATACGTTTTATGATTCGTTGACACTTTCCTGTCTCCTTTATCAATTGAGACATATCACATTTTTTCTTATCTTATGCAACACGATGGTACCACCATGAATAAAAGCAACAGTAGTATACCGCTGTTCAAAAGACATCAATCGATTGAGAAAAAACAAATCCGGGTTACAAACTAAAACTGAGGAAAATACATCAAATATAAGAGGAAAACAACGAAACAACAGAAACATTTAAGTGCAACAAAAAACCAAACGACAATGCAACACATACAGAAACGAACTATAAGATAACAATTGCCATTTTCATGACTTGATACAGGACATTTTAAGAAAAAATGGAGGATTGAACCTGCTTTTATGGCAATGTTAATCAGGAATTACTGCTTTTTAGTGCACTCCAGATCATCATTACTTTTTGGTGCATGCTACTTAGTACTAGTTTTTAGTAGTCACTATTAAAATAAGAAGACATTTTATAATCGTCAATGCGACAACTCTCAACAAGAGACCAGATGACACAAAAAAATTACCGTAAGAGATAGATGATCTATATATTTGAATATTCTTACAGCTAAAAACCATAACTGTAAAATTTAAGAGCATATACCACATGTTCAGTTTTTTATTCGTCTTTTCTGTTGGACATGATGTTGATTGTCTTCAATAAGCTCCTGGTTTCTGATCGTCTTTTCTGTATTCTGATGGGTATCTTTAAAGGATTGCAAACTTACCTAAACGTGGCATTGCTTTATTCATCGCTATACATTTGGCTAACGTGGAAGCTTCCTCTAATCTACCGATGTATACTTCAATTCTCCTACAAGACCAAAGAAAATAATAGGACATAAAATCATACTAATGAATCTGACAAATATGTTTAACTGCAACACATGTAAATATACACTGAATAATAACACACGAAATAATACATAAACGTTTTTCTTAGTTAAAAACAAAGGCTTTATTGATGTATAGAACTGTCGAATATTTTAAGACGGGTAGTTGACAATTCACTTATGCTGAAACAATTGCTTTACAAAAATTTTCATGAAATTGTTCAAAAACACATACTATTAAACCATTTTAAAAACGTTGTACAAGAAATTACGGGCGATAGTACTGCTTCGTGTGTGAAAAAAAAAATTAACACAGACGACACGAGATATACTTTTTTTAAATTGTGGAAAATTGACACAAACATCAAATTTCCTTTGTATCACTCTAAAGCTATGATCCCATATAATTATTGTAAAATCATGCTAAAATATAAGTTCCGATCATCTTGAAGCAATTTTATGTTGTATCTTCAAAAATGTAGGATTCGCTGATGAATATAAACTGAAAGAATGGTATAATAAACGATTTTTGTATAATCGTCAATTTTTAAACTTATACATTAAGTAGTAATCAAAGACGTTTCTTTGCATATTTAATAAGTTACTAAGTAATCATTAAAGGAAAATTGAGAGAGGGGAATTTTAATCCTGTACTCGCAATGTCGCAACTTTTTACTATGCAACTGTTGGTTGTGTTTAATTAGACTAAAATTTATAGAAAGGCATTATTTAAGTGGGGTCGAAGTAAATTTCTAATAATGTCATACTTTTATGTCGAACTATACGCGAACTAGAAACATTTTATCAAGGTTTTTATCCCCCCCCCAAAAAAAAACCACCGCATTATGAACCAAGTAGAGAAAAATTGACGGTACATCACACAGCCCTTGAAGACGTCACCTAGTGACATATCATAGGTACATTTCATTTTGGAAAGTCCTATAAAGAATGGAATACAAACGATTATTTGGATTAATTTTTTTTTTTCAAATTTTTTATCTATATAAATATAGAAACAAATATCCAAAAATATTTAAAGAGAGACCTCATTCAATGAGACTTACTTATCCAACTCTGATTTCTGTATTAAATCAATCGAACATCTGAATTTCTTGTCAGTATCTATTAGACTTTCTGGAACACTTGGAGCAGATGGAACCAAGGAAAAATGAACGTTTATTCTCTCCTCTGGAGTATTCTTTTTCACTGTTTTTGTTTTATCAATTTTTGCATGGGACAGCCAGTAACTAAAATCAAAAGGACATGCGTTTTGCCTTGGTTCAAAGAAAGTATTGGTTTTCCTTGAAATTGGACATTTTATACAGAGGTAATCAGAGCAGGATACATATTCCGTTTTATTCTCATCTTGAATCAGATCTTCTTGAGTATGTGACTTATCGACTGACATTGAATGTAAGTCAATATTTCTTTCATCACAGAATGACGTAAAAAGTGTAAAATGTCCTCCACGAGACTCAAAGCTTATTGGAAGATCATTTATTACTATAGGAGGTTCCCTTGTAGCTGACATCGCAGTTTCCATCCTTACTATTTGCAGCCAAATTTGCATGTAGTCAGTTTCTGAATCATATCTGTCTTTAGACTTAGTGGTAGAGTATTTTTCAAAATATCTAACAGGGTCACTTGCATGTTGAAGACAGTACTTGACATTTCCTGTCATATTAAACATCTGTGGCTTTGGCAGAATAATTCCTTTTTCAAAATCTGTGCCCATTTGTACTGCAAGTACTTGTCCATGACTAAATGACATGGAATATTTGCAAAATTGATCGTTTATTAATGACTTTATCTGACGTTGATCATTTGAAAGCTCACTCTCTTCATTTTCTTGTGTGTCTTCTCTATCTCTTTCGGAGTTTACATCAAGTTCTGTGTAAAATGTTGTAGGTATAAACCTAAAAATATTAGCAATTGACATGTTTCTGAGTATATTTCTCATTTCAGTTGGTTTTTTGTCTTTACACATCACATTTATTAATCCAATCCATTTCGCAAGCTGTTGAAATTCTGTTCGCTGGTGTGGATCTATCCTTTGATAAGGCCCTCCTTTATCATCAGGTGTACGCAAATATCCCCTCAATTTACTTTTTGGACGAGGTGGCTTCTCTGTTTTGGAATATATTCTTCTTTCCCACTTCAGTTCAATCATTCGTCTTTCAACTTCAGAGTGTAAATCATCTTGGTTTTTCACCGGTTTTGGCAGGGCGCAAACATCGAGCAAGTTGTATTGAAGTTTTTTGCTAACAGAAGGCAAACTACGAAGACCAGGAAATAGTAGTTCTAAATCTCTATCTTTAATTTCCTTTACAAACCCATGCAACATAACTGGCTGACGGGCGATTTTATTTGCAAGGTATAGAGCTCTGCATTTCTTTGAAAACGTTTTTGCTAGATGTCCCTTTTTTGTAATTGAAAAACATAGGTCAGCTACTTCTTCGCTTGAATATGGGGATTCCTTGCAATCTTTTAAAGCATGTAATAAGCGATGTACAATTATGTCAACATATCGCCTGATTGGTGATGTGAAGTGTACATAGCCGGAAAATGTTGGCAGAGAAAAGTGTTTACTTTCTAATCCGGATGTTTTCCCCGAACATCTATACTCAGCAGTTTCTTGGAAAGAATACCATTCGTCCAACGCTATAGACTGAAATGGATGATTTTCGTCTTGACCAAATATTTTGAAAGCCTCTGTGAAATTTCCGTCCTCTATACACTTTATAAGTTTTTCCCAAACCCATTTCTGAAAACGGGTAACAACTGTGTATCTTACTGAACATCCATTTTCATTTTCCATGTTCGATATTGCTAGTTTATGATTTGGTAAAGGCTGTTTTTCCTGTAAATGAAATATCAAATTACTTATCTGAGGGTATAACTTCAACCATTCCTGAATTTTTGTTTTGTTTGGTGGATCTTGACAGCGTAGAGGAACATTTTCCGGAAACCTCATCATTAAGGCATCTGCAACAGACGAATTTGCCAAAACCATGAATTCTTCAACGAGGTAATGAGCTTCTTGTGTTTTCATTCGGGAATCAGTTTCATCATAGAGATCTACTTCAACAGGAAACGCGTAAACTGCACATCCGAAACGTTGTTGTCTTAATTTCTTTGCGATTCCATGCAGCAAATTAATTTCCATTGTCCACTCAGAATCTACCTGTTTATCTATTATATCTTGTACCCTTGTATAATTGAATTGTTGGTGAGATCTGATGGTGGTTTTTTCAAACGATCGAAAGGGTAGGAGGTGAAATTCTTTATCAAAGAGTAAAAAGACGGTTAATGTCAATCTTCTTTCTCCAGGTAAAAGGCTGCACTTCTCAGTTAATGGTTCTGGTAACATTTGGTATGCCCTTTTTCCTCCACCTGGATAAAATGTTGTAGCTCTTATTTGTGCTTCAAGGTCAATACTATCGTCCTTGTCAATATACGCAGAAACATCTGCAATATGAATGCCAACTTTATAAACCTTTTCCAACGTTTCTATACTTAGCGCATCATCTAAATCTTTAGAGTTAGAGGGATCTATTGTAAAAGTTCGAAGTTGAGTTAAATCAAGCCTGTTTTCAATTTCAACATCTAAAATATCTACAGGCAGTCTCTCTACAGCATCAATTGTATCTTTAGAATATAATGTTGGTACTGAATATTGTAGTTCTAAGATTTTCAGTCCGGATTTAAAATTTGCTGACGATTTGTGTACTTCAATAATTGCTCCTAATGGGTATAGAGATTTCCAGCCAATTATGACAACAAAGAACATGAAAACTTTTCTTTTAGACGGATTTATCTTCATGATGTCTTTATGTGCTAGTGATTTAATTTTTTTGTCGTAGGTAAAGATCTCTACCTCGAAAAGATCTAAGTCTCTTTCAGATACCAACTGAATTTTTGGCACCGTCTTACATATGGGCTTCACCTTGTCGTTGTCATAATTATCGAGTTCACATACCAATACCGGATGATCCAAATCCTTATAACGTTTGCGGTCAAATAATCCGACTACTTCCCCGTATGTTTTCAATTCTGTTTGTATTTTTTTGTCCCATCTCGGAATAAACTCGTTCTGTCCTTCTTTTTTGAGTACTTTAACAAGAACTTCGTCATCGGAGTAAGTTTTTCCGCATTTGGATCGACCAGATATTTCTATTATTTCAATGTTATCAATCGGTTCAATGACTGTACATTTAGCCGTATGAGATGATACTATTTGTAAAATACAACGTCGATTTGAATTTCCTTCCCTCTGATGAATGTTCGTTGATTGGTCTCGATTTTTTAGATCTTTGTAAAAATTTACAAACTTTTTACCTTTTTTCACGTTTTCTGACATAAATGCTTCAACACATCGCTCCGATAATTCTAAACCATTCTGCAAAACGCCTATTTCAACAAACTGTGTGCTTTCTTTGTTTTCTTTGTAAAACTCGCGGCTTTTTTCGAAGAAAGATTCGTCATCATCTTCACTGTCAGCCTCATTCTCACTCGTTGAATAATTGTCTGAACTTACAATATGGGAATCAGAATCGTTTTGTGAATCTGTAAAGCTTTCGTCACTCTGGCGTTTCCAATCTAAACACTTTCTTGTGTCCTCGACACGATCATCCCAGTCGGAATCAATCTTCCCATCATATTCTTCTTCAAGGAGCTTTTTCTTCCGTCTTTTCTTTTTGGTGTGGTAAGTTTTGTGATTTCCTCCCCTCAGCTCTGGACAACTTCTTTGTGAAAGTTCACTTCCTGAACTGTCAGCATCACTTTCATAAATACTTAATGAAGATCTCTGTAGTTGACTTTTTGGACCTAAAATAGTTTTGTACTGAAAGGATTGATTTTATATATAAAGTAATAAAAACAAAAAATATTTGAAACAGACTTATTTAAAGTTTACGCATATAAACATAGATTCCACAGTTGTCGTTATCACAATATCGGATCACTTCATCGTATTTGATATCACCGAACGCGATTTATTAAAGGATGTGTACATGTCTTCAGCAACACAATGGGTGTCATTTGTACTAATTTTGTCTATCCAAACTATTCCAGAGCAACATATTTTCCGGCAAGTTGGGTTCGTGTTGCCTTATCTGAAATCTAATTTAGTTTGTTTTTCTGTCAAATTTTATGTATCGGTGTTTGTGTTGTTTTAGTATCCTTGGAACAACTTCTCGTATTTTAAGTTCCATATTGAACATTCGATAATGTTTGAGATGTAACGGCTATTAACTTCTATCGTTGATTAATGAACTAGGTAATGTGTTAAGGGTATATAAAAGAAAAACGTATCGATTCGACATGTTATGGTTCTTATACCTTACCTAAATTTATCGGTTTTAATATAAGAAGGGACGATTGTCTTTAGAGAAGCCGGGAATGCTGACCGTACCTCTGATCAACTACAATATTTCGATCTAATTTTGATCCAATTTATGAACTGCTATTTTGTTTATTTGATAACAACTATATGGAGTAAATTCCATTGTGTAAAATACATACGTATGTGTTTCTTTCTGGTTTTTGTTTGCTGATGCTGTCTAAAATACTGCGAGTATCGATGTTGCTGAAGAACAAAAGATATGAATAATAAATGATTCAACAAAGCTTGGGTTGGTAACAAAATGGTTAACATTTAGCCGCAGCTGCTACATGCCCATTCATGCTCATTCAGCAGATGAGTCAATTTGAATATTTATCCCACTTTGTACTTGACAGATTCGCTTACAGTGACTTTTTGTGTCAATTTACGAAAACAGCAATTTAGTTAAGATTATACAAAAATTGACTTGTGCAGAAACTTTTCTTGCAACGCCTACATATAGGGTTTATATCTCATAATTGAAACGATATTTCAGGTTATGCGTTTCCGATCATTGTCTCATCACAATTAAGCCTTCTAACTTGGGGATTCTTGTGTTGAATTTAAAGTCATCACTTCAATTAACAGTAATGGAATATCTATGTCACAGATGATCATGATATATTCCACCTGTCATGTAACGACAAATCCAGTATACTTTCCTCCATTTTGACATTTCGTATGCGATATATCTACGTCTGTTTTCTGGTCATGAGCACCACGAAATGTGCAACTAGAGTAACAGGGCCTTCTTACATTGAGTAGGTACGTGGGTTTACTCCTGATTTTGTTTTGAAGGTGTTCTGATTGCAATACTCTTGAGTCGGTTTTTATAATGTTTCAGTTTTGTGCTTCTATATTTCTAATTTTCAGATTATTTTTTTCTAAATTATTACTCTTTTTAAAGATAAGTTTGCGAAAGGTAAGCTTACTTCGTTAAAAACATCGAATCATGTAATGAAATGAATTGATAAAATATGCAAGGTGAACTTTCTTCGTTATGATACAAATAATGTTCTGTGTTTTTTCTATATTTACCTGTTCCACCGCTTGTATATTAGTTCCCTCTAGCCATTCATTTTCTGTTGTTTCTTCCTCAAGACCAAACAGTCTTTTGGCCATAGTAACCACTCCTTTTATTGTATCCTTTTAAAAAGACAAAAAAGAATTAATTATCAAATTACATTGTATCAATTTATATTTAGTAAGAGTGATAACTTATATTGTTATCTCTACTAAACAGTTGTTATCTTGAATTTCATTATCTGATGCATCATCTGAATAACATTTGATAGCCTCAAGGTTAAACAATGTGTAGACTTTATATTTTAGCATTGTTCGTGAGGTTTTCAAATCACTAATATAAGACCTACAACTGCTTTTTGCATTTGCGCCAATTTACAGGTAAACACAAGTCATGAAACATATAAGTTGTACAGAATGTATTGATATATAAAAAAACAAAAATATCCCTACTGTCTGACATTTGCTGGCATGTCGAAAGATACTATATTTAATAAAGGCAACAGTAGTATACCGCTGTTCAAAAGTCAAAATCGATTGAAGGGAAACAAATCCGGATTACAAACAAAAACCGATGACAGAAATACAGCACAAACACACGCAAGAACTCTCATTGCAGAGAAACGCACAAACAAATAATAAGTTGTCTGGATTTTCTTTAAGACATCCATAAAAAAAGTTCGGGTGTGTGACTAAATGTGTTTATTGTAGTGCGAGTTGAATGAGGCGGATAACACGAAACAGCAGACACATATGTATTTGGTACTTTATCTACAAATTCAACACCATTTTTGTCAGTTGGTGCCTCAGACATTATGCCCTCTGCAAAGCAATTACCTACTTCATCTGTGGGAAGGAATTTCAGGCCAAAATATTGAGATAACTAAAGAAGCCAGGTCATTTCATTTCACATTCGGATATTTTGATGATGTTCTTTCCATTAACAATTCAAACTTTTCTGATTGGGTTCCATTAATATATCCCCCAGAACTAGAAATTAAAGAAACAACAGACACGGCTTCCTCCGCCTTATTTTTAGACTTATACCTCGAATTTGACATACACGGTGATCTCAGTACCAGAATCAATGACAAACGAGACGATTTTAATTTTGAAATTATCAATTTCCCCCACCTAAGTAGCAATATACCAACTTCACCTGCATATGGGATATATATTTCCCAACGTATTCGTTATTCAAGAGCATGCAGCAACTACTCAGACTTTGTAAAACGTCACCAGTGTCTGGAAGGAAATTGATGAACCAGGGCTATGTCAAAGAACGTCTCGTCCTTTTTCTAAAAAAGTAAACGGAAGGTACCAAGACCTTGTTGATAAATATTTCATATCAACTTCACAAATAATACACGATGGTCTTGAAATATAGATTCTGGGTACTGACGTTGTGTATCATCTTGATAACGTGTTATAGTATTCTTTTATTTGTCAGTTTGAATATAACTTTTACTGTTTAGTCTGTTCTTTTGGTGGTATCCATTTGACGTGGCTCTGTACTTATACATCCCGCCATTGTGTTATTGTTTTATGATAATTTTTGTATTCTTGTCTTTCATTTTTGCTAATATGCTTTTTCTGCATGCCTTTTTGTGTACCTTGGTTACATATAACGTGGCTTTGTACTTATACATCCCGTCATTGTGTTATTGTCCTATGATAATTTCTGTATTCCTGTATTACGTTTTTTGCTAATGGGCTTTGTCTGTGTGCCTTTTTGTGTTTCTCTTTTGCATGTGACGTGGCTCTGTACTTATACATTCCGTTATTGTGTTATGGTAAATGTTTGTTTATATATCCGTTTGTTTTTATAGTGATTAAGATACTAACACAACGTTGACTGCTGTACCCCTATTTTTTACATTTTTACCTATTATGTCTGTAGTTTTGTTCACACCTCGTTTCAATATATTGGAATTTTTTACGACTGTCATACAAGTGAGAGGTTTAGCTAGCTATAAAACCAGGTTCAATCCACCATTTTCTACATAGAAAATGCCTGAACCAAGTCAAGAATATGACAGTTGTTATCCATTCGTTTGATGTGTTTGAGATTTTTATTTTGCCATTTTAAATTTTCTTTGGAGTTCAGTATTTTTGTGATTTTACTTTTGTCCAACTGATCAGAAAATAAGATAATGCTTTCGTTCTACCTCAAACAACTGTTAATTCCATTTAACCCCTTGATAACTGCCGTGAATCCATTTTCAATGCAGTGCTCATAAGTATTATGCGTGTAAAATAGTTGCTAACATTCAAAGTGTGTCAATTTTTAAGCATAACACAGCAATGGTGTTAATTGGATTTCAACGCGAATTTGATAGTCCTGGCAACGTTTTAACATTAAACAGTAGTTACTACTCAAAACCAATGTAGCAATAACATTTATTATACTTCACATTAAAATGCCATTTTTGATTGGCTAATACGAGGGTGTTAATTTACTCTATCACATGACTGAACGGGTGATAATTTTTTTGAATGTCACTCTCTCGTCCAGACCAATCAAAAATAGATAATTTAAAGGACAATGAATTGAATTTACATCAAGTTATTAATGACAATGCTTAAGTTCTACGTTTTGGCTCAGATTCTATTATTTGACTGTCAAAATAAAAAATAAAACATCTAGCTTCACTTCTGTTAATTTTTCTTATACCCGTAATGTTGTTATTAACGTGACGTCATAGAAAATACTTTTAAATAAAATTCATCTGTAAAAGACAACAATGATAGGACATTCAGTATAATAAATTAAATAACACATAGCTGAGAGGATGATACATTTTGAAAGAGCAGATTGGTACCCCTCGCAAAAGCATAGTCAACCTTGGCTTCGCCGCGGTTGACAATGTTTTATCGGGGTACCAATCTGCTCTATCACCATATCAGCTATGTGTTATTTATATAATGTCATGACGTATGCCTCAATCTTAAATTTTGACAATACTTGAGAAATCTGTTAAAAAGCATCTTGCAGATGTTCACAAAGTGTTAGTTCGTTAGACATTAGTTGGCTTTTTGGGTTTTTTTTTTTTAATTGTGTCTTACATATTTCCTTTATGGTTGAAACATCTTACATTTCATGCATATCTGTAAAAAACAAAACATGCAAAAACAGCCTCATTTGAAATCTTTCCATTAAAATTTACATACGAGTGGAAGCTTTCACCAAAATATATTTTACTACAAAATATAATATAAATTTGGGTATATTATCTTCATAAGGTCTTGGCTCATATCTAATTACCTAAAACTGTGTATAAAGTGTTGGGTCAATTTCAGTTTGCAGTGACCTCACATCTGCATTTTTATTCTAATGCGTGCTGATAATATAATATCATTCCTTTATCTTTAGAACTATATGTAATATAATTTGTATTTGATTGAAGCTACATTTGTTACTTCATGGCGGCCAGATAATGGCCATTATCGCATCTTCTCCTTTATGCCACTTGCACACAGGGTGATGCATACAATTTATTAAATGAAAAGGTTTCGATTAGTCATGCGCCCGATTTTATTGACAATGTTGTATATTTTAGAATAAAGTTATCGTCAATATTACTGTGTCTCAAATGATATTGTTTTTCCTCAATAGATAATCAACCATAGTACCCTCATACGGCTATATGTCTAATGATATCGATTATAAATAACAACTTACAAGATATTTGAACACTTTTTAAAAGATTTATAAAACTATTATATATTGATGACTCTAGAGACCTTGTGGTTATTTGTGTCTCATTCACAAATTTCCGACATCTCTTTTATCCATGTTACCAAAAAATCATAATCAAATTAAAAGTATTTGGAATAATTTAACCCACTGTAAATTATTCATATATATAACCTGTACATTTCTCGGAATTCTAATACAAAAGATGGGCGTAAAAGGAACATAAACAATCAATGCAGTGTTTATGGGTTTATAATGAATATAATACTGCGAATCAGAGTAACCATTGTAAATTTGTTGATTTTGAACGACAAATGTTGTCCATCGGAAGTATAAAAAGACGATTCTATATTCTGAAAAAGGTAATTCTGTGACCTGTCCTGTCACTTTTAAATAGCTGCGAACGTATTTAACAACTGAAATGTGCAATGATAATCGTGTACTTGTTTAACTGAGATCATATATAAATCTCGATAGCACATGCCAAATTAATTTTCTGACCTATAGATCTGAAGCACAATCATTTTGCAATGAATTCGTATTAACATATATTCCGCGAAAAAGGCGTTGCTTCCAGAAATAAGTGCAAGCACACTTAACTTTTCCAGCAAAAATAGTAAACTACCAAGAGGATCCATTGTGATAAGTTAACTTCTAGAAATAAGTGTAAGCACACACAACTTTGAAGAAAATGTAAAAACTATTAAGAGGAGAGGAGCTGTTTTGATTAAAATATAAAGTTTTGTTTTCCTGAGTATGATTGAATCGACATTGATTATCTATCATATATGTACACATAACAAATAATTGACACCATACCGTTTACTTTTTAAAGATGATCTGATTTGATAATGTGTTTCAAAATTGATATACTATTCTTCAGTCAAATTAATAGTTAATAAACACTTGACTGGTTCTATATATGTTGGTAACAACGTATACAGTTTTAATACAAAGTCTTTTAAATGGTTTTGAATGAAGACCAGGTCAAATGAAGCGTTTTATGTGTACCTGATTATGAAATTTAAATGAAGTGTTTTATTTGTACATTATTATGATTTCATAAAAATATATACAACTTATTCAGAACTTACCATATTATTAGAATTTCTGTGTTCAAAATTAACAATTTGATTTCAACAAATCTATTAATACCAGTTTTTACATGTGTGCGAATTTCGAAAAGCTCTTTGTTCTGAGAAACGAAAGTAAAAATGAAATTATTGAAGAACGAAACGTCATTGCGTCAAGAATATAGATTTATAGACATCCGCCTGTCTGAAATTGTTTCCTGTATCGATCTTGATGATTAACCTTTTCACCCGGTATTGTACATCTTTCCATACCCAACTATATCAGTCCTATTCAGGACCGATAACTCTGTCGATAGATATTATAGGGTATACAATATTGTTGAAATCAGAGCAATCGTATTATACGTCTCTGTTGAATTGTAAACAGTAAAATATTTGTTACAAATGATAAACTTTATATCGATTCATTAAATGCCTGGATTTAGCTTAAAAAATTGAAATAAAAAAATTTATTAAATCATATGCAATGAAATCTCGTTGAATTTCCTATAAAATAAAAAAACAATCCATCTGAATTAAAATTTGAATCATAATATTTCTTTAAAATAATTATGGGAAAATAAAAATATTTGAATATCTTTTAAGCAAAAATTATATTTTTAAAGAAATTTTCATAATATTCATATTTTCTTAAAGTTTATTATGATAGATACTTCTTCTGATTTGAAACAGGAAATTAAGAGAAAGTTTATTTGTACATTTATGAAAACTTTTGTATATCGCAAAATTTAAACTCTGGTAATACATGTATACACAGGATGTTTAATGTCACCTGGTTGCTGTTGGTTTGCACGTCTACCTGACAATATATTGTTATGTAACATTATAACCGAAGTCAGAGTTCACCTGTTCTGTAAAGGGATGAAATTTAGGTATAGAATATTTATCTATATTAATTGTTGGGCATTATGTTTTTTTCTCATGGGATGAAAACATTTTTTGTTCTAAAAGGGATGTATAAATATCTTTCTAAAGAAAGATAAAATATACAGAAAAAAACCGTTAAAAAAAGAAAAGAAAAAATTTATTATAATTTTATTGTAAACTATTTTCTGGTAACAGTATATCCTGGATATCTCCCGTGTCACACTTAAAATATATTCTTTTCAATCAAGAAATTTTGAAATCAATCATATCGAAATATCACCAGAGAAACGAACAGAAACATCAGAGATTCTGCATGAAAATATTAATATAATCTAGGAAAGTCTTACCATACAAATCATTGATTTGATGCAACATTTCCATATACATCAACCGCCATTTTGAAAAAATCCCGAAAAATTCCCTTTTTTTAATTGATGTTTGACAGACTTTGACTTAAATTAAAGTGTTTTAAGTAGTATTCTTCGCCAGATATATGATTTAATATACTTAATCGATTTGCAAAGTTTGTTTTTTATGTTCTTTGTTTGTTGTAACAGACTTTAATCAGAAATTAAACTGTTAGGACCAACATTGTTTGATAGAAATATGTTTGAATATCAAGGATTGATTCGCAAAACGTAGAAAACAGGTCAGGTTTATGAGAAAATTAAACTTTATTGAAGCATCTATGCATTTTATATGGGGAAATATAATACAAAATGGCGGCTAGAATACGTCACAAAAGTCACTTGATGTCTAACTTAGTTAGATATGCAATGCCATCAATACACCAAAGGTGGTGGTTTCAAGAATAGCAGCCACATTCAAAGTCAAAAGTTGCGGTGCATTTGTTGGAACAGCTAAATATATTTTAAGTTAGGAATTGGCTTCGGCGCATATCTAATTTTGCGAGAAATACATGTATGTGTGAAACTGTTCTTTTATTTCAAATATGTCAATTTCAACATGTGTGTAATGTGACATCAACGCTGACATTTGTGTTCTAAAATGTACTGATAATATAATAATATAATATTTTCATTTATCAAAAGGACTTGCATAATTTTTAAACAATTGAAGAATGCCTTTTACGTTGAGAATATCAGGGGTCAAACTATGGCTTTAATCACACCCTTATCATGTCATATAAACAAAACGAACTATAATAAAAAAAAAAAAAAAAAAAAAGCTTACCATGTTGGTTATATTTTGAAATTTTCTAACTGAAAGTAGAGGCTTTTTACTGGACAACTTGAGTAGTGCCGTAATCTATTGCATGAAGGAAATTTGTCACTTTAATCTATTTTTTTTTTTTCGGGTTTTATAATCAGGAAAAAGGTACCCATTGAAGAGATGTACTGCCCCTTGACCTCATAAAAGTAGTTGATTCTATAAACATGGCGTTTTTATGATTCACGGTTGAAAATATTATCTAGAAAGAAGACAAATGTTTATCTTCATTAGTACAATTTGATATATTTTTCAGTCTTTATTATTGGTTTTCAAGACAAATTGAAATTCAATAAAACACAAGTTCTAAACAAGTTCTAAAAATAGCATTTCCTGCAAAGACTGGCTAAAATATTAAAAAATTACAAATACACACACAGACTGTGTTCATTTAATAAATCATTTTTCTAAAGGATTGATTGTCAAGATCCCAAATTTGACTCTACCGAACTTGCGGCGTAATACGTGTAATCATAAATTCAGCTACAATGGTCGATGGACCATGGTTCAAATTAGGTTATCTCCCTTTCACCAGAATAAATAACTTGGCATTAGTATGTACAAGATACGCCAGAAAATTTAAAGGATTACACATATATGTGGTTAGTATGTTTTCCTGTAGTAGGTACATTTTATTTTCACACGTCAAAAAAAGACACAGAACTAGTCAATCTTGAAATCAGAAGTCTATTCTGATGAAATAATGGGTAAAACATGTCTCTCTTCCAGGAAACCACTATCTGCCTCTTTGTAAACATATAATACTATTAAGTCGTTTGAATCCGAATTCGTTTCATGCTCTCACATAATGTCGTTAGGCACTTAAAGCAACATAGAAGTGATTTAGTTTTTAACCGGATTTTTGTGACAAAAATGTCGGTTATTGATTTGGGGATGTACGGCGGGCGGGCGGGCGGGCGGGCGGCAATCAAATGTTGTCCGTGCATTAACTCATGAACCATTCAACCAAAGCTTTTAAAATTTTAATATGGTATTCCTGACAACTATACGAAGGTCAAGTTCAATAATGGCGATTTTGACTTTTACCGTTCAGGAGTTATGGTTCTTGAAAGATTGAAAAATGGAGTTGTCCGTGCATTTACGCATGAACTGTTCTACCAAAGCTTCCCAAATTTTAATATGTTGTTACTAATGAAAGAATGGAGGTCAAGTTCAATAATGACGAATTTGACTTTTACCGTTCAGGAGTTATGGTTCTTGAAAGATTGAAAAATGGAGTTTCCAGTCGTGTCCGTGCATTTATGCATGAACTGTTCTACCAAAGCTTCCGAAATTTTAATATGCTGTTACTGATGACAAAATGGAGGTCAAGTTCAATAATGACTATTTTGACTTTTACCGTTCAGGAGTTATGGTTCTTGAAAGATTTAAAAATGGTTTTTCCCGTCGTGTCCGTGCATTTTCTCATGAACCATTCAACCAAAGCTTTTGAAATTTTAATATGTTGTTACTGATGACAAAATAGAGGTCAAGTTCAATAATGACGATTTTGACTTTTACCGTTCAGGAGTTATGGTTCTTGAAAGATCGTAAAATGGCGTTTCCATTCAGGTTGTTGTATTTACTCATGAACCATTCAATCTAAGCTTTTCAAATTTTAATATGTTGATACTGATGACAAAATGGAGGTCAAATTTGATATTGATGATTTTCACTTTCACCATTCATCAGTAATGGTTCTTGTGATATTGCCAGGACACAAATAAATGTTAATAAATCCGGTTTGCTGTCGTTGTGACAGCCTCTTGTTATTATACAATATACGATCAATCAGGTGACATTATATAGTCGATCGTTCTGATTGAGATGTTTGATTGGATTCTACTAAAAAAATCACAATCCGGACATGATAGGTTGAACAAACTCATGTTGAGGGACAGCGATATAAAGTTTTGTTTTATCATGAAATAACCAGCCTGATGTATACACTCTTTTGGATGATAACAAGACATAATCCATGCATTTATAAAGTTCTAGCGTTTTAGTAGGCAATATTTTAGCATTGCATCGATAAATATGAAGTCAGATGCATATGCAAGCAATATCTAACTTATAATAGTGCTCTGTGTAAGTGGTATTACATTAATCGGACCCGTTTTAATTTTGAAATAGACCCAGTTGCTATTAACGACTATTTGGAATAGAATAACCGTATATTGGAATGCTTTCTAAGAAGAAATTTTGAAACATAATATTTTGCTATTTAGTCTTTTAAAAAAAAGTTGTACTGACGTCATCATGAGTTGGTTGACCGTTATGGCATATCCGTTTCACAGATGATAACGGATATGTTCCTTATGTCGTCACTACAATCCCGTACCCTTTTCTCGAATGTGACTTACCGAATAAGACTTATTACCGGGTTTGTAATAACACGAGCAACACGACGGGTACCACATTTGGAGCAGGATCTGCTTACCTTTCCGGAGCACCTGAAATCACACCCAGTTTTTGTGGGGTTCGTGTTGCTCAGTCTTTATTCTTTATGTTGTGTTTTGTGTGCTATTGTTTGTCTACTGGTCTTTTTCTTTTTATGCATGGCGTTGGCTGTTTATTTTTTACTATGAGTTTGAATGTCCCTCTGGTATCTGTCGCCCCTCTTTTTGGAAAAACTCATAATTTTTACATAATGGCAGCGATATCCATATTGTTGAAAACATAGCTAGCCCTTTTGCCACGTAGATTACTTCCATCCGTCAAATAGATATAAGAAGATGTGGTATGAGTGCCAATGAAACAACGCTCCATCCAAGTCGCAATATATAAAAGTAAACCATTATAGGTCAAAGTACTGTCTTCAACACGGAGCCCCGGCCCACACCGAACAACAAGCTATAAAAGGCCCTAAAAATTACTAGTGTAAAACCATTCAAACGGGAAAACAACCGGTCTAATCTATATAAAAAACGAGAAACAAGAGGTCATATATGATTTAACTACTGGTAGTGTTACCTTGATTTTGTTCACAACTTTTCTAGACTTAAGGAAATTAAAAGCTTGACTGCTTAATACATTATAGCATAAAGTGATCTTAAGATGACAACTTAGTTAATTTGAGATGTTGGGCTTTTTCCCATTGATGTTATTCATACCATCATAAGGTAACTGCATTAACTAATAGTCACACATTTTGCAGTTGTGTTGTTCACAGAACCCGTAAATGACAATACAATCTATGTGAACCTCCTGGATTTTTTCTTAACGTTTAATAATTTAACACTGAGGTAAGATCTTTGAATATATTTTTTTTCGGTACTAACATTGATTTTGTTATAAAAGCATTGAAAGTATAAACATATATTGCTACAAAGTAATAAACACTTATAGTCCTTCACCCTATCTATACTTATATTTTGATTTTGCATAATATCATGCTTTTCCAACATTCACTGCTGAATGTGTCTTTACACGTCATTCGTTAAAAGTATGCTGAGTATCAGTTGTTATAGCCTTTGAACTAGTTTTTCGTAACTGCAAGTACTCCGAGATCGGTACTTTGTATATTTTGTCTTTTAACAAGTTGTTTTGTGCTTCTTGGCAATCTAACGATTCAAGTCTTTTAACAGAAATTTCTAGATATTGGTTTCATGGTATTAGGGCTAATCGCTGACTAACAATGTTTACCCAGACTACATTCTGTATACGCTTTTTCAAAGTCAGTATTTGTGACTCCCTGTCACATTTATTTGTCATTTATTGTTCTGTAAAGCGCATGCCGTTGGTTTTGTGAGTTTTAATTTAGGTTTCGTTAGTTATACTGGAGTCTTTTATAGTACACGCTATGTCATGGCTTTATCTCGCTGTTGAAGACGATAGGGTGACATTTAGTTGTTTACATCCACGTTCTTGAGTTTCTGATATTTAGCAGTATCATTAGAAGTCTTACAACATTTTTTTATTGAAAATATTGATCATGCTATCACACTTAAAAAATTGAAAACAACACGTCATAAATGTCATGCATCCTAAGAGCTTTTTTTAATTCAATTTTATGAGGAAAGCGAAAAAAAATGATCGTTATGTATTTCTTAAATCGTCCCATGCGTGCATACCAACTATGACTGGACGAATAACTGAGTATGTATATACCTTACACAACCAAATGAAACATTTCCATTCCCAATTTTATTTTTTTACACAGTTTGTGGTAAGTACCGTGTGGTGACAGTAGAATGCCTTCCCGTGCTTTAGGTTTATGCTCTTATAATATACAAGATAACGGATGACCTTCGGTTGTTTTCTGCTCATTGGTCCAGTTGTTGTCTCTTTGACACATTCCCCATTTCCATTCTCAATTTTATTAGAAAAGAGTCGTGGAGAGAATACACTACTTTATACAGCATGCAAATTAGTATCAATGAAAATGAAAAAAATATCTAATATATTTAAGCATTATCATATCTGAAACATATTTGATGTCATGTTTAATGTCCATAACAAACAACAGAAATTGCCTTTAATATGTCACATTTTAAAATAATTCAACATAGTAATGAAAGCTTATTATGTAACCGGTGGGAGTCTTTGCCATTGAACATACAATTTTTCTTTTCGTAGTCGTGAACAAGATCTTTCCATACTGGGTCACATACAAGCAAATGTTTGTTACCTGGAATATATTTTGATACTGTCTTCTCGATATCGATGATGACATAAACTAATGAAATGAAACTAAGACATATTTAGTCGATCAAATTAAAATCAAATATAAAGATTGATATTGGTGACATGATTACTGTATTGTAATCAAAGAGATTATCCCTTGATGTTTTTCACAGAAAGGCCAATATCAAAAAATGCTGAAAGAATGAAATTGACGATAAAGCAAGAAATATAAATCTTTTGTTATCAATATCACGGTTTTTATATATTATGAAATTTCTGAAAAGAAGTAAATTTAACCCACAGAAACAGATGAAAGTCATATGCGGAATTTACCATGTTTTAGGTGGGGGGAAACAAGGAATTCCTTGAGTAGGACATTTCAAACCGCTTCAAAGTTTTTAATGCATTCTAAAAAAATACAGTTCAAATAAGACTAATAATGTGAAATTTATTTTAAACAAGGAAACATAGTTTGGTTGAAATTAGATTTTGACTTGATTTGAATAGTTTTGAGTACTCTTAAATCCGTGTGTTTATGTATCTTTGTTCTTTCGCGGATCTATTAAGTCAAGACCTTTCCATCTCATTTATTTATTTTGCATTTATGTATTGATGCTCGATCATCGTCCTATTTTTAAGAGGATTGGTGAGCATGTTTAACCCCGTCACATGCTAAATGTGACTCACTCTATTTTGGAGCTCTCGTCGACATCTTAAACAGAGGAACCAGGAGAAACTAAATTGTCTCTAAAGATAATTGCTGTAGATTTACATTTGGAACATAATTTGTTCATATCAAAATCTAAAACAGGCTAACCATAAAATATCGATAACTGAAGCAATTAGACAATTGTACAACATTTTTCGATATCGACTAGATTTCGTAGATATCGTCACAATCGATATTCAAGTAAAGGTAACAGAAGAATACCGTTGTTCACTAGTCATAAATCGATCAAGCGAAAATAAATCTGGGTTACAAACTAAAATCGAGGGAAACACGTCAACTATAAGAGGAACCACAATTAACAGAAACACTGCACTGCAACAAAAACAAACGCCAACATACATAGAAATGAACTATTTGATAACAGCTGCCATATTTCTAACTTGGTACATGACATTTTTAGAAAAAAATGGTAGATTGAACCTGGTTTGATGGCAAGCCAAAACTCCCGCTTATATGACAGTATTAAAGATATCGCTAAAATGATAACATTAAGTGACAGAAAAACAGAACAAATAAACTCAAGAATACCTAGGTCATAAATAAATAGTAGAATAGTAAAATACAACATGTAAACCACATAATAACAAGGGACCCCGGTGGCCTGGTGGTCACTAGTATTACTAGCCAGTCAACACTGAGGTTGTGAGTTCGAATCCTGCATGGGGCAGGTGCACTTGACTCCAATCTTAATTGACTCTGGATACTCCGGCATCCTCCATCAATAAAGACTGACCTCCACGAAATAGCACAACATTGTTGAAAATAGCGTTAAACAATCAATCAATCAAACCACAGAATAACACCTCCCACGAATTTACGACAGTACATCAGGGCAACACAAACGAAGTATAAACTGTGCGTCGCTCGAATGTATCAAAGCCACAAAAAAAGAAGTATTTTTTTACGTTTATATAATCACAGATATTTTTTACAGAATATAATAGATTTGTTTTTTTGTAGACACGTACAAGAGTATAAAATTTGGATTGAGTTTGTAATGATGTTATTTTAAGTATTTTCTAACAAGAATATTAAAATGAAATTGTGTTTCTAATGTTGTTATTTGAATTTTCGAACCCTGCATGGGGCAGTTTTTCTTAAAATCAAAACTGTGTATAAACAAACAAAAATGTGTGCATAAAGTAGCTTTAAACTTTAAATCATATAAACGAAATAGCTGATTTATTATCTTACTTTAACATGCATATAGAAAATAAAAACAGGATTACTGAAATATAAGACAAGACCAAACAGTAAACACACTTGAAAATAAACAACATAAAATAAAATAACTGTAAAAGAACCACAAGTAAGACAACTATATCCTCCACTCCCCAAAGTTCGTCCACCTAACGAATATCGCGGTGCATTTTCAGATACGTTTCCCGTATATTCCCGATAATTTGCAGTAATACAGATTCAATACAATTCTAATCTTTGGCATGAAAAAGAATCAACAAAAGACCGTAGTATAACGGAAATGCAAAAGTGAACACTTACTTGAAATCAATGCCTGTTCTACTTTCGCCCCTCAAGTTCGTCCACCGGATGTACAACCTTGTTACGTCACACAGGTTAGGCCAAACACATTGCATTTTCGCATTTTTTTGTTCAAAGTTAATTTAAAAGGGTAAGAATTGAAAAAAATCAACAAAAATTAAATAATTAACAATAAAATTTTCAACAAGTAATTATAACAAGAAAATTTGGCAAAATTGTCTATTCCATGTCCTTGCAATGCATGCAGTAAAACTTGGTATTTCTCCTCACAGCCCTCAATTCTGTACAATATTTCAGATGTGTCCAGTGCTTGCACCTATAATTGTCACACTGCACCCATTTGGTAAGTTCAACACCAACCCCAAGTCTAATTTGTTTTGGGGTAAACTGTTTACACACACAGCATAATTAAACTTCTGGAATGTCTTCATCGTCTGTATCGCTGAAGTCCATGGAATCATCAATGTATATGTGACTAGGTCCTGGTTTTGGAGACTTGTGACTAGGTCCTGGTTTATTAGTTATGTTGATAGGTCCAAGTTTAGTGTGGCTAGGTCCCGATGTAAGTGATGAAGCAGAAGTGGACGTATTCTTTTTATTTTGTTTTCCAGTTTTCTTACAACTCTGGTTGCTTGGTTTATTTTTTCCTTGGTTTTCAACGTGCTGTTTAACCTTTTCTGCTACCTCACTTTCAGTTATTGGCATACCAGAGACAATCTTTCCAAGTGTTTTTCTTTCTTTCTTGTCATTTTCGGACTTCATTTTTTTTAGTTTGTTTATTCGTTCCGCAAAGAAGTGTGGTACATCAGTATCATGGTCTTGCATATCTTCAACAACATCAGTCACAGTCACAGCACTTTCAACAGCTTCTGTTACTTCTTTATTCATATCAACTTCGACTAATTCGACTTCTTGCATTTGGATCTCATCTGTTTTTGGTTCATCTGTAGTTTCTGTAGTTTCTTTACATTCCTCATTTCTTGTAAATACCTCTGATGGTTTCAGTTGATCTTGGTTGATGACAGTCTTATCCAAGGGGTATATTCCAGTCTTTCTAAATGCCGACTGAAGGTTTTCTGGGCACAGTGCTTTCTGGTATGCTTTGCAGGCTAGTTCACATATATTATATTTGGTTATTACTGAGGAGTTTTTACGTATGGTTTTGTGACATTCATTATCGTAAATACGCTGCAACGGCCCATAACATCCAACATCCAAAGGTTGTAAAATATGTGAGATATGAGCTTGTAAGACGTGAATTATGATGTTATGTTCCTGTGCCCATTCAATTATATCAACTGCTACATGTGATTTATGTCCGTCGAGGAGAAGAAGTACGTTGTCATTGTTTCTACCAGGGATGTATTTAAGAAAATGATCTGTTAAATATTGTCTGAATATGTTGGTATTGGACCATCCTGAGTCTGATACTGCACCAACAGCACCAGGTGTTGCACCTTTCATCAATTCATTATTCAATCTTTTCCCTTCAAAAACAAAATACGGAGGAACAGCAAATCCTGAGGAACTGCCACATCCAAGTATGGTGGTAGTACTAGACCTTCCAGATGTTACTGATGATGTGGTACATTCAATTCCAGATACAACATTAGGTGGTTTGTGATTCAGTGTTATACCCTTCTCATCAACATTAAATATGAGATGTGGTTTATCTTGAAGATTGTATTTTAGGACGACTTCCGTTAAGCTTGCAAAGTATTTTTCAACATTAGCAACAGAACCACATTTTGCACGAAGAATCTCCAAACTTCTAGGTTTCACCACTCTAAGTTCTGGCCATCTTTTTATGAAACCCTCAAACCATCTCAAGGTAAATTCTTCACTCCTTGGTTTTATTTTGATTGTGTGGGCAAAATCAGTAGCTAGATCTGTAACTTCTTGTCTAGTGTACTCATATCCATATGAAGCCATGGACTTTACATGTTCCACAATGCGTGCCTCCTCTTCAAGCGAAAAGACAGGTGCCCTTCCAGTGGTGACACAATCTGGACTTATTTTGCCAGTGATTCTATCACGTAGAGTTTGCCTTGGGACATTAAATTGAAGAGCTGCTTTTCTTTGTGACATTTCATTATTCTTTACTGATATGTATGCATTTGTCAAAGCCGTGGGACTGTACAACCTGTACTTTTTATCATGTCTGAGGAAGGTAGGTTTAGCCTGAAATGTAATGAGATGTCTTTTGTTTATTGCTGTATTTTTTGTTTTAACATTGTGTATGTGTGTATATCTATTTCTTTGTATGTAAAGTGTAAAGTCTCAGCTAGATTTGGAGCCCTCTATTGTAAATATTGGTCTGGAAATAACAAAGCCTTAGCTTTTTTAACAACCGTGATGCTGTGGGAAAAATCACATTCGGCAGTAGAAGCCATTTTATAGCGATAATTCATCATTTTTCCCGAATTTTTTCATAATCTGTGCAAAAAATTCATTAAAATTTTCATATTTGTAAGATACGATTTTTACGTATGCTTGGCCTGACATACTTTTAAAGGTCATCAGTCATGATCACTGGAATGTAAACAAATCGGCAACTCAGTTAGAAGGGATTTCCCCTGTGTTTTACTATTAAAAAATCCATTTAAAGAAAGATAGAAAAGGGAATTAGTAAAAATGGCGGTTTTGACAAAGATTTTTTTATTTTTATGATTATTTACCTGTTTCAATCTCATGTTTTGGTTTCACTTTTCCACGTTGTTCTTTGCTATATATAGAACGCTGATCAGCTGGTAAGTTACGTCACGGGTCTTCCGCATGCGCGATAAATGAAACAATGATGGTGGACGAACTTGCGGGTGGGACGAACTTGGGGGGTTGATACATAAAATATTTGTGAAATTTACCGAAAATACAGAATTATAGCACATACGATAAGACAGAATACAATACTGAACCAGACTTACAAAAGAAAAGTCATAACTAAATACATGAAAGTTGGATGTTTGAATACCGAGACACGTCGTATAGCAATGCGAAATTACACTCGGCAAAACAGTCATATTCGGTACTAAACAGATCAGACGAAGTATATAGTAAACCACAATCTAAGACGTGGCAAAAACACGTTTAGACACAGACATATCGTATACTGTGAAAATATTTATATTCGTGGGTATCAATTACGTGGTTTGAGCAAATGTTACATGTTCGTGGGTTCTTAAATTCATGGATTGTAACTTTCTGAAGAATATGAAACCATCAGAAACAAAGGTTTTTGAAAATAATCAACCGTTGTTTTACATTAATTTATGTGACATTGCAACATCAAGTGTTCCTTTTCACTCACATCGTCTTTCGTGAATGACAACACTGATTATTTTTTTAATAAATAATCGCTTTCGGATATATGCTTTGCTTACGAATTGTTTCGATTGAGGGACATTGAAAAGTTAATATTTAAGTTGTTGTCCACATGAAATCAGAAGTGATGACATTAATTAACCTAACATCATTAACTATCATCAAAGGTATTAATTGGGCCGTAAAATTGTCACTTAAAACAAACGGTTACACATAAAAATAAATATGCTATAAATGTACTTTGAATTGAAGAAATTAATTCTTTTGAAAAAGAAAAAAGTAAGCCCAAATAGATTTTTGTTTTATCGTATAAGAATTGTGAGGAGATATTGATTTGAAATTTTTTATCTTTGGTATAACTATGACAAATTTCAGATCAAGTTCTTATTTTTATGACTGATGTTGGGTTGTTTTGCAGAGTTATGGCCCTTGAACTTAGAAAAATAACAGTTTAATCAGTGTTTTGCACTTTTATCGTCATGCTTGGGGATATTGACTTCATACGTTAGGAAAGACGTTATTGATTTTCTAATGTTTTGTTTTCTTTGTTTTTTCTATATCAATATCTTAAAAAAAAACTTATTGGGCTTGCTTTTATTTTTCAAAAGAATAAAATTTTACACTTTTGATGATAGTTAACTTGTTGATCGGAGGTTATTTAGTGTAGTTTCTAATGGTTTCATGTTCTTCACTCGACTTTTTTTTCAGAAAACTAAAATCCACGAATTTTACAACCTTCAAACATGAAACTTTGCTCAGCTGTCAATTCATTTTCGACTTGTGTATTTAATGTCCTTTTGGTTTTTTTTTGCCACTCTAGTGTAATGAGTGAGAGGAATATAATCCATTATCTAGATTCTCAGAAAAACATAGAATCCTTCTTTTATAAAACAATTTCTATTAATTATTTACAATATTACATGTACTTTTTATACAAGGTAACAATTCATTTGTTATTTTATTGTAACTGGACAGTTTTTCTTAAGTTTATCTCTAGATTATAAAGAAATAAATGAGTTTTATTTCACACAATGAGTCGTATGACGTTCTTTAACTAAACGCATATAAACATCCCACTTAAGATCGGTAAAGTAGGATACAATACTTAAAATCGTTGCAGAAAAATATTTGATGACGATATATATGTCCAATAATGTATATTCAAACATTTTTCTTGTCGTATAACACACTGAAGAAAATATGGATTGCCCAACAAACACGTCGGTCTTCTATTTTCATTTCGGTTTAAAATCTGCCTTATCTATAACATATGTCATTTTACCACGATGCTTTTTGTTTTATACAATAAATGAGTCGTATGACGTTATCTATCTAAACGCATAAAAAAGAACATCCCACTTTATGATCGGTAAAGTAGTATACAATCCTTAAAATCGTTGCAGAATAATATTTGATGACGGTATATATATGTCAAATGATGTATATTCAAACATTTTTCTTGTCGTATAAGTAACACACCGAAGAAAATATGGGTTGCCCAACAAACACGTCGGTCTTCCATTTTCATTTCGGTTTAAAAACGACAAGACAAATATTAAAATCTGCCTAATCTATAACATAAAAAGCAAAATCACAAAAATACTGAACTTAGAGGAAAATCAATTCGGAAAGTCCATAATCACATGGCAAAATCAAATAACAAAACGCATAAAAAACGAATGGACAAGAGCTTACATATGTCATTTTACCACGAGGCTATATTTTTTCATTGAAGTTGTTTTGATTCCCGAAATTTAATTTGGGTCCTTAAATGTGTTAACATAACATTCATGTCTGTATCACAACACATTGACATTGCAATTCACTCACCAGTGAATAAAACAAATAATATAATTCATACTTTTATGACGAATTTAATTCATTATCTGTTCCAATATAAGAATAAGAATATGTGGTATTTTTGGCCAATGAAAAATCTATCCACCCATGTTCAAATGAAGTGAATGTAAGCAATTATAGGCAACCGTATGTCCTTCAATATTGAGAAAAAAATGAAGTCAATTTCTTATCAATAATTTTTTGTAATGCTAGACCAATTTTTTGACACATTTTACAACTTCTCTTCAAGTCAAGAAAACCAAGAACTGCTTTCTAAGTTTCATTGTGCATACTTTGTCGTGTACAAAATAATTATGAAAGAATGACCACAAAGGTATATTTCATTGTATTTATAGCAAGATATTATAAACAAAAAGTGCACTAGCTATATATTTGAATAACATCTTGAGTCTTCAATTAAAAACCGAAAGATGTTTGTAATTAGTTTTCACAATGATGTTATGTTTGATTGACCTATAAACCGATTAGTTCTCAATGTTTGCTGCATCTGTCAACACATAACATGGTAGGTCAGTCATAAGTTGAAAATATATAATAGCTATGCTACTAGTGAGTAGATTCTTTTTACGAATGTGACCTACCGACTATTTACCGGATTTGTAATAACATAAGAAACACGACGGGTGCCACATGTGGAGCAGGATCTGCTTATCCTTCCGGAGCACCTGAGATCACCCCAAGGTTTTGGTAGGGTTGGTTTTGCTTAGTCTTCAGTTTTCTATGATGTGTCTTGTGTACAATTGTTTTTCTGTTTGTCTTTTTCTTTTATAGCCATGACGTTGTCAGTTTATTTTCTATCAATGTGTTTGACTGTCCCTCTGGTATCTTTCGCCCCTCTCTCACATAACATTAAACTTTTGAATCGATTCTCGTTTTAGAAACACCTCAAGTAGTCAACCGCAATCAATTATCAATAGTGCAATTATAAGATTATTCGGATTGGTAGTAAGTACCAAATAGGACAAAAAAGGTTTATAATATGAAGCCTTTCGATTTAAATTTTATAGTTATGTGTTTCCCTTTTGAAAAAAAGCAATGACTATTAAAAGAATACGATAAAATTGAGAATGGAAATGGGGAATGTGTCAAAGAGACAACAACCCGACCAAATAAAAAACAACAGCAGAGGGTCACCAACAGGTCTTCAATGTAGCGAGAAATTCCCGCACCCGGAGGCGTCCTTCAGCTGCCCCCTAAATAAATATATACTAGTCCAGTGATAATGAACGTCTACATGAACGTATTTTACTTTATGTCACAGTACATCAAATGTACTAGATAAACATAGATAGATTATAAATTGCCACATTTAAGGTCTAGGTTTTAGTCAAACTTTTGTTTCAGTATAATATTTTAATTATTAATTTTAGTTCTTAATAGCTATTTTGTCATGCGTTTTTAAAGACACGATGCAAATATATTGAATTATTCATGAAAGTTACTGCAATTCTATGTGACATAAGTATCAAGAATTCAGATGATTGTACTGCTTTAAATTGTTACGTGTTTATACACAAGCTACAATAATGTTAAAAACAAAAAAGAGCACATATAAATGGCTTATATTGCCTGGTGTTAACATTCTACAATGCACATCAGAATTTATAGTTGATGGAATGTTCCATATAAACAAGAGAATGAATGGACACGTTATCCACATTCTCAGTAATATAGGGGCTAAATGTGTGTACGTCATTGTCACCGCTACAAAGACTGTAACGCTGTTAACTATTTACAACAAATACTTAAATGTCAGCTGCTGGCTCTAACTTCTAAATATGACCATTTAATCCCGGATACAAAGTTTATGTTGGCTAAAATGACAAATTTGAACATGGTAAGTAGTAGTTGTTTTAACATGATAATGAGTATTTTGTAGAATACAAATCATCTATGTAAAACCAGTTTTGTAAAAATTACTTTGGCCGTAATAAATCTAACTTAATATTTGATTAAATGGTGCATGCTTATGTTTCATTTATTATACATTCATTTATATGTAATTTGGTCCCACTCACAGAAAATTGAGATAAAAAAAATACGTCAAAAGACCCTATAAGTGAATCAATATTAAAGCCAGAATAGGCAATAAGTAGTATCTACATTGTAATTTTTATTTGCTGGTAAAAACTTTCTTTGGTCACATTTTTGTATTTTATATATATATATATTAGATTGATCGACAAATTGTTGATGTTTCACGCCACTTTTAGGCGCCACATTTAGGCTGTTTCAGGGCGGCCAGTTTTTATTCGGAGAAAACTGACAATCCTAGTCAATTAAGATTGGAGTCGAGTGCACCCCCACAAGCGGGGTTCGAACTCACAACATCAGTGTTGACTAGTTAGAGATTACAGTAGTAGAACAAGTAATAGCTTTTTGAAAAAAGCTAGCCGTCTCTTAGCTGATAAAAGTGGAAAGCTGAGTAATATCGCTTTGTAGATTAATGCATTCAGAATAGCCTTGCATATCAATCAACTTTGACCACACACGTTATGAAGCAGTATATCGTGTAATGTTGTGTGTCAAAAAAGGTCCATATCGTACTTATCCTTAATTAGTTATCAAAGGTATCAGGATTATAATTTTGTACGCCAGACGCGCGTTTCGTCAACATAAGACTCATCAGTGACGCTCATATCAAAATATTTATAAAGCCAAACAATAACAATGTTGAAGAGCATTGAGGATCCAAAATTCCAAAAAGTTGTGCCAAATACGGCTAAGGTAATCTTTGCCTGGGATAAGAAAATCCTTAATTTTTTGAAAAATTCAAAGTTTTGTAAACAGGAAATTTATAAAAATGACCACATTATTGATATGCATGTCAAAACCGAAGTGTTGACTACTGGGCTGGTGATACCCTTCAAGTTAAAAATTTTTGGTCGAGGTCAGGTTAAAGTTTTTGGTCCAGGTATTTTTTGATGGAGTTGAACATAGAAAATGATAGTGCGGATGGTGCATCCTTGTACTTAGGACACATTCTTGTTTATATATATTATAGACTAAACAGGCCGTTTGTTTTCGCGTTTTGATTGTTTTACATATTGAAATCCTGAGACCTATCATATCTTATCCACGGCACAACTTTTGTATTGATGAAGGTTGAATGAAAGAAAGCTTTGCATCATAAAAAAATTGTATCTAGCTACAACAAAACAATAAACACACAGTATAATTGAATTGTTTTATTTGCTATTGTCAGAATGAAACAAAACAGTACTAATAACATTTATACAATATGTGTAATTAAAAAAACAACACTACATAACCTCTTCGAAAAATTACAGTTAGTAACATTTTGCGTTACTTTTTTTTCTCTCCAAAAATTATTAGGCTCTGTACTCCTTTTCATGCAGTGGTAACTTTTTATCATGATTGTAATGCTCAAATTACTCATGATTGATTCTTCTTATTTGTGCTGTTGCGTGAGTGTTGCCTTTTCCAGTTTCAAGAAGATTTGAAATTTATCCCTTCGTATTTCAAACTTGTGAAATTTATTTTACAAAGATCTGATTTGAAAAAAAAAACATTGAATAAATAAAATCAACTAATGCATTAAAGAATTGTCATATCTACACACACAAAAATGAACAATAGAAATTGCTTTTATTCAGTCATTTTTATATAAATACACAATAATGTATGCAGTTTCTGTTTCAACATAGTAATGGGAGCTAGTTATGTAGACGGTGGGAAGTCTGATCCTTTGAACATACAATTTTTCTTTTCGTAGTCGTGAACAAGATCTTTCCATACTGGGTCACACACAAGCAAGTTTCTGTTACCTGTAATAATAATAGTTATGCCATTACTTTCATTTCAACACCATATATATCAGAAACAAAGCTTATGTAAGGCTATATTCTATTCTAGTTGATTCTAATCTTAAAACAAATATTACCGCAAACCTAACTGATGTTTTTTAGAATTTTGTGTATATTTTGTGCGAGAAAGACATGCATATATATTTTTCGTTTACATTATCCTTAGCATAGAAAAACACTCTGTTTGTTTGAGGTTTTGTTTTCCGCAAGTGTTACAAAAGTATGAATTGCTTCTAAATTCAAGCTAGATAATATCACCTTAATCCATATATTTGCAGAATAAAGTTTATTTTCAATCAACGTTAAGAAGGTTTGGAACTCCTAAAGAGACAAATATTTTGAAATCTGTAAATCTAAAAGCAGTCAAAAATCAATACCCAACGCTATTTATGGTATAGCACAGGTAAAAAAAATAAGAGATCAGTTAAAATTTCATATACCCTAAAAAATAAATGCGTGAAAAAGTATGAAATTAACGGAAAAAATCCTAACTGACTAAAACAACGTAGTATATCATCTTATATACTGACCAATAATAACAAGTCCTTTTCTAGCCCTCGTCAGTGCCACATTGATTTGGTTTTTGTCCGTAATGAATCCAAGATTCTGGAGGCACCATCCCCTTGTCGGTTGTTCCGGTATTCGATAGTTAGGTATAGATCTTACCAAACTGAATATAACATAATCCCATTCTCCACCTAAAATGCATTTCGTAGAACTATACTTTATTTTGACTCGATATTTAATATCAAACGTCAAGCGGGATGTTTTAAATAATTTATGACAATTATATTCATTTATTTTGGTTACATTTTTGTACAAGTATATTATTGATTCTACATTTTTACATTATACATTGTTAAATACATGTTTATCTCATTTAGTTTAGAGTTCGAAATCTGCAAAAAAAGTGTTTTCAGAAAAACTCGAACTGAATCCTGTAAAACAGATAAACAATTGAATTTAAACGGCAACACACAGATTGAGCATTTTTTTTTAACATTCTTCGTATAAGAAACAGCTTAGAAAATATACTAACAGATTTCAACTAGAAAAAATGATTTTTTATATTAATAGTTTTCCTTTCCTTTTTAATTGAGTAATTATTCACTTACGACACGATATATAAAATGGAAGAGACAATAACAAAATTCGTCGAGTACCACACAGGACCATACATGTTTGAAAGGAAGGTACTTGTATACATAAAACAAGTTCAATAAAACAGTTAATGCTTCATAAGACGGTATACTTAGGGACTAGATCTTTCATTTAAAATTTACAAATGACATAAACGTTACAAACTTTATTGCACCAGATGTGCATTTCGACAATTATTGTCTCTTCAGTGATGCTGGAGGCCAAACTATTCGAACATTCAAACCCATTCAAAAGGTGAAGAGCTAAAAAAAATCTTGAAAGGACAATATAACCCAAAGCCGAGCAAAGTAAATTAATAAATGAATTTGTATTCGAAGTTACTTTTTCAATTTGAAAATCAGTAATGAATTCTACTTTGAACTGACCACTAAGAAATTATTCACAAAAAAATTGACCTGAGAAACTATATCTTACAAAAACTCATCAAAGATATGAGGCTTAGGAAAATTTAATATACAAATTCTTACCTAATCTAATACGAAGTCAGCAGCTGCTATTTGTACAGTATGCAATTCAAGTGTTTCGTTTAAACAAAATGTAAAGGTCGGGTTACCAGACTTTTATTTTAACTTAGAAGGCAAACTAAAATATAGAGTAATAAATCGTTCGGTACTGATAAAACATAATAACCTTGACTGGCCACTACAGTGGATACTATAGGGATTGTTATTCCAGTGTTTACAGATTCCTCTCTCAATGCTGTGCACTGGGCGTTATACTGAGATATGACATTGATGCTTGAAGGTGGAACATTCTCGTTTTCTACCATATGTTGAAAAACTTTCATCTTAAAAATATCTATATTCCATTAAAACCAGGTAAAACAAAGAAAAACAATCGATTTTACAAGTATTACCAGAATATATCTGAATAATAATTTTAACTGGAAAGTTTGCTTCATATCTGGATCTTTTTTCCTCAAAATTGACATAGATGGACAACTTCAATCTAGAATCTATAACAAACGCGATGATTTTTACTTCAAATTGTAAAATTCTAATTTCTATGAAGTAACATATTCTCTAGATTTTCTCCATCCATCCTATGATATTACATATCTCAATTAACACGTTCTGCGCACGTGCATGCTCACACTTTAATAATGTCGTCTATGTCATGAGTGTCTTTGTAATTAACAACAGGGATATAATGATTAAAAAAGTTATTCTTTAAAAAAAAAGTGGGGGAATATGCTTGTATTATATAACAGTTTTTATTAACATAAAAGGCCATGTTGAAAATTGTCTTTTGTACTATGTGTAAAAGTTATTCATTTGCTCGATAAGTGTTTATTTGGGAAGCAGATTTTCGTTTTTATAGGTTGTGCGCAGTCTGCTTATAATAAGATTAGTCTCGATGTACAATATAAATATTTCAATTTAGAATGTGACAATCACTACAACCCAAACAAATGCAAATAGAAAACAGAGGGTTCCAAAAAATATTACTGCGGGCATATTTCAATGTCTACTAAATGTGAAGTAGAGTTGTTTTTATAGTAACAATATATAGCTGTGCTTCAGATTTAAAAAAAAGAAATATATATTTGCCTTTTAAACCATTTGATATGGGGTCCCTTGCCTTACGGGATATGTTTTGTAGCAATAAAAAAATATGATGTGATTTAGGGTTAGCATGTCTTACCACTTGTTGAACTTCGGCATCATTGAACCTTGACTGTTCATTTCCAGCATACGTTTTAACCGTTAATGTCTGTTCATCTCCTTCTACATGACAAAACACATGTGGATAATATCCATCCGTCATACGTGGCCACATGCCCAATGATTGAGACGATATTCCAACATCAGGATGAGTTTTTAATTCACCATCATAAAAGTGTTTGGACGGGAATCCGCATATTTTAGGGTGCTGTAAAAAAAACCAAGCGTTCAAATATACCAGCTGAATATCTTAGACAGAATACAAATATTTTTTTCATGTTTTTCTAGTACACTTAAGATGCATGAAAATAATTTTAAAGTTATTGAGGTATTTATTTATTAATAATATCACCAAAAGTACAACGAGATGTCAACATATGGCATTCAAAAATATGGAATGTCAATTAATATACAGCGTGTCATACTAAAATACTTAATTCACTTTGATTGTAAGATTCATTTAGTTTTTCTCTCAACTTTATATGCAAGTGAGCTATAGAGGTTGGATGCTGTATAAATTTTAAATACTCTATATGTTTGGTTCGTATCGCTACATTTTAGATTTTTAGTAAAACTTTTCTTTTTCTATTTCTTTACTTGATGTTTTTTGTGTCTCTTATATTGTTGATTTTTTTATCTCTTGGAATCTACGATTTTTCATTCTACACAAATGCGTTGTTGCAATTTAAGGAAATCTAAACATATCTAAGTTCTGTACTAGAAAAAAAATAAGGTACTTCACCGACGTTCCAATCTCATCAATAGTTTAAGAATAAGGAAAAAGTTAACAAACAAAAACTAAGGGAATCTATTGATGAATCATAAAAAGGAGCGACCCCTATGCGTTGCCATGATAAGCAAAGTATATATTTGTTTAGGGGCCAGCTGAAGGACGCCTCCGGGTGCGGAAAATTCTCGCTACATTGAAAACCTGTTGGTGACCTTCTGCTGTTGTTTTTTTTTCTATGGTCGGGTTGTTGTCTCTTTGGCACATTCCCCATTTCCATTCTCAATTTTATCTCCTAAGTGTTTTGTAGACTGTTTTTTTTTATCGTATTCGTTTTGTCCTTTTCATTTCAAGTAATGAAATTGAAGATATTTGGCATATTTCGACCCACTTCACCTATACATGATCATCCGCCATGCACATACACACTCAGTCATATTGTCGCTATCGAGAGTATGATACTATTTGACGTTAAAACGTCATTTAAATGCTTGTTAATTTCACTTTTAATTGAAATACGATATGAATATTATGAGAAAATTAATGGTTTGAGAAGAATTTAAAAAAGGGAAGACAACAAGCTAGATAAGTAAAAAATGAAAAATAGATAAAAGAGCAAATAGTAGATCCAGTTTGTCAAACGAACTCTCTCCAACATCTTGGATCAAGCTTTATACATATAACATACCATTCTATACTGTTCTTGTAGCATGGTTTTGTATTGGATATTTTCTGAATATCTTTCAAAAAGCGAGGTTTCTAGTCCTAATTTTGCTGCTTCTTTACATTTAATTATCGGACGCAATTGTTTATGGTCACCAATTAGAACAACCTGTTTCGCAGATGTTGCTATCATAGGAACTATTGTTGCTGGTTCTGAACACATTCCACTCTCGTCAATTATAAGCTGGTAAACTCTGTCTTTTGTAGCTTTTAGGACTTTTGGGTTTGCTACCAGTGAAGTTGTACAAAATATGACGTCATATTGTGGAAGCTCTTCTTTTGTTGCCTTACTCTGGATACCTTTATATTCCTTTATGTCTGCAACTGTCGTTTTTAAAGGCTTCCTATTTCGCTCATCTGTTTCTTCTAGCATCCTGACATCATCGGAAAATTTTCTATCAATTTCCCGTAAGCGTGCGGCATATGGCTTTCCATCTTGACGAATTATGTGATGCAGAACAACTCCATGATCAACCAGGTAGGGATCTGTTTTGGCATCGGATATATTGCGTCTGTTAACACTTGCCCTTCCAGGAATTGGAAAGCTTATTTGCTCAATAGCACTGCCATACATTCTAATAATACGCGGAGCTTTCGGTCCTAACTTCTCTAATACAAGGCCTATGCAATATACGATAAAACAAGTGCCGGAATAAATGTATTGTAGAAGATATACATTTGAATTAATCATTCGGATTATTTAAACAATTGCAAATTCATAATTAAAACGAATATATAAAAAAAATAAAGCTATTACTGCAATTTGAATAAATATATAGAATTTCGTTACTTCAAAAGTATATATAAACAAGAAGATGACGTACGATTGCCAATAAGACAACTCTCTACAAGAGACCAAATGACACAGAAATTAACTACTACAGGTCATCGTAAGGCCTTCAACAAGGAGCTAAGCTCATACAGCATAGCCAGCTTTAAAAGTCCCCCAAATGATAATGTATAACAATTCAAACGAGAAAATTAACGGCCTTATTTATATACAAAAAAGAACGAAAAAACAAATATGTAACAAATGAACAAACGACAGACACTGAATTACAGGCTCCTGACTTTGGATAGGTCACCTCCATTTCAGTGTGCATTGTGCATTATGCTACTGCCTTTAAAATGTGTAATAGTATTTATTAAAAGATCATTTTAGCGTATCTTCAAGTCAAAAGAATACTTTGTTGATAAGTAGGTCAATATCCAAATTTTAAAATAATGCTAATTATATTTGTATACACTTTAATATAATACTCACGTGCAACTAAATCGACAGATCTGTTTGAAGGTCCACAGAAAATTATCTGGTTCTTAGTATCGCCAGTCCTCTGTTGCATCAAGGTGTTAAATTTGTTGAAAAGATAAACAAGCTTAACACCAATGTAAGTTTTCCCTGTGCCTATGTAACGAACAATAAAAGATATATATTAAAAATGAATCGAGATTAAATAAAAGGTTTTCTGGATTCACATGTAGCATGGTCTCTCGTAGTCAAAACGTTTCTTTTCTTGCATCTAGTTACTTATAAAATTACTTTTTAGTAAGAATTTGTTAAATGTACTATTAAGCAGCAATGCATTTGATACAAACATAATGTCATTGAAATACGTTTGACATTTATAACTTGATGAGTTCATCACAACTTTAGGAACGCAAATGATATCTTAAAAACTTTTTTTGTATTGTATTTCAGGATAATAAACGGAGCTGGAAATAATTGATACTTACTCAGACCTTAAAAGACTATTACAAATGGAAATTATACGGTAGTTCCACAGTTAACAACATCATACAATTACTATCAAATAAATTATAAATGTTTTCACAAACTGAATAAAATTGAGAATGGATATAGGGAATGTGTCAAAGAGACAACAACCTGACCATAGAACAGACAACAGCAGAAGGTCACCAACAGGTCTTCAATGCAGTGAGAAATTTCAGCACCCGGAGGCGTCATTCAGTTGTCTCCTAAACAAATATATATACTAGTTCAGTAATAATGAACGCCATACTAAACTCCAAATTGTACACAAGAAACTAAAAAAAAAAATAAAACAAGACTAACAAAGGCCAAAGGCTCCAGACTTGGGACAGGCACAAAATGCGGCGGGGATAAACATGTTTATGAGATCCCAACCCTCCCCTATATCTCCAGAAAATGTAGAAAAGTAAAGTTTCCTTATAAAACAGGGTAAATAATCATTAGTTTATACCATAAATAAAGGAATATAAAGAGAGTTAAAAGGCCGAATAAAATGTATGTTGAAGCACTAAAATAGAAAATTCTGGAAAATTGTATCAAATTGCATTTCGGGATAAAAACACTGGCGTTATTTGAATGCCATGAACCAGACTTAAAGATTTTCTAATTTTATTATTAGTTATTACCTAGTTTGATCTGAGCGTCACTGATGAGTCTTGTGAAGACGAAACGCGTGTCTGGCGTATTAAATTATAATCCTGGTATCTTTGATAACTATTTATGTATATAAGATGCTTAACATGGCATACCAGGAGGACCTTGGATGAGTTTAAATCTTTTTTTGAGAGATGTTTTAATAGCCCAGTGCTGTTGGGCATTATTTCCCCATATATCAACCTTCAGACCTTCTTGTATAATCTGTTCCGCAATTTCCAAATGTATTCGATCTATAAAAAAATATAATGAGAAGATAACATAAAGTTTTGCAATAAGATTAAAGTTCATGACAAATATATTGTAACTATCGAACGCTGGTTTTGATCTCTCGTCATACATTATGTACACAAAAGTTAATGCAATAAAAGAAGAAAGAAAGACAGAAAAAAATGATTAACGTTTGCAAATAACAAAACAAATGTAATGACCTGTCATGTACAAATAGACAACACAATAAACAAATAAATAATACTAGTACTGTAATTAACAAAACAATTTCGACACACATGATTGAACTATTAATGAAAGTAAATAAAGGAAAAAGTAAACAGGAAATTGTTAATGACATAAGTATACGTACCTGGAATATTGATATCCTTTCCAACTGCTATATTTTTCGCTAAATCACTAGCTTGTCGTATTTTTTTCAGATGGGTTTCAAGGCGCCTGTTAATTTCAATACTACATATAACAAACGATTTTGATAAGAACTATAATGTCAGATATGATATTTCCTCATGTAACACAATAAATGCCACTGTTTCCTTAATTGATGGCCAGCAGCATATGTAAATTAATATTTATCAAAGGTGCTTATGAATTAATACGCCAATCGCGCGTTTCGTCTACATAAGACTCATCAGTGACGCGCGATCAAAATAGTAATACATAGCCAAACAAGTGTAAAGTTGAAGAGCGCATTGGATACTTTAAATAAAACAAAATCATTCGTTGGAACTATACAAAATGTAAAACCCTCTGGTATTGGTTTCGGTCATCAAGTCAGCTTGAACATTTACAGCCTTATTTCCAAGTAATAATCATGATATTGAGATTGAATTATCGTAAGCGTATAATTATATGGTGATATTGCAAATCTGAATTATGAAAAACAAATACGGTAAGCTTACTTCTATCTATAACAAAACAAACTAAGGTACGTAGAATTTCCATGACTAGTCCAACATGTCCAAGCTCGAGCCAACCAATTCTTGTCATAAAGTATTTTATTTTATTGAGATTATCCTTTTCATCTCCGAACTCCAATATCATAATGGAGCATTAAGAAGTAAAATAAAAAAGAGGACACAATCTGATATGCATGATTTTCTTCTGATAAAGACGAAAATAATATCTTAACATTGAAGAGCATTGAGGTTCCAAAATTCCAATAAGTTGTGCCAAATACGGCTAAGGTAATCTATGTCTTGGATAAGAAAGTCCTTAGTTTTTCGAAAAATTCAAAGTTTTGTAAACAGGAAACTACTACAATCCCCTTCCCTTTCACGAATGTGACCTACCGAAATAGACTATTTACCGGATTTGTTATCACATAAGCAACACGTACTATTGTTTGTCTGTTTGTCATTTTCATTTTTAGCCATGGCGTTGTCAGTTTATTTTCGATTTATGAGTTTGACTGTCCCTCTGGTATCTCTTCGTCCCTCTTTTACAACAACGTACATTTTAAGTTCCAAAATCATTTATTGTATTTGCATATTTATGATTTTTTTAACCATTTTTTAGTATTATTATAATAATGGGTTATTATGAATTCTTACCTATCAACTGGCGATTTATAAATAACCTCCAGTCTACAGTCGTCTAACGTAGTAGCAGGTGGCTGAGAACTATTTTCGTGAAGTTGAAATGCTACTCGAACTTTTGTTATTCTACGTTGGCCACCATTTCCTCCCCTTTCTAATTTTTCATATCTACATATTTTAGTAGTTTCTGCGTGTCCGTTCCATAAATATGTATCTTTATGTAGAACTTGATTGCCTATTTTCTGTGTGGTCTCCAAGTCGAGGTCTTGAGCTTGCATTATACAAAGAAAATTTCCACTCGGTAACGAAAAGTATGTTTTATTTTCATTTATCAATAATCCTGTTTCATCATTATCTTCTTCAGGAATATATCCAAATTCTAAATCACGTTTGTCACAAAATTCTTGATCCAACTCAAAAAAGCCTTGGGCGTTTTTAAATTTAAGGAGTAATTCATTGATTACGACTGATTCCTCGTTATCAACAGCATTAAAAGTTGATTCCATTTCAACAATAGGGAGCCAGATATTTTTGTAATCCTCTATGTTTTTGTAATATGGTAATGAACTTTTCTCGGCATATCTCAAGAATGTTTTGATTGGATCTTGTACATGTGGTAGGCAAAATTTTATACCATTTGTCAGGCTTATTATTTGTGGAACTGGTGTCAAAATTCCTGATAATTCTTTAGCTGATAATTGAACTGTAACAATTTGTCCATGACGAAATGATGTTTGAAACGGAACAAAGTGATCAATTATAACCTGGTCGGATACTTCAGAATTAACATCAGAGACACTGTTTATATAACTATCTATGTGCCGCTTGTTTCTTTCAAGTCTTTGCATCATTTGTTCTATTTCGTTTTTTAACATTTCATGGAATAATTCATTATTTTGTTCTTTCAAGACAAGTCGCAGTATGGTTTTCCAAGATTTAAAGCTAACAAATTCAGCGTTCAGGTGAGGATATATCTTTGTGTACTTATCAGTTCTAGTTTGTACTCCATCGACCATTGGTTGTCCAAATATCGTAGATTTAAAGCTATATAAACGTTTTCTCCATTTTACAGTGACTTTTAAACACGAGTCTTTGAATAAGAGCATATCGTTGTCCCCACTAATTTCAGGAATACTACATACACCTATTTCGCTGAATTTTACCGACAAATTGTTCATTGTGGTTTCATGAAGTCCTGGTATGAAAATGTCGTATTTTTCTCCTGATACATGAGAAATGAAACCCTGAAATATTGTTGGCTGTGTCTTCAGATAATTTGCCAGGACCAATTCTTTGTAATGCAAATTGAAATTGTTTCTTTCTTTCAATGTCGAATTCAAATACAAACAAATGGTTCGTAATTCAGAAAATTCATATGGAGTCTCTTCCTTATCTAAATAGGCATGCATCAGTCGTTGGACAATGATGTCACAGTATCTACTAAGAGGGCATGTGAAATGAACAGAAGGATTTTCTCTATGAAGTATAGACATTCTGTATTGAAGAATAGGTTCAAAGGATTGCCATTCTTTCAAAGCTATACTCTGTTTAGGATGAATGTTATCAGAACAAATAAGTTCAACTGCTTTGTCAATATTTTCATTTGTTTGAACAAATTTTAAAATTTGTTCTAAAACATGTGACTGTATTGGAACAAAAAGTCTGTTCTCATTTTCAATATTTTCATATTCATTTTCACTCATACGGGAGTTATCGGCTAACCTTCGATACAAATAAGTTGGTCCTGTTGGTGCATTATGAATTGATAACTTTCCTATTTTTTCTATGCTCTCTCCTTGTTTGCTGCACAAAAGATGAGAAAAATATTTGTAAAAGAAATACCAATCTATTGGTTTATTTCTGCTACCTTTGGCCAATTGTAATGGATAGACAACAGGTACATTCATTGGAAAGTTTTGCGTCAGAATGCTTCCTATTGTGTTGTTGGCAAGAACAAGGTATTCTTCAACTAAAGAATGTGCTTTTCTTGTTTTCATAATGTTATCTGCAGTTGTAAAATCTACAGTTACTAGGGATGTAAGAGACTCCGTTCTAAGACGTTGGAATTTCAGTGTCTTTGACAATTGAAAAAGAAGCTGTATGTCGTCAGCAAAAATAGCATCTAGTATACCTCGATTGTTGAGAAAGTCTTCAATTTCTGTGTAATAATAATGAGCAGATGAACTTATTATCGTTCTACAAATTTTTTTGACTTCGATACGTATATTGCATTTGTCAGTTTGGTCTAATTCAACGAAAACTGATAATGCATTTCTTCTACAACTTGGTTTTAGGCTGCACAGATTGTTGATATGATCAGGCAGCATAAGTGTATTCTGTGCTGGTTTTGTGCTATGAAAAGAAAATCCGCGGGATTGCGCTTGGAAATCTATGGCATCATCTTTGTGGACAAACCTGCTGACGTCAGTGACATGAATTCCAACGCAAACTATGTTCTTCTTAACTCTCTTAATACTAAAACCGTGATTTATAAAACTTTCCTCCATTCTAGCTATTGTAAATATCTTTTCGGATCCGGTTTTATCTTGATATTTGTAAGCTTCAATGTCATCTCTTGATTTTCCGATTTCATCGTCAGAAGGGTTATCAATCCATGACGGCAAATTGTTTTGGTGAGAAATCAAGGTCAATCCCTCCTCTGTGTCTTTCGAACTATGTACTACACCTAAGGCTGCCCCGAGGGGATGAATATTAGTTGACTTCCATTTCAAAAGAACAACAGTAAACAGCCATTTTTCTTTGTCACCTTCTGTAATGTTATGATACGTATGAAACTTAAGATCTTTCGTAGCTGAATCATGTTTATGAATTTCAACTCTTGTTCTCGCACGCTCTGGATACTTCTTTGCGAGGCGTCCGTGTAAAATATTTATTTTTGGAATAGTCTTGCAGATTGGAATCATAAGATGACTCTGCCGTCGATCAATGAGACAAACAAAAACAGGATGAGTCACATTTTTGAAGCGTTTTCTATCTATGAATGATACGACTTCGCCGTAGTATTTTCTATCTTTCTCGGGATCGCCCTCGTTAGATACTTTTACATACACTGTGTCTTCTGTATATGTTTGTCCACACTTTTCCCGCCCAGAAATAATTATTTCCATTTTTTTGTTATCTTCCGGAATACAAACGGCCTCTTCCATAGATAGGATGTTTATTATACATTTTTTATAAATTTTAGGTTGATTTGTGTATTTACTTTCATCAAATGGTGCAAATACGTTCCGATATAGAAAAGGGCTGAAAACAAATACTTTCTCTGACCTTATAAATTCGAATCGATTGATTTGCAAACCCTCGTGAAACCAGGACTCTGGTGTCTCATGTAATGACACTGTGTTTGTGTCCTGTTGTGAATTAATATTTTTTCGAAGATTCCTGCGTCGATTTGTGACTTCATCATACCAATCATCGTCAGAATCTGAATCCATATTTCACTCTTTAAACCAAGCTGATTATGTAATGTTATCCTGCAGTCTGTTTATGAAACGCCTTTGAAAAATAAAACTTTGAACATTGACGGTCCTTCATTCTGTCGTTATGAATATTTTTGCATTGTACTAAATCATTCTAAAGAACTTCTGGATACTTTTAAATCTCGGTCTGTTTTCTGAAATTTATTCTTACATAACTTTTGATTTTTTAACACTGCACACCCCTTATTCCCATGTGAAACTGTTTTTGATATACATTGAACGACAAAATATTTACCCGTGACGTTTACATTTTCTGACGCCAAACACGCAAAATCATTTGAATGTGTTTTTAAATTTGATAGATGCTTTTTGTAAATGTTTGTTTTGAGATTGTAACAGAGTGATGACTGCTGTAACCATATTTTAACTATTTTACCGATTATATCTGTTCTGTTCACGCATAGTTGTAAAAATAACGGAATTTGATGGGCCTGTCATACAAGTGAGAGGATTAGCGCTATTAAACCAGGTTCAATCTACCATTTTCTACATTAGGAAATGCCTGTACCAAGTCAGGAATATGACCGTTGTTGACCATTCGTTTGATGTGTTTTATCATTTGATTATGCCATTTGTTTAGGGACTTTCCGTTTTGAATTTTCCTCGGAGTTCCTGCGAAGCAATGTACTGATCGATATCTTAGTATTGAATACAGGAGATTCATCATTTCTTAATTTGCTTTGATACAGTCTTTGGTTACTTCGGGAAATCTCAGTTCAGCACTTTGTGTCTTTTTGTTTGTTGGTGTGTTATTAAATTTTGTTGTTGCTTAGTGTCAGTCTTATATCCTAAGCTGTGCTATTTGTGAGTATGAAGAGTTTGGCGCCCGCAGATATGTTTATACCTGCCAAGTCATTATGTGCATGTCCATGTCTGAAACCTGGAATGCAGTGTCTTTGGTTTGTATATCATACAAGTAGTTGTTTTCTTGTATTATCTTATACATACATCGGACCGTTAGCCAGCGTTCCTCCTTGTAGTATCAAGAACATCTGGAACTTGTTTTGTCATTATATGACAATTAAGAGTTGTGGTATGATTGCCAAGGAGATAATTTTTTCCCAAAATGAAATGTAGTGAAAATAGGCAATTATAGGCAATCGTACGGACTTCACCAAAGAGAAAAAGACCAAAACGAATAGTCGGCTAAAATAACAATTCTATTGAGAAACTAACAGACTAAAATATAACAAAACCAATTATTTTTCTAGTATTGTCAATAAGTTTTTATATTAAAATCAAAGGAATCGACACTATTCATTTTTAATTTTGATAATTAATCAACTTCACTAAAGCTTAAATTTGACATGTTGTATCCTTTTATTTGCAATTGTCTCATTAACAATTAACAATAAAACTAATTAAAAGGATGTTAAACATTAAGTTCCTTCTGGGCATAAGAGGGAAGTCACGGTATATTTTAAGATGAAAATTCAACCCGCCAAAAATATAAACTGGTCCATTCTGGAACTACGAGACCAAAAGTTTTGCTACTTTGCCAGCAATTTGAGTTAACATCAACATATGTTCTCGAACAGTGTAAAATGTGTAGATGTTTAGGTTGTTTGGTGTGAAATAAGGTGAACATCATTATAACATGATTAAATACATTCTTATCTTAAGTTTTCCATATTTCATGAAATGATCTTCAATTTATACCTTGAGTCATTGCAATAAGATAAATATTCAATACAGTGTAGTTACCTTTTTACATGCAGCAGGCAGCAATAAAAATAGGACTAGCTTCCATCTAAAGTCCAACTTAAAGTCATTGTTCCGTTTCGCTCAGAATAACACGGATTAAATTATCTCCTATAGGATAGAAGATTTACAATTATGCAATAGTAATATGAAGGATAGCATATCGTTCGTGAGCTTCAAGTATGCAAGATGTATTTTAAATATAGTAAAACGTCCTCGAGATATAGTGATAGGACAATTTAATACAAAGAATAACGTATTTTAAAGTTACAATTGTGTATTAAAGATTTAAAAAAAAAAAAAAAAAGATTAAGATTTCTTTCAGTTCCTATTATTCAGACATTTAACACCCTTTCAATGTTTTTAGAATCAATATTTAATTGCATGTGGAAACTAATAAAATAGGTACGTACCTGTTTTCTCTCCGTCAAAATAGAACTTCACAGATAAAAATTTATAAAGAACGATAATTGGCGTCGTGTTATCGGTACAGGTAAAGATTAGTGTTCACATTCTTTGTACTTGCAAATGAGAAGCGAGAACAAATATTATAGTAATAATCACGTATACAGTCTTTCCACTTTTTCATGGAAAGACGTTTTGATTTTGAGGGGGACTGATTCTTGTTCTTCCGACAATTTCTTTCTTGAGGTGTATAGTGATTTTGAAATATCATTTTATATGTGTTTGAAAATTATATCGAACAGCTATTGCGCTTTTTCAATTCACCTTGTTAAGACGGATCCGTTTTATTGGACGATATATCTCACTAAACACTGTGTTTCTTGTTAGTCAATTCATCCGTAACCAAGAAAAAAACATTCACTTATTTTTCAGATCCATGGATCCTTACTTTTAAATGAGGTCAACGTCAAAGGTCAAGTTCATGTTCAAAAGAATTAAAAAAATAGTTATCAAATGTATATATACCAGGATTATAATTTAGTACGCCAGACGCGCGTTTTGTCTAAAAATGTATGTCGCGACATATCCATGTTATAACTGGAAGGTTTTTGTCAAAACGGTACGAGTAATTTTTTTTTTTGGGGGGAAGGAGTGGTCAATGCCCCTGGAATGTTACAATAATAATCAACAAAATACTTATAAACTTCCTATTTTGCTAGTGTCGTGATGTACATGTATCTTATCTCAATGAATTAACCGGGCAAGGTCTAAATTACATTCTATGAGTGTAGACTAGACATCAGTTTACCTGTAAATGAATAATAAAATATATCCCCTTTAGCACTATAAATGCACGTGCGGTCAACTTGACGTCCTGACTTGGGATTAAAAATAATAAAATCAATGGCAAAGAAATCGCGTGTAACCATACATGATATATACATGAATTGAATTACAAATTTGTGTTCACGTAACACCTGTTGTATGTACATTATCTGAGAAAAACAATCGAAATCCGTGTTGTTAAAATTCACACAAAAAATTGATACAAAAAAGAACGCATTACACAAGGTCATGTTTTTCTCTGACTGTTTATAACGTTTTTGCTAAATCTTTTGAATGTTGGATGTGTAGTGATTGATAATTTAGTCTTAGATGCATAACCTTTTTTTTATTAGTTGTTAGTGGCCTTGAACTAGCTGTCAGTAACTGTGAGTACTCTGTGATAAATTCTGAGTGTCTTTTTGTTGTTGGGGTATACAAGTATCAGGCCACTTACACTCTATTTTTATTATAGGTATTTCTAATTGTATCCATCTGATGAGTTGAGCCTTTTTAAACTGATTTTTATAGTTCGTTCTGTTACACCACTGTCCCTGCAGGTTATGAGAGGGTTGAATCCCACTAACATATTAACCCCGCCACATTCTATATGTTTGTGCCTGTCCTATCTCAGGAGCCTGTAATTAAGTTGTTGTCGTTTTTTGTTTTGACCCCTCTTTTTTAAAATGCCATTTGGTTTGTTTACGTATTACTAAGAAGATTATACGTGCCAATTTTCATGAAAACGTCAATAGTCAAAAAATATACAGCAAAAAAAAATATGTTTTATTTTAGATTCATGAATATTTGACAAATATAAGTTATTTGAAAAAATAAAATGCACATTTAAAGGATGACAGAAAATATATGTACTTCTGTCGAAAGGAAAATAACGTCCACGAATCTGAATTTTTAGCAAATATATAAAATTCGACCTCATTTTTCTCAAAAAGTAGCACATGAAGGTATATTTTTTATTACATACATTGTTTTAATCAGGCTTACAAAATAGCCTATATGCAAATTGTCAGCGAAATTCAGTCAATATGGGATCAAAACTGTATTGTATATGCCCTTAACGTACCAGAATAACACAAGGCTTGACATTGTTTTAATCATATAGTATTAAAATTGAGAATAGAAATAGGTAATGTGTCAAAGAGACAACAACCAGGCCCCAGGGAAGACATCAGCCTTCAATACATCGAGAAAATCCCGCACCCGGAGGCGTGCTTTAGCTGGCAACTTAACAAAAATGTGTACTAGTTCATTGATAATGGACGTCTTACTAAACTCCGAAACATATAAAAGAAACTAAAATTAAAAGTCATACAAGACTAACAAAGGCCAGAGGCTCCTGACTTGGAACAGGCGCAAAAAATGCGGCGGGGTGAAACATGTTTTTTGAGATCTCAACTCTCCCCCTTTTCATCTAGCCAATGTAGAAAACACAAACAATACGATCAGTTAAACTCTGAATAGGTAATGAAAGAAATTTAGCAAAATGACAATGATACATAAATTAACAAAGGACTACTAGAAGTTACTGACATGCGAGCTCCACACCTCAATTAAAATGTTTGTGGTAAAATAGTTTCATCGAGGTCCCATAGTTGGAAACTATTGACCGGTCCAATAGTTCAACGCTTACAATTTGAAAAAATAGTCAAATATAGTGTACTTATTTTATATAGAAAATGATAACTGAGGTATAATAAATGTGTTTACTTCTGAGGCAAAGACCCTATAAGTAAATCAATATTAAAGCCAGAATAGGCAATAAGTAGTATCTACATTGTAATTTTTATTTGCTGGTAAAAACTTCCTTTGGTCACATTTTTGTATTTTATATATATATTAGATTGATAGACTAATTGTTGATGTTTCACGCCACTTTTAGGCGCCAAATTTAGGCTGTTTCATGGCGGCCAGTTTTTTATTCGGAGAAAACTGACAATCCTTGTCAATTAAGATTGGAGTCGAGTGCACCCGCACAAGCGGGGTTCGAACTCACAACATCAGTGTTGACTAGCTAGAGATTACAGTAGTAGAACAAGTAATAGCTCGAAAAAAGCTAGCCGTCTCTTAGCTAATAAAAGTGGAAAGCTGAGTGATCTCGCTTTGTAGATTAATGCATTCAGAATAGTCTTGCATGTCAATCAACTTTGACCACACACGTTATGAAGCAGTATATCGTGTAATGTTGTGTGTCAAAAAAGGTCCTTATCGTACTTATCCTTAAAATCATGGTTGTAAATGTAAACATATTTGTCAAACAACTTGTTCCTTCAATTTTTCTTTTTATGTTTTTCGTGTATAAAATGTATAAACAGTGAGCGACTAGATATTGCATGTGAAACAATAATGTGTGTGTTTACAAAACTTCAGGAGACTCGGCTATTTATAGATAAAAGTTACCTGTGTATCAATATGCACGATTGATGACCAAGCAAAATCTAATTGCTAAAATAGAGATTAAAAATCCGATACTCTACGGGATTGAAACTGAGACATTTACTAGGTTTTGATTGTCCTAACCAATCAACGAACTTTAATTATTCACGTCTCAGTAATATCTTTCAATCAAAAAGTAAGAATCATTCAGCCCGCAGACTTTCCATCGTTCAAGTTTATAACCTGATGCTGGTTGCTGTACACGTATACTTGACAGTTTTACCTATTACAATGCATTTCCTGTTTGTTTTCTTCACACATTGTTCATTTGTTTTAACATAAAAAAAAATAACTAGACATCTACTGACTTACCGTCATGAACCTTTGTCGATGCTTATATTTTGACATTATTAACACTGCTGTCCTTGGTTAGTAAGGGAGACAACTGCATGAGTGTGTGAAACATGTTTAACTGAACCACTTTTCATAAATGCCTTTCCTTATTCAGGAGCCTTTTCGTCAGTTGGTCTACCAGATTTGTTTATAAATTATTTCATATGCCCCAATTTTGGGCATTATGTTTTTTGGTCTATGCGTCCGTCTGTTCCTTCGTCTGTTTGTTCGTTCGTCCGTCTGTCCTGCTTCAGGTTAAAAGATTTTGGTCGAGGTCAGGTAAAAGTTTTTGGTCCAGGTAGTTTTTGATGAAGTTGAAGTCCTGAACCAATTATCTTGAAACTTATTACACATGTTCCCTGTGATATTATCTTTCTAATGTTAAAGCCAAATTAGAGTTTTTACCCTATTTTCACGGTCCACTGAACATAGAAAATGATAGTGCAGATGGTGCATCCGTGTACTTAGGACACATTCTTGTTTATATATATATTATAGATTAAACAGGCCGTTGGTTTTCGCGTTTTGATTGTTTTACATATTGTAATCCTGAGACCTATCATATCTTATCCACGGCACAACTTTTGTATTGATGAAGGTTGAATGAAAGAAAGCTTTGCATCATAAAAAAATTGTATCTAGCTACAACAAAACAATAAAAACATTGTATAATAGAGTTGTTTTATTTGCTATTGTCAGAATGGAACAAAACAGTACTAATAACATTTATACAATATGTGTAATTAAAAAACACTACAAAACCTCTTCCTAAAATTACAGTTAGTTACATTTTGCGTTACTTTGTTTTCTCTCCGAAAATAATTAGGCTTCTTTTCATGCAGTGGTAACTTTTTATCATGATTGTAATGCTCAAATTACTCGTGATTGATTCTTCTTATTTCATGTGCTGTTGCATGATCGTTGCCTTTTCCAGTTTCAGGAAGATTTGAAATGTATCCCTTCGTTATTCAAACTTGTGAAATTTATTTTACAAAGATCTGATTTGAAAAAAAAATAACATTGAATAAATAAAATCAACTAATGCATTAAAGAATTGTCATATCTACACACAAAAAATGAACAAGAAAAATTGCTTTTATTCAGTCATTTTTATATACACAATAATATGTGCAGTTTCTGTTTCAACATAGTAATGGGAACTAGTTATGTAGACGGTGGGAAGTCTGATCCATTGAACATACATTTTTTCTTTTCGTAGTCGTGAACAAGATCTTCCCATACTGGGTCACACACAAGCAAGTTTCTGTTACCTGTAATAATAATAGTTATGCCATTACTTTCCTTTTAACACCATATATATCAGAAACAATGCTTATGTTAGGCTATATTCTATTCTAGTTGATTCTAATCTTAAAACAAATCTTACCGTTAACCTAACTGATGTTCTTAGAATTTTGTGCATATTTTGAGCGAGAAAGACATGCATATATATTTTTCGTTTACATTATTCTTAGCATAGAAAAAACACTGTGTTTGTTTAGATAATATCACCTAAATCCATATACTTGCAGAATAATGTTTATTTTTAATCAACGTTAAGAAGGTTTGGAACTCCTAAAGAGACAAATATTTTGAAAGCTGTAAATCTAAATACAGTCAAAAATCAATACCCAACGCTATGTATGGTACAGGTAAAAGAAATAAGCTTAGAGATCAGTTTAAATTTCATATACCCTAAAACATAAATGCGTGAAAACGTATGAAGTTAACGTTAAAACAATCCTGACTGACTAAAACAACGTAGTATATCATCTCATATACTGACCAATAATAACAAGTCCCTTTCTAGCCCTCGTCAGTGCAACATTGATTTGGTTTTTGTCGGTAATAAATCCAAGATTCTGGAGGCACCATCCTCTTGTCGGCTGTTCCGGTATTCGATAGTTAGGAATAGATCTTACCAAACTGAATATAACGTAATCCCATTCTCCACCTAAAACGAATTTCACAAGCATACCATTGTTATTCTGTCTTATCTTTTGATCTCTTAAAAACGTTTAACTAGAAGGAAGTATTTTTTTACAATTCTTATTTAATAATTTTTCACGGTTTTTGTTGTTTTATGTCTTGTTCCTTCCATATTCTCACCATATCATACAATGTAAATTATATGCAGATATTGCGTTTAAACATTTGATATACTTGTTGTGTTCTATTTATTTATATGTTTACGAAACTCGAATTTTTTTTCCCATAAACACTTATGCATATAACCCAAAATCTAAAATAAAAAATAATAAACACATAAAAATCAATTGGTATATACTTCAAGCCCGCCATTTTTCTTTTGGACCTGTTCAAAGCCAGAGCCGTATAGTTCAGTGATCGTCGTTAGTTTTTATCCATGCCGTTACTATCATGTTTCAATTGTTCACAAGTTTTCATGTCGGTGCCTTTCGAAGCCGAGAATTCTATATGAAATTATTTTCATTGTTAAAGGCCGTTTATTTACCTATACATGTAGTTGCTTACAACCATGCAATTCGTTTTAACTTTATTTTAGAAAATTGTCCTATTGACAACCATTCCACATCTATACATATGTTCATATACAAGAAAAAAGAACCTTATAAAATATTGAGTAAATAAAACGAAAATTTTAATCTTGTGTTTTCCCTTTTTTCATTATCAGAGTGATCAATTCTCTGAATACACATAATATGAAATACTTTCAAAACCAACGAGAATTATGCATTGACTTAAAGAGGTACAATAGAAATACAGTAGACATTTTTTTAGTACTAATTACAGTAGCTACTATAGGTATTGTTAGTCCAGTGTTAACAGATTCTGCCCTCAATGCTGTACACTGGGCATTAAACTGTGATCATATTTACCTTGACTTGCCACAACAGTAGATACTATAGGCATTGTAAGCACAGTGTTAACAGATTATTCCCTCAATGCTGTACACTGGGCATTGCACTGTGATCATATTTACCTTGACTTGCCACTACAGTGGATACTATAGGCATTGTAAGGCCAGTGTTAACAGATTCTGCCCTCAATGCTGTACACTGGGCGTTGTATTGAGACATAACATTAATACTGGTAGGTAACACATTCTCTTCCTCTACCATATGTTGAAATACTTTTATCTTAAAACAAATCATGGTGTTGCAATACTTTTTTGTATGCACATCTATCTCTATTCACTCGAAATAATGTAAAATGAATAATAAACAGCTGCGCCATGAGCGCACGATACGCCCGACGTCTCGTGTGTAAGTTTTATGCAATAATCATAAATAATTACTGAGAAAGTTTTAAGCAATAACCATATATCGTTTTTGAGACACGGCGGGACATGTGAAACCCCCCACCCTGGTTTTTTTTACAAAAACTAAATATCAATAAAAATTAAATTTTGAATCAAAACTAAAAAGTATACAGATCTTTAGACTAATATAACAAAGAAGTGTATTAAGTTTTAAGCAATAATCATAAATTATTTTTGAGATAGGGCGTGACATGTAAAAAAATAACCTCCCCTGTTTTACAAAATACTCAATAACTCAAATATAAAATTTTGAATCATCACCAAAAAGTATACAGATCTTTAGATTAATATAACAAAGAAGTGTGTAAAGTTTTAAGCAATAATCAAAAATTTGTTTCTGAGATACGGCACAACATATAAAAAAAAACTCCCCCTTTTTTACAAAATACTCAATAACTCTAAATTGAAATTTTTAATCATCACCAAAAAGTATACAGATCTTTAGATTAATATAACAAAGACATGTGTAAAGTTTTAAGCAATAATCAAAAATCATTTTTGAGATATGGCGCGACATGTAAAAAAAAATCCCCCTTCTTTACAAAATACTCAATAACTCAAAAATGAAATTTTGAATCATCACCAAAAACTATACAGATATTAAGATTAATATAACTAAGAAGTGTTTAAAGTTTTAAGCCATAATCAAAAATCGTTTTTAAGATACGGTGCGTAATGTGAAAAAAACACACCCCTGTTTTAGTTACAAAGTGCCGTAACTCAAAAAGTTTTAATCTTATTTTCACCAAAAAGTATACAGATCATTTGATCATCATAAGAAACAACTATATTAAGTTTCATGAAATTTGGATAAGTCGTTCTCAAGTTAAGGTGCGGCATATTTACGCCGGACAGACAAACAGACGGACAGACGGACGGACAGACGGACGGACAGACGGACGGACGGACGGACACCGGACATTTGTATACCATAATACGTCCCGTCAAAATTTTGACGGGCGTATGAAAAGGTAATATTTATATAACTATGTGAATTATTTAGTGATCAGGTGATTTAAGCCTATACCGCATAGTCAGCTATACAAGGCCCCAAAATGACAAATGTAAAACAATTTAAACGAGAAAACTAACAGCATAATTTACGTATTTTGACTTGAAAAGGGCACACACATACAGAATGTGTCGGGTTAAACGTGTAAGCAGGATCCCAACCCTCCGAAAACAGCAACAAAAATTATTTACCGAACAACGCCGAAAAACAGAAGATACCTTTCTAAAATGATTTATTTTTAATACTTGCAGTTGCTAAATATTAGTTCATAGCCATTTAAAGTTATAATACCGGCGTCACACATAAGCGAATAGCTTCAAAATACGCGGGGCGTGATGAAAAAATCATGTACGCTGTCAACATGCTAGTAATTTTGGATGCATTCAACCAGTTAATAATATCTGTATCGTTCGCAAAACGAGCTTTAAGTGTGAATTGTCCGTACGAGAAGCGTACCTTAGCATTTATCGGACGTTCAAGTAACGTATGTTGGCGTATGTCTGGCGTTTGTCTAACGTATATGGAATGCACGCTACGAAGGAAAAAGGTCTCTTGAACGTATTTGAGGCGTGTCCCGGTCGTGTCTTGGACGTGCTATTATGGGGTGTTTGTAAACACACCCGCATACGTTTTAATTAATAATAAAATTTCAACTACCTTGAAGCGTATACAACGAGCCTTAAACGTGTCTCAAACTTATCTGTAGCGTTTTCAACGCGCTTGTGGCGTATGTATTACGTGAGTGTAGCGAACAGAAATATGCTAGACACACGCTTGAGATGGATGAAAATGTTTATGCTGCATAAAATTGTCTTTAGTTGTAGCATTCACCAAGCGTATACATTTGTATTTCGACGTACTTCAAACTTATTCAACGCGCGTCTAACGATTGCCTAAAGCGTTCCTCTGGCGTGCAACTAACGTATAATGACTTTGTAAATTTTATCTGTACGTTTGGTGCCTGCTGGTCTATACGCCAATGTTTGACGCCGGCATGACAACGGCATTATACGTAAAGCATATTGTCCTAACATGTAAAAAACAATCATATGTTTTAAAATACGATATTAAAATCTGAGAAAAACAAATAATAATTAATAGAAAAACAAAATGAATACAAAACATAATAACTTTCATTCTATTACAGTTCAGTTATATATATTTTTTTAGATATGCATAATAAGATTATAATAATAATAATAATAATAAATTCTTTATTTAAAGAGGGTAACTCAATTAGAAATAGTCTAATTTTCATTGAGGCCCTCAAACAAAATACATGCATACAGTTAACATTCATACATTCATACATTAATTTACAATATATATTACTAGTATATACACAATTCAATCATTGAAATATACAAAGGGTAATAAATGACAATATTTGATATAGTTTTGTTAAAGGAAAACAAATTAGTTGACTTGCATATAATTTTCAAGAAAATGATTATAACTATGTTTCTTGAATAATTCCACATTAGGACATTTTTTTATTTCGAGTGGTAAATTATTCCATACTTTGGTTGCAGAATAATGAAAAGATTTTTTATAAAAATTTGTATTTGGTCTTGGAACAAAACGATCATTATTAGAGACAGATCGTAAGTTGTGGCGTTGCACATCATCAATATTTAGTATTGCTAAGTAATCAGGTGTTAGCATTAGAGTGCATGTTTTATTCTTTATAACAATCAATGCGTTGTCAATCTCATCATACTAATACACGATTGTTTTTTATAAACATGTTATCAAAATAGCAAAACATATTAGATACAGAAACCTATGATATGAAATCATTAAAGGACATGACAACGCTTTGTGGTCACTCTTTGCTTGTCTTTAGTGTGTGTTGTAGACTTATGCGTCTCTTCAACGTTTTTAATTATTATTTCGTCAATGCTCTACAACTTTGTACTTGTTTGGCTGTATAACTATTTTTATATGAGCGTCATATAAGAATTTTGAAATGAGCGTCACTGATGATTCTTATGAAAACGAAACGCGCGTGTGGTGTATTAAATTATAATCTTTGTACTTATGATAACTAGTTATGGTGTTGTCAGGTTTTATTCATTTTTTTAGTTTCGAATATTACTATCGTATCTTACTACTCTTTTTTTAATCAAAGTGTCAGTGGGTTAATTGCTTTTCCTCGTCGACTTTAGCCTTCACATGGAGCAAACATTTTCATCTCACTGCAATTTGAAGATGGGCCCTTACCTCGTGAGGTCTGGAATACTGTTCTCTACGTCGCCCATGCACTTGTGCATTGAAGATTACAGATAACTTATATATATTTTTGTTTACTGTATTAGCGAAAAGATCAATTCAAACAAACAAGTAACAGTACTTTTCGCAGGAACTGTATTATAGCGGGGACACTTGTATTATAATTCATTTATGGTTTATTTTAATATAAGACAACATTTCTAATGTCAAATTTAAAGGGTATCATGATATAAATAGATTTGAATATGTGATTATTTATCACTTACCACTTGTTTAACTTCAGCGTCGTTGAACCTTGACTGTTCGTTTCCTGCCTCGGTGTTAACTGTTAATGTCTGTTCATCTCCCTCAATGTGACAGAATACATGTGGGCACTGTCCGTCAATCGTACGTGGCCATAATTGCAACGGTGGTGATGTTCCAATGCCAGGGTGAGTTCTTAATTCACCATCGTAAAAGTGCTTTGACGGGAATTCGCATATTTTTGGATGCTATAAAACAGAAAAAATCTTCAATTAAATCTTAGATGAAAAATAGATTATAACTAAACTCATCGTATACACCAGGATTGAAATTTTGTATTTGTTCCAGGCGTACGGTTCGTCTACTAAAGTCTCAGCTCTAATAAGAAGTTATAAAGGCTTACCAAAATGCAAAGTTCAAGAGAACTGCGGACCAAAATAAATTCCTAAAATATTTGCCAAATACAGCTAAGGTTATGTACTCCTGAGGTCTAAGGAAAAGCTTAAGTATTCAAAGCCTCAATTTTCATGTAAACACAGAAGTGCTAACAAAACGGATTATGATCTAGGGGGAAAACATTGCAATGCATTCTCCGACTTCCTTATTGAATACAACGTATTGTGAATTCCATTATTTTCAAGGATACCAATGTTTGTTGATTGAGGAAAAGTTGTGTCGTCGTTGATTTTAATGGATTTGCCAGCGAAAATAAACTTGGTACTTCGTTAAACATTTAAATACTTGTTTATCTTTATCTATATATAAATTCCACGAAAAATGCTACCAAAGAATAATAATGCTTCTATAGTATATTCATTTGGAGATATCATGTACAGTTCAAGTGCACATTGTTTTTCTTTCTTACGAAACAAAGGATATGGTTAAAATGTCAGCTAGGCAAGCAATAATTCATCCTCATTTTCACAAAACATGCACATATGTTTCCGATGAATAACGGCTGACAAATATCCATATGCAAGAACAAAAAGTATGTCAAGATCTTTAGTTCCTCAATCTTAACATTTAACACAAATGTCTCTGATCTTTCAAATATCTTGTTTTCCTTATAGCTACAAATGTAAGCTATCGAATTGCTGGTATTATTTGGAAATTCTTATTTTCAGAATGCAAATTAGAAGCATTAACACTGACGTTTCGATGTTGATGTCAGATATTTTATTGTTTTAAAGAAATGCTTTATTCTACTTGATTCGATTTGATTACATTGGATTTTGTTGATCACTAATTGCGAGGTTTTAATGTTTCAGTTGTGTTGCTTAACCTTTAGACGTATGTGTAAATTCATATTGCGAATTGTTGATTCTCTTTCGAGTTTTGTCCCGCCTCGATGAAGTCCGTGAGGTGATACTTATATTTGTTGTTTCCGGTAGAGGCCGTTAAGTCGAATAACTAATGGTAAGTCAATCATATGTGGCATCAAAATGTAAAAGAATTTGCACATCACATTGTCATGGACATCATGTTGCCCTACCTTTACATTCATCGAGGATTTGACTTTGAAACGTTTGCTATATTAATATGTTTCATTGTGTGATTGGGTCAGTTATGAAAAGACTTTAAATACATAGCTACGTACTGCCACTAGATGAAAATTCAATACACTTAGTGGCGTGAGTTTATTTTGCTTTTACAAATAGACTTTTAAGATGTACTCGAACACACATAATAATACTAATAACGTACCATTCTGTACTGTTCTTTTAACATAGTTTTGTGCAAATGAACTTTTGAATATCTTTCAAACAGCGAGGTTCCCAGCCCAAGTCTTGCTGCCTCTTTACATTTAATTATCGGACGAAGTTGTTTATGGTCGCCAATTAGAATAACTTGTTTCGCATGTGTTGCAATAATAGGAACTATTGTTGCTGGTTCTGAACACATTCCACTCTCGTCAATTATAAGCTGGTAAACTCTGTCTTTTGTAGCTTTTAGGACTTTTGGGTTTGCTACCAGTGAAGTTGTACAAAATATGACGTCATATTTTCGTAGGTCTTCCTTTGTTGCTTTACTCTGAATATCTTTGTATTCCTTTATATCTTCAATAGTTGTTTTTAAAGGCCCCCTTCTGCTTTGGTCTATGTCTTCTATCAAATTTATATCGTCAGAAAATTGTTTGTCAAGTTCTTTTAAACGTGCAGCATATGGTTTTCCATCTTGACGAATTATATTATGCAGAACAACACCGCTTTCAACCAGGTGCGTGTCTGCTTTCGCATCTCGTATGTTGCGCCTTGAAACACTTGCCCTTCCAGGAATTGGGAATGTTAGTTGTTCAATTGCACTGCCATGCATTCTAACAATTCGTGGCGCTTTGGATCCTAGCTTGTCTATTACAAGACCTATTATGCGATGAAAAATTTAGTGAAGGTATTCAAATTAAGTGAAGGTATTCAAATTAAGTGAAGGTATTCAAATTAAATGAAGGTATTCAAATTAAGTATTAATTTTTGTAAGAATTTAAGTGTGCCACTCTACAGAAAACACTTACGATGAACAGCTGTAGAAATATATATTGTATTATATAGAACTTTAAATATCTATAATAATCAACGTACAATTTTGGCTAGAAATTAGAGAAACGTCGATCGATTTGTATACATTAACATTTCTTCACCTAAATTACTATTTTTGTTATCAAAATCACCCTGAGCACCTGACATCAACCAGGTTTTTGTTGAGTTTGTGTTTCCAGCATTCAGTTTATATCTTGTTGAGTTTGTGTTTCCAGCATTCATTTTATATTTTGTTGGGTTTGTGTTTCCACCATTCATTTTATATTTTGTTGAGTTTGTGTTTCCAGCATTCAGTTTATATTTTGTTGAGTTTGTGTTTCCAGCATTCAGTTTATATTTTGTTGAGTTTGTGTTTCCAGCATTCAGTTTATATTTTGTTGAGTTTGTGTTTCCAGCATTCAGTTTATATTTTGTTGGGTTTGTGTTTCCAGCATTCAGTTTATATTTTGTTGAGTTTGTGTTTCCAGCATTCAGTTTATATTTTGTTGGGTTTGTGTACTATTTGTCTTTTCGTCTTTAGTCTTGGCATTGTCAGTTTTTGTTCTACTTATGAGTTTAAATATCCCTTTAGACTAGTTCGACTCTTATTTTAGAAATCAGGAAATTTTTAAGTTTTCAGTCAAGGCTATCGATCAGTAAGTAAACAAAATATAATTCCGTGAATTTTTTCTTCAAAACGTCAATTTTCCTTGCGTTTTGTATTAGAATGTTATTCATTTTCTTTACAGATTCAATGTTTCACTTTCAAAATATTCAAAGTTTTTACCTCTTTTCATAGTACAAAGCATCTCGCATTTTGACGAAAATTAAGTTTTGGAATTTGAAGTTGTAAATAAATATTGAGGGTTTCTAGGTCACCGAAATCTGTGAATTTATTTTCAAAAATACAGACCTTACTTTTACTTCTTTTTGAACGAGCTTGTATGGCTTAGGAAACAGGATAAAACACCTCAATTACATTTTTATATACTTTTTTTGTTTTTTTGTAAAAGAAGAGGGGCATAAGATACCAGAGGGACAGTCACACTCATAGAACTGAAATAAACCGACATCGCCATGGCTAAAAACTAAACAATACAAACAGACAACATAGAAAACTAAAAATTAAGCAACACGAACCCAAATACAAACTTGGGTTGATCTCAGGTGCTCCGGAATGGTAAGCACATGTGGCACCCGTCGTGTTGCTCAGGTTATTACACACCCGATAAATAGTCTATATCTCGCTGCATTGAAGACCCATTAGAGGACTTCGGCTGTTGTCTGCTCTATGGTCGGGTTGTTGTCTCATTGACACATTCCCCTTTTCCATTCTCAATTTTAATTCGGCAGTTCAAATTCGTGAAAAGGTAAGTAAATTGTAGTTACGACATAAGGAACATATCCGATATCATCTGTGAAACGGTTATTCCATAACAGTCAACCAACTTGTGATGGCGTCCGTAAAATTTACAAAGGGATGATTTCAGCTTCACCATTTGGAATTCTAGGTTTAATAGCTTCCTATATAGTACAGTCTGTACTACCAGTGCATTTTCACATGTTCGTCTTTTAGAAAATAGGTTTTTAGAATGATGTTTTAATAAGTAAGCCAATGTCCTGATTTTTCAAGCGAGGGTATATATTTGTCCTTGTCCTTGAGTAAAATTGAATACTCACGTGCTACTAAATCAACAGATCTGTTTGAGGGTCCACAGAAAATTATCTGATTCTTGGAATCACCCGTCCTCTGCTGCATGATAGTGTTAAATTTGTCGAAGAGGTATACAAGTTTAACGCCGATATAGGTTTTCCCAGTTCCTAAGTTATAAAAATAAAGAAATTATGGAAAGCGTTTTGTCATTCAAAAATAAAATCAACATTAATGAAGATTTTCGCTAAATTTTTAAAATATGTTCAGTTTTGAAAGCTCAGAGACAAAAGTTGCAGGTCTATCTTGTGTATTAATATTTAAAAAAAAACTGTCCGACTTAAGGTAGCACAATACAAAGATTTTTCATCCCCAATCAGACATCTTTAAACTGATGTAATTCCACTCATCTTTTTTTAAATTTTATAAATGAGGTACCAAAAGAAAGAAGAAGGATTATTCTTTCAAATTGTGATAATTTCATTATGACGTAACTATTACATAATTAATTGTTATGTAATTAGTTGCCATATTGTGATGTCTATACCTAAATGAATTTAGCCTCTTTGTTATTCATAGCATCCCAAAATATTTTATAGATTATTGCACAACACACTTTGACCTCCAAAACTGTGTCTCAGATTTTTCCTATTGTATTTCATTCTCTCATAAATCTTCAATGAAGTTTGCAACATCAATTCATAAGAGACCACTAAATTCAATTGGGTATAAAATTTGTTCTATTGATGTTTTTGGAAATCTGAGAACACAGTTTTGGAGGTCAAACTGTGTTGTACAAGAATACATAAAATATTTTGGGATGATATGAAGAACAAAGAAGCTAAATTCATTCAAGTGTGGACATCACAATATAGCAACTAATTACATAATAATTAATTATGTAAATATTATGTCATAATGAATTTATCACAATTTGAAAGATTAATCTTTCTTCTTTCTTTTGGTACCTCATTTATAAAATATAAACAGGATGAATTGAATTACATCAGTTTAAAGTTGTCTGATTGGGAGTGACAAAATCTTTGTATTGTGCTACCTTAAAAATGTTTTATTATCATGGATTAGGAAGTGACAACATTGACATCGAATATACTTGAGCGTTTAGTTACTATGAGTTAATCTGTTGTAATGCAAATAAAATGATTTGACAGTGAGTGAACTACAGGTAAAATTTACTCTACAATGACTTAAATACACAACAAGAAACGTACATGTAGTCCTAAATCAGAAGTTCAGATTTAAATGAAAATCCGACCCAGTTAGTTACCTAACATTAAAAAGAGCTCTGCTGGGGAATTTTTAAATAAAAAATTACAAGTCTCGAAGAGGTAAATATAACAATAGTTAACTGGAATGTTTTATATGACAGAAATCTCAATCACGATACTGGACGATAAATTCAAATGCTCAAATGTGTTAACATATTCATCATTGCTCCAATAGTGGCACACGACGAATGCGCCGTATTATTTATTTTGTAACAATACGAATTTGTATAAAGTTATCAAAGGTACCAGGATTGGAAGTTAGTACGCCAGTCGCACGTTTCGTCTACATAAGACTCTTCAGTGACGCTCATATCAAAATAGTTATATAGCCAAACAAGTACAAAGTTATAGAGCATTGAGGATCCAAAATTCCAAAAAGTTGTGCCAAATACGGCTAAGATTATCTCATTTCTGAGATAAGAAAATCCTTAGTTTTCCGATAAATTTTATAAAAATTACCACATAATTGATATTCATGTCAACACCGAAGTGCTGAATACTATACGCCTCGATCTTGTTGATGAAGTAAATGGCGTATATCATAACGTGTATGGATACTATATTGAACAGAACTGAGTGATGTCACAATCGTTAAATCCAAGGAGAGATTTAATGAGAAGCCAAGAATCCAGTTTAAATGGCTATAAAGGTTTGTCTAACTCCACACAGACGTCGAAAACTTCATACATTCACAAAAAAAAATAAGACCATTGTACCGTCGTGTAAAAAAGGATGGATTTTATTTAACAAAAAAAAGTAAAATCACAAAGAGGAAAATCTAATCGTTGAGTCCATAATCACATGTCAAAATCAAATGACAAAACACATCAATGATGAATGGACAATAACAGTCATATTCCTGACTTGGTACAGGCAAATGTAGAAATGTGGATTAAACCTGGTTTTATAACGTTAAACCTCTCAAGTTGTTGACAGTCTCATCAAATTCCGTTATATTTACAATGATGCGTGAACTAAACAAAACATAATAAATAAAACAATCAAAATATGGGTACAGCAGTCATCATCGTGTCATAATTTCAAAAGGGAACAAACTAACAGAACACAAACACATATATCTACTCATTTATTGATTCGCCTGTCCGACGTCAGAAAATTTTATACGTCACATATTTTTGGTCGTTCAAGGATATGTTTATAAAAACATTTTTAAAATTTCACATGGGAAATGTTAGCATACAGGGTTAAATAATCAAACGTATGTAAGAATTAATTTCAGAAATAGACCGAGATTAAAAATAGTCCAAAAGTTCAATAGAATTTATAAGAATCCACAAATAGTTAATTCCACTACGCGATTGAATAATTTTGACGTTTGTGGTTCAACGTTTTTTCTAATTCATAATAGAAATATATCATAATGACAGATTATAGAACTATAACATACTGATGGGATCTTTTAAAGTACAGAGTCATGTTATAAGAACCAAAGAAACACAAAAAGTCGCATATACAAAACACATCAGCAAAATATGAAAGATAATACAAATACATTGACGGGAAGTTTAAGTACCGAGCCACGTTAAATGGAAATAAACTTTTAAATATCCAATTTAAAAATTACTTTTGTTAAATAAAAAATAATAAATAAATGATGATATACATACCTGGTGGACCTTGAATCAGTTTAAATCTTCTCTGCAGAGCTGTCTTAATAGCCCAGTATTGATGAAGATTATTTTCCCACATATCGACATCAAGACCTTCTTCTATAATCTCGTTAGCAATTTCCGTATGCATTCGATCTATAAAAACAGTATGGTTTGAGGTAAAGAAACTTGACAAATTTATCTTATTTGAAACCCATCTACTAGTATATAACCCCTTCTTTTGGATACCAGAAGGCATTTTGTTTTACCCTCATCGGCAACATTAAATTATTTTAGTTAAATCGATGTATGACCATTGAACAACGGTACAACTATTGCCTATATGAATATAACATCCCCCCCCCCACAAAAAAGCTAAGGAAGTATAATTGTGAAATGCCTGAATACGTGAAGAGCTTACAGACTAAAATGATAACAAAAAGCATACACAATTCATTAAAAGTTAACTTTGAATTGCCTCTTAAAATAAACCTTGTACTTTCGCTTCGAAAGTAGATATAACACCACACAGAAAAGACATTATAATATACTGCTTAAATCCTCGTCCATTGCACTCATACCATATCATCTAAATTTTATCTTTGATAAAGGCAAGAGCAGTTTACCGCTTTTTAAAAGCCATAAAATAATTAAGAGAAAACAATTCGGGGTCACAAATTGAAACTGAGAGAAACACATCAACTATATGAGAAAACAAACGGTACAACAAAAACAAACGCCAACATACAACAAAAACAAACGCGAACATACATAAAAACGAACTATTTGATTATAATTGCCATATCCTTGACTTGTTTCATTACAATTTAAGCAAACATGGTGGGTTGCACTTGGTTTTATTGCTTGCAAAACCTCTCGCCGATATGACAATGTAAAAAATTTACGTGACAAGAATAGTACCAAATAAAAAGACCAATCAGGACAGAAAAATACATAGATATTAAAACAATTATTCATATTGTTTCAAAACTTGCATTGGAAAATTTCAAGAAAATTATATTTAGATTTAAGATTAAATTTAGAATTTTCTAGTGTAGACTTTATGTTTATCTTCATCATGTTCATTGTATTTTTGTATAAATACACAGTACTTACGCGACATTAATAGTTCGTGGCTGATTTAATTTAATAAGTTTTTTGTTTTTTTTGTATTTATTAAGTTTTTGTCTTCCAATGTGTTGTTTGATTCTCATTGAATTATGATTTTTCATCTGATTTTTTGTTGAAATTTCTTTTTCATTGAAAATATAAACGATTAAACGGAATCGAAATAATGCTAAATAAAGTAGAATACAGTGAATAAGTAAGACAAAAAGGCGGTGACAGAGCATGTGTATATTTACCTGCGAAAGGGATGTCCTTCCCAACTGCTATCGTTTTTGCTAAGTCGCTCGCTTGGTGTATATTTTTCAGATGGATTTCATTGCGTCTGTTTGTTATAAAAAAAATAACAAAACAATTACGTTATGGAGGAGAAGAAAGAGTCACCAAGATGATGAAATGTATACTAGTATCGCATACTAGAATAAGATAATATATTGGTGCTAGAAAGCAGTTATAGTACTTTAACATTGCTTTACCTCAGAGATACTAGTGACTTTTTACCTGATCAATAAGAAAATTGTTAGAATTTGACAATGAGTTAATAATAATAATACAAATGAAATTTGAATCAAATATATTTTTGCAAGACCAGGAACATTGTCGTTTAAAATGTTATGGATCATTTAACAATTGAATGCTTCTTTTTTGTAACTTCATTGGGGTGTAAAAGCGCTGACCGAAGTACATTTTGTATGAAGCGCGGAAGCGCTTCATTCTCAAAATGTGCGTATTACATTTTTTAGCTAGGATCATAAAAAAACACGAATTTATCATTTTTTTTTATTCAACTCACCTGTACACTTTATTGTGAGACCTCGTGTTTTATTGTGTAATGCAATTATTTAAGGAACAACACGTGATGTGTAGTTAGCCAATCAGAACAACGTATTATAATGAAACATACATCTAATGTAATTATTTATCCTTTAAATCAAATAAACCTGTAATTTTATTTTAACTTCATTATTGTTATTACCTGTCAACTGAAGATTTGTAAATGATCTCTAGTCTACAGTCATCCAAAGTAGTAGCAGGTGGCGGAGAACTGTTTTCGTGAAGTTGAAATGCTACTCGGATTTTGGTTGTTCTACGTTGACCTCCATTTTTTCTCTGTTCTAACTTTTGATATTTACATATTTTAGTAGTCTCTGCATGCCCACTCCATAAGTATGTATCTTTGTGCAGAACTCGATTGCCTATTTTCTGTTTTGTTTCGCCGTCTAAAGTTTGCGCTTTCATTATGCAAAGAAAATTACCACTTTGTAATGGAAAGTATTCTTTATTCTGGTTAATCAATAAACCCGTTCCATTGCCATCTTCTTCAGGAATATATCCAAAATGCAAATCACGTTTGTCACAAAATTCTTCATCCAACTCAAAAATGCCCTGACATTTCTTAAATCTAATGGGTAATTCGTTGATTGTGGCTGAATCATCGCTTTGCACAGCATTATATGTAGATTCCATTTCAACAATTGGGAGCCAGATATTCCTATAGGCCGCTATAGTCTTGTACTTTGTTAACGAACTTTTTTTGGCATATCTCAAGAATGTTTTGATTGGATCTTGAACATGTGGTAGGCAAAATTTGATATTGTCTGTCAATATAACAATTTGTGGAACTGGAGCTAGAATTCCTAATGATTCTTGTGATGAGAGTTGCACGCTAACAATTTGTCCATGTCCAAATGATGTTTGGAAAGGAACAAAGTGGTTGATTATTAACGGGTCAGATACCTCTGACGTAACTTCAGTAACACTGTTTATAACACTATCAATATGCCGCTTATTTCTTTCAAATTCTTGCATCATTTGATCTAAGTTTTTTTCAGCCAGTTTGTTGAATATTACGTTATCTTTACCTTCGAAGACATGTTTTAGTATTTTTTTCCAAAACCCATAGCTTACAAATGAAGTGTTCACGTGAGGATTTATCTTTTGATATGTGTCGGGTCTAGTTTGTGCGTCATTTTGAGGTGGTAATGTAGTTTTAAAGCTATATAAACGTTTCCTCCATTTCACCGTTACTTTTTGATGTGCAAATGTTTCATTTCTATTTTCTTCTGCGGTCTCTAAATCATCTCTTGTACCTTTATTTTCATTCAATGTAGACATATCATTATCATCCGTGCTTTCAGGAACATTACAAACATCTATGTCGCTGAATTTTACGGACATTGTTTTTGTTATTGTATCCTGAAGACCTGGTATAAAAATATCGATTTTTTCGCTTGATACATTTGAAATAAAACTGTGAAAAATAACTGGCTGTGTCTTAAGATGATTCGCAAAGACTAATTCCTTACACTGCACATGGAAATCATCTCTCTTTTTCTTTAACTTATTCAAATTCGCACATAGTGTATGTAAGTCTGAAAATTCATAAGGAGTAGGCTTTTGATCTATATAAGCATGAATCAGTCGTTGGATGATGATATCACAATATCTACTAAGAGGGCACGTAAACTGAACAGCTTGATTCTCTTTAATGAAAATAGACATCTTGTATTGGTGAACTGGTTCAAACATCCTCAATTCTATCAAAGCCAAAGCCTGTTTTGGATGAATAAAGTCGGAGCAAATAAGTTCGACTGCTTCTTCACAATTCCTTCCAATTCCAGCATGATTTAAAATTGTATGCAATACGTGTGATTGTAGTGGCACATAAACTGACGTCCCATTTTCGGTGATTTCATCTCCATTTATATTATTATCGTCATCTGACATAAGTAACGATTGATTTCTTTCCCAGGGTGCATTCTCTATAGATAATTTCCCTACTTCTTCTATATACTCCTCTTGTTTTCCACATAACAGATGTGCGTAGTACTCGTTAAAAGTGTACCATTCTTTTTGTTTAATAATGTTGTCTGTCATCAAATATGTTGGATTGAAAACGGGTATATTCATGGAGAATTTATCAGTCAGACTGCTACCTACTAAATGGCTAGCGAGTGAAAGGTATTCTTCAACTAAGGTATGAGCTTTTTTTGTTTTCATAATGCTGTCACTTGCCGTAAAATCTACGACTACTGGGGATGTAAAAGATTCTATTCTTAGACGTGTTAATTTCAATTTCTTTGATAGACGGAAAAGCAGTTGTATGTCTTTTGCGAAAATATCATTAGTATTACCTTGAGTGTCGAGGATGTTTTCAATTTCTAAGTAATTGTAATGAGCAGTTGATTTTATTATAGTTCTAAGAATCGTTTCGTCTGAAACACATATATTGCTTGAGTCAGTTTGATCTATTTCAAAATATACTGAAATTGCATATCTTCTACGACTTGGTTCTAGGCTACAAAGATGGTTAATATGATCAGGTAACATATGCTTATTCTGTGTCGTACTTGTACTGTGGAAGGAAAATCCACTGGATCGCGCTCCTACATCTATTGCGTCATCTTTCTGAATAATTTTGCTTACGTCAGTGATATGAACTCCAACTTTATATATGTTCTTATTTATTTTTCTAATGCTAAAACCATGATTTATAACAGTTTCTTCTATTCCAGCTATTGTAAATATCTTATCGGATTTGGTTAAATTTTTATAACCGGGTGCATTCAAGTCAATTTTTAAATCACGAATTTCTTCTACAGAAGGGTAATCCAACCATAAATGCAGTCTGTTTTGCAAAGCAATTAGCGTTAATCCCTCCTCTATATCTTTAGAACTATGCACAACACCAATGACTGCGCCAAGGGGAGTCATATTTGTTATTTTCCATTTTAAAAGAACTACAAAAAACAACCAGTTTTCTTTGTCGTCATCTGTGATATTATGGTACGTATGAAACTTAAGATCGTTTGTAGTTGAATCATGCTTATGAATTTCTACGCTTGTTTTTAATCTCTCTGGGTACCGCGTTGCCAGACGTCCATGTAAAATGCAAATTTTAGGAACAGTCTTACAAATTGGAATCATCAAATGACTCTGTCTTCGGTCGATGAGACAAACAAAAACAGGATGTGACACATTTTTGAAACGTTTTCTATCAACAAATGAAACGACTTCACCATAGTATTTCTTATCTTTTTCAGGTTTGCCTTTATTTGATATTTTAACATACACTGTGTCTTCTGTATATGTTTGTCCACAATTTGCTCGCCCAGAAATGTTTATTTTCAAATTTTTGTCTTCCTCTGGAAAGCAGATGGCTTCTTCCATGGACAGGATTTTCATTGTACATTTTTTATATATATCAGGTTGTGTCATATACTTAGTTTCATCAAATGACAAAAATACGTTTGGATATAGAAAAGGCTTTGAATCAGATACTTTCTCTGTCCTGATGTATTCATATCTATTGATTTCCAAACCCTCTTGAAACCAGGACGACTTGTGTTTCTCAAATAGGGAGTCTGTGCTTTTATTTTGTTGTCTCTCAATATTTTGTAGACGATTTCTGCGTCGATTTGTTTCTTCATCGTACCAATCGTTGTCCGAATCTGAATCCATATTAGACATGTATTATACAGCTAATTATTGACCTCCATCCTGTTAAAACATGCAATTTGATTAAAACTTCAAATGAATAGTTAATTAAACAAAAAAAGACAGGCAGATATATTAGATAGACAATAAGTGCAGGCGAGATGAATGAATTGTGATTTCAAATTTTTAACTTCTTGCTATTGACCATTAGCAGTTCAAGAAGGACGAAACATACCAGAGGGACAGCCAAACTCATAATATTTGATAATCATAATCATAATAGTAATATTTGCACTTGATTTGTGCGAAAAAACGCTTTAAAAGTCATGCTTTATATTATTTTGGAAGATAATATTGAACATTTTTTATGTTTGTTAAATCGGGCATGAAAATGAATCAGTTGCCTTGTATCTCGAAAATAAAATCACACCCAATCGGATGTTATTGTACAAATGTGCTCTATATCGGGTTGTTGTCTCTTTGACACATTCCTCATTTCCATTCTCAATCTTATTTGAGAAGACCTGTCTTAACTGCAGTTTTCCTCGATTGGATAAATTTCATGAATTAAATTTTTCATTTTTAACTTACCATTTCTCAGCAGTAACATGCCCAACTCAATGGTCATTAACTTCGTTTTTTTGTCTAGCCTTTCAACATTTTGTATTTTAAGCGTCATTGACGAGCCTTTAGTCGACGAAATGTGTGTTTGGCGTACAAAATAATAAGCGTGGTATCTTACACAATTTACTTTTTTTTTCATATTTAGGCAAGTATTGTAGTAGTCTACCAACGTCATTTATATCTAACCATTTTTATATTTATTCCATTTTCCCAAAAATGTTTTAAATTTAAATAGATATAACTTGATAGTATGGTTATTCACTATTGCTAGTTAACCCATTCATTATAATAACACGTAGTTACACTTTATGAACCGCAAAATTATACAAGACGAAACGGAGGGCTCAATTCTCATTGAATTACAAATGATTGAAAAATTGATATGAATATAAACTTTTGTCCCACAGTTTAAACTTACATTACATAAAATTACAATACTAAATACGCATGCAATCAGTTACGTAGCACAAAATTAAGCACTGCTATCAATCATGGTGGTGATATACAGATTAAGAGCATGATAAGCTAGGTATCAAAGCTAATAATTATAAGTTGTAAACTAAGCATGATTAGAAAGCAGGTAAACTGTATAGAATAAAATATGTAAAATATGATATGATCTGAATTGTGGAGGTTTTAAACTACATATTAAATAATAATAAGTGCATCGTGATATCCAATCCATTATTTCAAAATAATTTTAAACTGACAGAAAATAGCATTTTTTTCTAAAAATATCATCAGGTAGATCATTCCATTAGACAGCAACTATATACTGAAAAGAGTTCTTACAATAAGTTGTTGGTCGAACCCTAGGTATATCTTCAATATAAGAATATTTAAAACCATATTTAAAATCTTGGTATTAAACTTTATCATGTTAACATGGTAGTAACAATTTATATAAAATTCCAAAAAAATTAATTGCCATGTTACGCATATGTCTAATTTTCAGTGATGAAATCTTTGCTCGTACAAGAAATTCATCATACGAATTAACATAGTATTCATATATATAAAACGTAAAATTGTTGCCCTGTCATGATTTTTTCAAAATAAAATAAGTTAAAGATATAATAAATGTGTAGAAATTGTAAATTAATATAATTACGTAAAAAGTAAAATAAAAAAAAATACTGAACTCCGAGGAATATTCAAAACGGAAGGTCCCTAAACAAATGGCAAATCGAAAGCTCAAACACATCAAACGAATAGATAACAACTGTCATATTCCTGACTTGGTATATTGCCTTTTTCTTATGTAGACAATGGTGGATTGAACCTGTTTTTATATATAGCTAAACCTCTCACTTGTATGACAGTCGCATCAAATGCTATTATATTGACAACGATGTGTCAAAAAAACAAACAGACATAAAAGGTAAAAATAGCAAAAATAGGGATACAGCAGTAAAATGAAAAGGATTAATAGAAGTCCGAGGATAGATACTTTGGATACCTCTTTCTGGATATCCGACCACCTGCTGATTTCTTCCTGAAGATTTGTTTGTTGCCTATGATCTGTTAGCTAACTTTGAAGTAATTTCTCTGATCTTGGAGAATGACCTAAGGTAGATAATTTACTTAAGAATATCATGTGGTAGACAGTTAAAAGCTTTCTCGAACAATCCATAAGTTATGATGCTAGATACATATATATTCCAGCTTTTTTTCAAATCTCCAAGGAGGCTCAGCAATGTGGTATTAACTCCATGAGCTTTTCCAAATCCACATAAAAAGATTGAATTACATTTTTGAAAATTCAGTTAACTGGTTAGACATAACTATTTCATATACTTTTAAGATTGTAGGTAAAATACTCACATGTCTGTAGTTCTTTTTATCCATAGGCTAATTCTTTTTGTGTAGTTGTACGATCTGAGCTACAGGTCTGTTTGGAAATTCACTTGACTCTGTTGTATTATCTATAAGTGTTGTTATATGCTTGTTTAGTACTGATGCACCAACTCGCAGTAGCTTAAATGCTATCTGATCTACTCTTACAGCTCTTTTTTTAGTAGGTTTAAAATCATGTTGTATGTTAGCTTCAATTTTCAAAATACTGGAGTGTGTTTGTTTCAAAAAGTATTAAAGTTGTCACAAAAAATTGTTGGTGTTGTTAAACATTTTTTTCTTCCACTAGTTCATTTTCTTGTTGGGTGCAAGCAGACTTTTTTAAAGAGAAATCGTTTAACTCTAACATAAAGGTATTTTGATTTTTGTTCTTCAGCACATCTTTCTTGAAAATAGATATTCACCAATTTGTCTTATTGTTTACACAAGTCAGTGTATGACCTTTTATGAAAATCTACTATCATATGATGACATTATTTACACAAGTTGTGTAAGACCTTTTATAAAAGTTTATTATCATATGAGGACAATCATTAAAACCAGTGTTAACAATTAAGTGTTTTGAAACCAAGAAATGTTCTATCTGTACGAATAGCATCTACAAGTGATGGTTCATACCCTTTTATATAACATGAAGGTTTTTTCAGTATATTTGACAGATTAAAAATATATATATATATCCGCCGACACGTGATTTGTGTTTTGTTTTCATAAAAACATAATTAAGGTCACCCATTATCATATAAATGTATATAGATTTAGAGTCTTTATCTTGAAAGATATTTATTGACTCGTAAAATATATTATTCGTCGTGATGGTGGACGATAAAAGGCATAAATTAACCTTTTAGTTTTATCAAGAGTAGTCTCAAAAAACAAAGTTGAGGACCAATACCCTAAATAAAGGAATTTCAAATATAATTTGTGTTTTTTGCAGCGCACCTTTTTTCATTCCTCCAGAAGGTACCAAAATAAAGTAAGTTGGGAAAGAGGTTTGAGAACTTCCCCAAAGGTAATAAATGCAATAAGCATTTTAGTGTTATATTTAACATTGTCATAAAAGCACAAGGTTTGGCTAGCCACAAAACCAGGTTCAACCCACAATTAGTTTGCGTGAAATGACCTGTACTAATTCAGAACAATGGCAGTTGTTATCTTATGATTCTTTTCTCTGTGTGTTACATTGTCGTTTGTTTTTTTTTTCGTTGTTATCCTCTTGTAGTAAATGTTTCCATCGGTTTTGGTTTGTGGCCCGGATATGAAAAAAGTGCCCTGCAAAATCCAGTTATGTTTTAAATTTTCAAAAACATACAATGCATTTGATTTTTTTTTGTAGGACTTACTGTGCCTTAATAATTTTCAAGATGCACAGGTTTGTCTGAACTCAGAGTAATTTTGTGACAAAAACGCAGCCATTATAGCCAAAGAGTCCACATGAACTTTAGGTAAAAAATGATTTAAAAAATAATGATGAGTTTAATAGTTGTTTTATCAGAAACCTCAATTGACTTATCATAATTGATATAAGAAGATGTGGTATAAGTACCAATGAGACAACTCTCCACCAAAGTCACAATTTGTAAAAGTAAACCATTATAGGTCATAGTACGGTTTTCAACACGGACCCTTCAAATGATGCCTCAACCCGAAGTGCAAGTTATAAAGGGCCCCAAAATGACTTGTAAAACCACTCAAACGGGGAAACCAACGGTCTAATCTATATATAAAAGAGAGAAACGACAACTACTGAACATGAAGTAGAAGATTTATTAACATGTAGGTCCTTTACATTGAAGGAACTCCTCGCTAAACCTCTCACTTGTATGACAGTTGCAGCAAATTCCATTATATTGACAAAGATGTGTGGAAAAAAACCAAGCAGACATTTTAGGTTAAAATGTCATATAAAGTGGTACAGTAATCAACATTGTGTTATAATCTTAATCACCATAAAATCAAACTAATATGTAACAGGAAATGTTCAGCTACATGTAAATAACTATTGAAGAGCAAAACATATACATAATCGTCCATTATCTCTTAATAGTTATCAAAGGTACCAGGATTATAATTTTGTACGCCAGACGCGCGTTTCGTCTACATAAGACTCATCAGTGACGCTCATATCAAAATATTTATAAAGCCAAACAAGTACAAAGTTGAAGAGCATTGAGGATCCAAAATTCCAAAAAGTTGTGCCAAATACGGCTAAGGTAATCTATGCCTGGAATAAGAAAATCCTTAGTTTTTTCAAAAATTTAAAGTTAAAACTTAATAAATATTTATAGATAAATGATGTTCTTAAGCTTTTGAGCACCTATTGTTGGTGAAAGTCAATGTCTGCAAGAAATAAAATACCATATGCAAAACGAAGTAACAGGTACATATTAATAAAAAAAAATATTCTGATATAAGGTTGAACCAGGAACAAATATATTGAGATATACTGTTCCCAGGTTTAACTTGAAAACTTTTAAATATAACAAGTAATAAATAAATTGATAACCTGGCTAACGAAATTCATCGACGAACAGGGCATCGAAGTCAATATCTGCAAGAAATAAAATACCATATGCAAAACAAAATAACAGGTATAAATTAATAAAAAAAAATGTGATATGATGTTTAACCAGGAACATATATATTGAGATATACTGTTCCCAGGTTTACTTTAAAACTTTTAAGCAAATAACATGTAATAAAACAATTGATTACCTGGCTAATGAAATTCATCAAATGTTTTAGCGCATTACCGTGGGTCTCTTGGCAAACAGGGAAGAAAACACATCCCATCGAGAGAATGCGAGGGTAAATAATTTGAATGAATTCGAAAGAAAAGATAATTCACTTTTTGGATCGATCTTAATACCAAATTTAAATGTGACTAAATACCAAAGATCATACCAACTTGTCAGGTGATTTATATATTGTCATACCTAAGGCATCGATCATTCAGCTTATGTTTGCGTGTTGATTTGGGTAGGATGGTCAAATTAAATCTGATTTTTAGGAGAAATTAAACTGTTGAAATTACCTGACCGTTTAGGTAATGCAATGGAGACCTATAATAATCTGACAACGTACAGTAATAGAGTGGTAAAAGTGTGGGATCTATAACTTTTTATAATGGGAGGCCCACTGACTGCCATAAGAGGCCCGCTACAGTCATGTTTCAGTGATTCCCTATATAATGAACCTCATTTTCCCCCGAAAAGGGCGCAGTTTTCCTGGACCCACCAATGGGTGACCTGAGGTAATCCGACCAAGTACAGTAATACGGTGGTGGCCTGCGTCAACTTGGCCATGAACAGAAATACAATGGTGACCTCAGGTAACCTGACTATTCACAGTAACAAAATACTGGCCTGATGTAACCTGAAAATATTCAAATTGTGTTTTGTAAAGCTGCCCTGGGGTATTATGACTATGAACAGTATTGCAGTAGTGACCTGATGTGACCTGATCGTGCACAGTGATGCAATGGTGACCTGAGGTAACCTAAAAATATTTGTGTTTTGTAAAGCTGACCTGGGGTAAAATGACTATGTACAGTAATACACTTGTGACCTGAGGTAACCTGACCATGTACAGTAATACAGTGGTGACCTGAGGTAACCTGACCATGTACAATAATACAGTGGTGACCTAAGGTAACCTGACCATGTACAGTAAAACAGTGGTGACCTGAAGTAACCTGATCATGTACAGTAATACAGTGGTGACCTGAGGTAACCTGACCATGTACAATAATACAGTGGTGACCTGAGGTAACCTGACCATGTACAGTAATACAGTGGTGACCTGAAGTAACCTGACCATGTACAGTAATACAGTGGTGACCTGAGGTACCTGACTATTCACCATAACGCAATGCTGACCTGAGGTAACCTGAACATATTTTGTGTTTAAAGCTGACCTGGGGTCACATGACCATGTAAGTATTATAGGGATGACATGAGGTAACCTGATCATGCACCATAATGCAATGCTGACCTGAGGTAACCTGAACATATTCTGTGTTTAAAGCTGACCTGGTTTCCAATGACCATGTAAGTAGTATAGCGGTGACCTAAGTTAACCTGATCATGCACCACAATGCAATGCTGACCTGAGGTAATCTGAACATATTATGTGTTTAAAGCTGCCCTGGAGTCACATGACCATGTAAGTAGTATAGTGGTGACCTGAGGTAACCTGATTATATTCTGTTTTTAAAGCTAACCTTGGGTCACATCACCATGTAAGTATTATAGGGCTGACATGAGGTAACCTGACCATACGCCATAATGCAATGCTGACTTGAGGTAACCTGAACGTATTCTGTGTTTAAAGCTGACCTGGGGTCATATGACCATGTAAGTATTATAGGGGTGACATGAGGTAACCTGACCATGCGCCATAATGCAATGCTGACTTGAGGTAACCTGAACGTATTCTGTGTTTAAAGCTGACCTGGGGTCATATGACCATGTAAGTAGTATATTGGTGACCTGAGGTAACATGACCATATGAAGTAATCCAAGGGTGACCTGAGGTAACCTGAAAATATTTATGTGTTGTAAAGCTGACCTGGGGCAAGGATTTGTATAGTCACTTTGAACATCATGATGTTTGTACCTATGTGTATGGAACAATAGAGTATGTCATGTCAAAAGTGAAGGACCCGGTTGTGTCAATGTTGTTTACTACATAATCGGTTTTGAATTTGTATAGGACCCGATTTTGTTTCTGTTTTGAAATTACAAATCTAAGAAAAGCAATATTGTCCATCGGGAAAAAAAACCAATATATATATATATATATATGTTTTTGTAAAACAAACCCCTCGCGTTAAACTTATCTTAAACAGGCACTTTTCAAGTTTTAAAAATGGAATATAAGTTCTTTATAGCATGCACTTGCATTTATTATTTTATAACATCATGATATTTTTTTTACTATACTAGTTTGTATTGATGTAAAAAAATAAAACAAGTGGTATAGTTGTGTCGCTATATCCATAAATCCATTTATTTGTTCGTTCATTCACCCCTAATTTTGACAATTTTATTCATTATTTCAGGTGTGCCTCTTGGTGGCCGATTGGTCTAAGTAGTTACTACTTAATCACGAGCCAACACTGGGTTGTGAGTTCGAATCCCGCTTATGCGGGTGCACTCGACTCCAATCTTAATTTACTAGGATTTTCAGTTTTCCTATCGAAGGTCGGTAGTTTTCTCCGGGCACTCCGGCTTCCTCCACCAATAAAAACTGGCCGCCACGAAATAGCCTAAATGCGGTGCTTAAAAGTGGCGTTAAAACACCGAAAACAAAATCAAATCATTATTTCAGATTGTTTTGTTCACACATGGTTGTCAATATAATAGAATGTTAACCGACTCTCATGTAAATTAGAGGTTTAGCTAGCTATAAAACAAGGTTTAATCCACCATTTTTAACATGAGGAAATTTCCGATACAAAGAAAAAAAGTAGTGTTGAATATCAAAGGAAGTAGCCCATCAAAGATACAAGGGTTGTGTTTCGGCTTTAAAAGAAAATCTTAGTTATTCAAACTATTCAAATCAAGGGATGAATGCATCATACGCCATTTTCGTTATTAAAATTGAAACAATTGATTGATTTTTTTTATATTAATATGAACACATCAATTATATAATAATGTAGACATGGCTGAATATACCTTAATTTCATCCCACAAGAAAAAATGCACATTAAAATGAAATAAAAAATAGAGGATAATTCTACTCACATGCATCCAATTCAGCGGTTGTATTTGTTCTCTCATTTCTTATCAGATTTTAATAAATCTCCTCCCCCCTTTTGATTGCAAAATAAATATTATATCATGTTTTTTCAAGATTTGTATAATCATGATTTTTATGTATAAAATCGTCAAAAAAATTATGAATGGCTTGAGATTTTTTAAAGCTAATTTATACTCAGTGTGATAATCACAAGTAGGTATGAAAAGATTTTAACGCACGACAATTGTGATCTTCTGCCCCGCATGAAAGTTCATGTCATTCTACATAGATATACCGTGAGATTCTTATTCGCTTGTTTAGAATGAATATTTTGTGTTCAGAATATTTATTTTCAAATTTCAAAAACGATTGCATTCCGGGTCCTTTGACAAAATTTAGTACGAAACCGGGTCGTACACATTGACAAAACCAGGTCCTTCAATTTTAACAAAAATCAAAATATTGAGGTGATCAAAGTTTTTGCAATCTGCATGTAAATATCTTTCTTTCCGTCGTACCTCTCTTCCCATACAACGTGCACAATTAAACGAGAAATTAAACAAACTGGAGGAAAATTTCACTCAATTCGTCATTTTGACGTACTTCTTTAAATAATTATCCGTTAATGCTAGAATGGATGTAAATATTATTCCATCTCTTAATCGAAAATAGTTATAGATATTCTTCAAAACCATAAAACTAACAAATAAATAAACAGAAATCATACCTTTTCTCTGTTTTAAGTTCCGTCATCAAGTACGGGTATTAGATACAATCTCAGGTGTCAGACTACCAATTAATTATCCCTATCTGTTCGACCAAATATTGCATTTATCACAGCTTCCGAAATATTCTATCTTAAGTTTAACCTCATTGAAACCAGGTATATCGTAAATTGTACATGTATCACCTTTCTATGTGCCAATTTTCAACAAACCTTTAAAGTTATATAAGAAAAATCTAACCTTCGGAACACAGGTGACTACCAAAAATGACCCTTGGTTTTCTGAAAATCTTAAATAAGTATACTATGGAGTGCATTTTTGCCTATTAAAAAAAAATTGCAAACTCATTGACTTAGAACTTTGGCTCAAATGGGCTAAATATATTTCTCTTTCGCCAAAAGTTTCGTTTCAGCAAAATTGTTGCTTAGTTTAAGTAAACAATGCCATCAAAAGCACTTTGTTGTGTCAGAGTAGGGCTACTTTTACATACGTTCTGAATTGGAGGGAGTGAATTGGTTAATTGGCACCTAGAGTTTAATCAAAAATATTGCCGGAGTAGTTTAGACAGAGTTGAACAGAACGGTTCGGAAGCTTCAGGTGTGCATTTTGTGTTTGAATAACAAAAATAGTGACCAGAGTTTCACTTATTAAGGAATTAAGTATTTTACAGTTTTTTTGTTGTGTATTTAAGAATAAGCAAGTTAACTACGTATAGCTGCAGTTAGTTTAGATACCATGTTTATTCTTAAGTTATTCGAAACAAATAAATTGTTAAATCTTAACCTACCTTTTCCGATTTTGTCCAATACAATTTAACATCATAAAAACTGATACAGAAGTAAAGTTGTCGTTCTTTTATCTATGTATTCAAATAAAAACATTGCACCTTGTACTTGTAAAGAAAACCGAGAGCAAATATTGATAAAATCTAAATATGTCTATTGCATGAATAATGAATACCTTATTGATGAAATCTAAATATGTTATGTATTTACGTTTTGTTGTGTATTTAAGAATAAACATGTTAACTACGTATAGCTGCAGTTAGTTTAGATACCATGTTTATTCTTAAGTTATTAGAAAGAAATAAATTGTTAAATCTTTACCTACCTTTTCCGATTTTGTCCAATACAATTTAACATCATAAAAACTGATACAGAAGTAAAGTTGTCGTTCTTTTATTTAAGTATTTAGATAAAAACGTTGCACCTTGTATTTGTAAAGAAAATCGATAGCAAATATTGATGAAATCTGAATATCTAACGAATATGTGGGCCATAGTTTTTCTGCTAAACACTTTAAAAATATTGAAAGTTAATGTTTCTTGGAGGATGGATGGTGTACTAATAAGATCCATAACTAGATGTCAAACTTGTGAGAAATGACTTAAATACGTTACAGCTACAATACATTTTGACCCCGTAAGATTTGCTTTAAAAGCTTAGATTTAGTTTCAGAAATATAAGCCAAAAACTGCTATTTACCGCTATGTTCAATTGTTAGCCATGGCGGTCAACGTGGTAAATACCCGAAGAATGATTTAGGCCAGGTATGGTTTAACTTGGCTCAGTAGTTTCAGAAGATGATTCTTGTTAGATTTCCAAAAAAATACAAAAAATTGTGAAAAATTTACCTTGTAAGGCAATAACTCCTTATTGCCATTTTTGATCATGTTACTTATTTGTAGATCTTACTTTGCTGGACATTTTTGCCGTTTACAGTTTATCTCTATCTAATATATTGTTCAAGAAAAGAATAATAAGATACCATAAAGATGATTTAGGCCAACTTGGCCCAGTGGTTTCAGAGGAGATTGTTTTTGGTAAAAAATTAATATCGACGAAGACAACGACGACGGACGCCCAAAATGTTAAACGATAAAAGCTCTCTTGACCCCTAAAGTCAGGTGAGATAAAAAGCGAGGTCAGTGGCCCTTTAGTTATTGTATATCAATCAAACATAAATCAAACTATCCACAACATATCAGTTTTAAAGAAAAAATCAGCTGTCGGCCGTTTAATTTTTAGGTCAGAAAGCGGCCGTTTGTGGGGTTTATTACTCTGAAACTGTACGGATCGACATCTTTAGATAAAATCTTCTCGGACGCGTGCAAGCCTGAAATCAAACGTTCGAAACGTTTCGCAAAAATAAAACTTCGCATTTAAACTTTCAAAGTGTTGTGTGTATTCCTGAATTACCATTAGTGTATCCTATGTATCACAAGTACAAACATATTTGAACTTACAGTATCTTAGTTTCAAGACGTTGCAATTTTATATATCTTGAATCTTTAAGTCGTGAAATAATTTCTCTATAGATACTGATTCTGTTGAAGCGTTGACTGTCGAATATTTGCCAAACATTATGTTTATATAAATCTATGTGCTTTAAAATTGTATTCAAACAAAATGAGCGAACACCCATTATAAAGACCAGGATTACTCCAGCATTCCTTGTACAAACTTTTGCTACTACATTTTTCGCATCTGTTTATTCTCTTTCACTTTTTAGCTCATGAAAAACTTTATCTAATATTCACGAAAGATTAACTTTCAGATGTTTACCCTTAGTAACATGGAACCTTAGCTCATACCGAACAGCAAGCATCATAAAAGGCCCAAAATGTACTAGTGTAAAACAATTCAAACAGAAAAACCAACCGTCTAATATATATATGTAAAACGAGAAACGAGAAACACTAATGAACTACATCAACAAACAACAACCACTGGACAACAGGTTCCTGACTATAGTTCTGCAGCTACCTGTAGCATAATCGTAACACACGAAACCGGTGGGCTAGTTTCAAATTTCCTTTTCCGTGGTACACGATATTCCGATTATTCAGTTGCAATTCAATCCCGTCCTTCGAATTTTATAACTATATTGCCTGCAACTGCCTCGTGAATTGTAAATCTTTGACTTAGTGTCTTTTCAAACGCCCGTCTTTTTTACATGACCTTATTTCCTTCGTCTCCGATGAGGTTTTTTTAGTTTGAGATCAAATAAATATTGAAGATAGAGCTTCAAATTTGCAACTTTCTCAACTGCTGAGTCCAAAATATCCTCAGCCAAGGTATCATGCTATCACTACAATATTGTAAAGTACACATACAAGTTTATATTCCTTACCAAGACATTTAAGGTGGTATGGGTGTCTTTCGCCATCTTGGATTGTAAAAAAACAGAGAATCTAAAGTCCAGATTTTTAATCTAGTTAGCAAAATGTGATGCAGGAAAGCAGATAACTAATGTGAATTTTCATTTAAAAGAACAACTTTATAAGATTATAACTTATAAATATTAATATTTTTAAAAGTGTAGATTGCATTTTGCTTTATTTTAGTGTTTTTAAATTGGCGTTTTTAGTGGAGATAACTCTGAAATAGTGCATTTTCTGAAGGAATCTACATGGATTTTTGCTATTATGTATTTTAGCGGGGGGAAACGCACAGTGACCCTATCTTTTATTTTGATATTCTAAACGCATTTTCTAAAAGCTATCTCTTCGTATTTTTATTTTACGATTCTATCATTTAGTTTAGCTTCTTATCACATAATGTTGTTTTGTTCCTGTATAATCCATACAAAATGTGTCATTTGTCACAACCTGTAGCTTGATAAAATGCGCGGTGATCTATCATTTTAATTATATTTTTGAACATATATCAATATATACGACGTTTTGAAAAAGTATGAAAAAATTCTATCATTTTTAATTAAGACTCCCATACCACCTTAAATGGTGAATTCATGTTACTTTTTCTAAATATCTTTTTGAGTTGCTATCGCAAAAATTGAAAAGAATATAGACAAATATTTACTTTGAAAGACTAATTATGGGATTTTCTTAGCTAGAATGAATTAAAATATCATTATCCTTTAACCCCACGTTCTGCTATAAATATAACGTCCTTTCACTTAATAATCCAAAGTTCAGTTATTAAGTGGAACCTATCTATCCCATCGAATTTGAAATAAATAATATAACGGATATAGTTGAGTCTGCTTAATTTTCGCTTAGAAATAGATAATGCGGGTTGCTACTTTTGAACCAAGGATTTCACTGGTGAAGTTGAAGTGAAATAATATCTGAAAAGGTTTCCAAACGCAATCACCGGCAGGATCATCGTTATGGATTATTTTAACACAGATCACCACAGGTGTGTTTCAGTTGTTATCATTACAATCCCCCTTTCCTTGATTCTAACCTCTGAAAATGAGACTTATCACCGGATGTTTACTTGATAAGCAACACAATTAGTGTCAGATGTGGATCATAAGCTGTTTTCCCTTACGGAAAACTAGAGTTTAACTCGGACTTTTGTCGGGTTCGTGTTGTTTTGTATGAAGTGATTTGTAGGTTTGTTCATTTGTTTCGTTTTTGATCGATTTTTGTTATGAGCTTGGTAAAAACCTTGTATTAAACAAACCGCTTATTGTATAAAAAGATAACTAATCCACTACAATCCTCAATGAAAATAAAATATCTAAGATTTGTTTATGTCACATTGTAAGTGTTAGAGAAAATATTAAGGTCTGTGCACATTGACATGTATTATCCCATTTTAAACATTATTCTTATACTCATTTTACTCATACTGGATATTCATACTTGATATGCTGCTGCATATGAGTCGCCTCCTTTTTCTGTTCATTTGGTGTTCTTGATAGACTTAGAAAATTGACTTTTGTCAAAAGTCTTATGAATAAAATATATTTCCAATATAATTAAAAAATCATCATATCAAATAGTTATCAAAGATGCCAGGTTACAGTGTAATACGTTTTGTAGTTTACAAATTCTAAGCTGGTTTACGGTTGTCTTTTTTACTATGTTTGGATCGCTTCAATCTAGCAGATACCAGTGTATTTCAAATGCATTGAAAAGAAACGAGACATTTGTAATGAAAGGTTTAGTTTTTATATTAATCAGTTTTAATTTGATATTAAATAGAAATAACTTATTAGTATGGATGAGTTAAAATTATCAGTTTGAAAAATGATGAGAGCGCCCTCTACAATATCAATGATGGCTGAACGTAAACAACCACCTCGCCGCGAAATTGAACTTGTTCTCTTATTTCTTGCTTATTGTACTCTATAGTCCGCACCCCCTCTGGAAGGTCCAATTTTTGAGAATAAAACCGCGGACTATACAAGCCTCTCTATGGACAGGTCAACATTTTTGTTGTAAATAAAATAAAGTATGTAAACTGGTTCCCTTCCGACTATAACACTTTGTTCGAGTGTAGCGGAATACAAGCAGATACCAGTTAGTTTGTAAAATAGTAAATATGAAACCGAGTGCGGTAGGCGGAGGCAATAATCGACTTCCTGTTTTTCTGGTCAATGGTATCGGAACAATGCCGCTGAAGCGTCATTTTCCAAAAAAGTTGTGCCCAATATGGCTAAGGTAATCTAAAGAATTGCAACAGGAAATTTATAAAAAAAAAATTCAAAAAAAAGACCGTATAACTGATATTCATGTCAACACCGAAGTGCTGACTACTGGGCTAGAAATGAAACGTCCACCAGCAGTGGCATCGACCAAGTGGTGTTAATAGTTATCAAAGGTACCAGGATTATAATTTAATTCGCCAGACGCACGTTTCGTCTGCATACGACTCATCTTATTTGACGTCATGTTTAATGTTCATAATAAATAACATCAATTGCCTTTATTTTGTCATTTTTATTTTTAAACAATACACCACATTGTGTTTCAAAAAGCAAATGAGGCTAATTATGTAGCCGGTGGGAAGTCTGCGCCAATGAACATACATTTCTTCTTATCGTAGTCGTGAATAAGTTCTTTCCAAACTGGGTCACACACAAGCAAGTTTCTGTTACCTGGAATACCAATAGTTAAACCATTACTTTAGTGTAAACAATATTTGTATTATGAATTAAATACATCTTACTCAAAATAAGCTCACATTGAGAATAATTGATTCAAAAACAAGTAATAAGTGCTAATACAAATCTGTTTGTCACAACACTATAGATAAAAAGAAAAACAAGTTTGCGTTTTGTTCAAATTCTATTCTTTTCAAATGTTATCTTAAAATTAATTCTTAAAAGCGATTAACTTTTTTTAGTGTCCGTGAGAAAGTATCAAGTGTCCATTATAAGCCATTATTAGACTGTTCAACGTATAATTTCATCTTAGATACAAACCTATAATTACAAGTCCTTTTCTGGCCCTTGTCATTGCTACATTTATTTGGTTTTTGTCGGTAATAAATCCTAGATTCTGGAAGCACCATCCTCTGGTTGGTTGTTGTGGTATTCGATAACTAGGAATAGATCTTACCAAACTGAATATAACATAATCCCATTCTCCACCTAAAAAGCATTCAGAAATATAAAGTTCTTACTTGTTTCTTTTCTGTTGGCTTGGGTTTAAACTATAACAAACGTTCATCGAGATGAACGTAATTATGTTCCTGTAATTTTTTATCAAATCTACTAGTAATGTATATCTTGGTGAAAATACATTTTCACTTTAATTATACAATGTAAAAACATTTCTATTTTATTCAGATAAGAGTTGTATCTTACTTATTATTATTTTATTTAAATACTTGTACATGTGTTTGACAACTATTATTCCTTTAGAAACACATACATTGAATCACGAAATTTCAATTATTTATGAGTGTTTATTTACCGAATACACGCTAGATGATATGGAATAGATACTGAGAAAATCCTAATTGGATCCTTGGATACTAGAGCTTTGAAAATAGAATCTTTTAAACACGGTTTTTTTTTCATTTGAAAATACTACTCTTTATAAGAACGGCGAAAGATACCAAATGGACTCTCAAACTCATAAGTCATAAGACTGAGAAGGTCATGCCTCATAAAAATTACCAACAGACACACAACAGTACACAAAACAAGGAAAATTAAATACTGAGAGTCACGAACACCACCAACACTTGCAGTGATCTCAGCTTTTGAAAGGTAAGCAGATAACCGCTCCCCATATGGCACCGGTCGTGTTGCTCATGTAAATAACTACAAAGCCGTAATTCATTAAAGAATTGACTTTAGCAAGGAATATCTAATGAACACATGTGGAAGGTTTAATTGCTACAAAACATGGTTTGATTTTGTCAGTTTTATGGATTTCCAGTTCTTGAATTAACCATAATGTTATTCCTCTTTTTTGTGCTACTTTTGAATATTGTAAATACGTATTAGATAAAATACAAAGGTAACAAAGAAACAGGCCGGTAACAACCGTTGCCGGATAGTTTTTCTGCACGAGTATTCAGGTCAAGGTGCAGAAAAACTATTCGGTTGGTTGTTACCGGCCTGTTTCTTTTGTTACTTTTGTTTTTTATCTGACTTGTACGACGTTTCAAGAAAGTAATAATTCATTTTGCAAGACTAAACATTTGAGAAATTTAGATAGCCATAAAGCAGTAAATGTAAGTTATAGTATAAACACCTTTTTTTTCATTTCCCTTCAATCGAGATTTTTTTTCAAGAAAAAAAAAATCAGAAATCTAATAATTTGATAAAAAAAGAACCGTTTCAAGTAAAAGATGAATGTTGTACATTAAAACTTTTTAAAATGCAACTTCGTAAAAAAGTAGTATATTAAAGAAATATTTTAGTGGTAAGTAGGATAACGTTTGATTTTTATGGATGAAACGGAAAGCGGGGAGGGGGGAGTGGGCTAATTCATTTTAAAATAACAGGCTGTGATCTTTTTTTTTTATGAAAAAATGCAGGATGTGCCATTCCATCCCCCCATCCCCCCGTAAAAAAATCGTAAAAATCGCGCGTTTGTTGCCAAATACATGAATTTAATATTCAGTGGTGGGGGGTCCCGGGGTTGGAACACCCCTTTTTTGCATGATCAATGCATTTAAATGGGGACATAAAGTTGGCCCCCCTTCCCCCTATTTTGTCCTGGCCGATGATTTGGACCTGGATCCGCCACTGATATAAATTCGATAACAATATAAATGTATCAAAAGAATGAATTTCCTTCTTCATTAGTGAATGAAATGTTTATGAAAAAATGGATTTTGTCTTTGGATTTTATCTTAATATTATATTTAGGCATATACTTTATTTTTTTTTTTAATTCATGCTCGTCTCTAGATCTGCAAGTGTTGATCGGGAATAAACACGTGTTACATTATGATCCAATCGCAGCTTACCGCCCAAAATTGATGACTAAGTTGAATGATTTTCTTCTAGATTTGCTGCTTATTTGGACGTGTATTACATGAACACTTTTTGTTTATAGGATCAATCGTGTTTTGGTGAGTTGATAGGGGTTTTATCTTTTGAAAAGATTTGATTTTTATTTACTTATTTCCTGTCTTATTTTTATTGAAATATACACGTCGGTATCATAATTTCTTTACTTTCAGCATTGTCCAAAATACTATTCATATCCATATATTGAAGAAAACATTTATTGACCGAATATTTTGCTTCATAAAGGGGGCGGTATGTTCTATTTTGAGAATATTAAATATTTACTTTTCAACGCCACCCCCAATTTTTTTTTGGTTTAAATTAGCACTATTTACGATATTCGGAAAATAAGTAATCGTGCAAAACATTAATTTGTCATCTGCTTGACCATAATAATTTTTTTCTCATAAAATTTGGGATCAAAATATGTTTTTTAGGAGATAGCCATACCCCCCTTTTTTGAAGTTAAATGTCTAATCCCTTAGTGTACTGATATGAATAGTATTTTACTGGAAATGTTTGAAAAAAGATATTGATGCTAACGTAAATATTTTGTTCAATAAAAATACAGGAAATAAGTCGGTGAACCAAAAAGTTCAAATCTAATTGAAAGTTAAAGTGCCCATGAACTCACTGATCATGCACGAGTGATTCTATTCATAAAAAGTGTCCGTGTAACAACTAAAAAGAGTCCGTGTATCATCTAAAAAGAGTCCGTGTAACACCCGTTAATGTACTGTTTTTCTATAGCTCTGCGGGGGGCAAAGTCGTACAATAGAATTTAAGGTATATCGACAATTTACAAAAACTCATTAGATTTACTAGGCTTATAAACATTTTGTATATAATGAAGTGACTAGTTGTTCACGATAAAATTTAAGTATATGTGCTTTAAAACAAAGTATAAAGATCAGCTAACAAGATGGTTGTCGATTTAAACAGTTTAGTAAAAATATATTATATACATCGTTTAGTACTGATAATAAATAATCACCTTGACTGGCCACTACAGTGGATACTATAGGCATTGTAAGTCCAGTGTTAACAGATTCTTCCCTCAATGCGGTACACTGGGCGTTGTACTGAGACATAACATTGATACTTGAAGGTGGCACATTCTCGTTTTCTACCATATGTTGAAAAACTTTCATCTGAAACGTATCAATGTTCACTCAATCGCTAATGTTTCATCTTTCATAGTAAGATAACTGTTTAAGTGGGTTTCGTCTGACTATATCAACATACATAAAGACCCAAAGATACCCCGTAGATATGAGGAGTATATATCTAAACCCTTGTATCTTGAAAATAAAACACCCTTCGTTTTTAAAAATATGACTTAACCATTTTTACAATAGTACTAACCTTAAAGCAATTATTTAAAGGTCCAGTTAATGATAACACTATTGTGCACAAACATTTGAAATAACAGAAAAAACAAACAAAACACAATCCTTGCATTTATCGGGGATAGTCAAATTGAAAATAGGTTCCTTGACCTATGATGGTTGACTTTTATAAATTGTTACTTGGATAGTGAGTTGTCTTATTGGCACTCATAACACAACTTCCTATATCTATTAACAGTAGTTTACCGGCGTTCAAATTTCATAGATCTATTAAGAACACAGCCAGGATAACAAACAATAAACTGCAAGAATCGCATGAATCCCTGGGGACCATAATTCACAAATACCTTTCAAGATTTTCTTAAGCTCTAATATATTGTCATAACGAAACAGACAGCATATGATGCATCAATTCATGACACAAAATAAGAACATGGTAAAAATATTTAAAGTAAGGAACAGAATTGTAATTGCTGTTTGTCACAGAGTTACATTGATGCCTGCAATTTGGATCCAAAACTCTCAAATCACTGCACGATCTAGGCAACCGCAACCTCCAGTAGGAGTGAAATACTTGTTGAAATGTCGACCATATTGAATATGATTTTAAGATTGTGATTGATTGGGCATATACCTCTTACCACTTGTTTTACTTCGGCGTCGTTGAACCTTGACTGTTCATTTCCTGCTTCGGTTTTAACCGTTAACATCTCTTCATCTCCTTCAACATGACAAAACACATGTGGCCAATGTCCATCCCTCGTACGTGGCCACATTTGCAATGGTTGATGCAATGTTCCGACACCGGGATGGGTTTTTAATGCACCACCATAAAAGTGTTTTGACGGGAATTCGCATATTTTTGGATGCTGTAAAAAAAGCATTCAAATATAACAGCTGCATATAGTTTAATCGCATATAATTATCAGATTAGATTTGGATTTATGTACGTAATTATCAAGTAAATTTAAAGTGCAGAATTGCTTTCACAAATAAGAATATGCCATAAATAGATAAGTCATTAATTCTTACCTCATCCACTTAAGGGATCGAAGGCTGTATCAATTAATCAAACGGTTACTGTTGGTTCATGTACTTAAATCTTTAGATTTTTGTGCAAAGTTTGTCAACTTGTTTTTAATAGTATTATATACTTATATGTTGTTTGTCCTGGCATATCGAGTTGGTCATGGTTAGTTGTACCTTTGATGCTTCGATTCCGCATAGTACACAATTCCTGGCTTGCTCATAGTGATTTTACATGCATCTCTATGTAGTCCTGTTTTATTACACAATTGCAATCAAATTTTGAAACATCGTTTTACATAAAAAAAAATACTTCAAGTTTATTCCAGTGTAAATATAGGTAAGAGTATACTACCGATGTTACAATCTCATAAATCAATTAAGAAAACAAACATAAGGTACATTTTGTAACTAATAAAAAGTAATTAATAAAAGTAGCGACACCAGTACTTCGACAGAATATATGCCTCATATCTTTTGCCTTTTGGACTTTTTTGTGTTTTCGACTAACGAGTTTAAATATCATTTCGGTATAGTCCGTTTCACTAGATTTATGCATGTATGCCATGCAAATTGACACTCAAACAATCATGAATGTGTCATAATTTGACATTAACACACCATTTTAATATTGCTTGACATAATTAATTATTAAATAAATTTATTGAAAATAGAAACATTTTTGTCTGCAAGTTCAGATAATCATTGAGGATTAAGTAATATCTACTGTGTAGTAATTTTATCTGGGGATTAGCCATCTGGGGTCTAGGGCAGTAATGTACATCATGAGTGTAGAAACTTTATCTCCCGCCTGAGGCCAAGGTGTGCTATGTTCAAATAAGGAAATGGATTAGCCAGTTTTTGAGAGGGACAATCAAGATCAGAGTATTGCATGAACTTTGACATGCAGTCATTCAGTTAATTTCTCTGAAAGAACAAACGTCATTTATTTGAAGCTTAGAAAATATTTTGTAACTTTTTGCAAAATCCCATCCATCTTCCACCCAATTGTAATGACAGTTTTAATCATTAATATTTACTGTTATTATTTTATCATCTTTAGATAAGGAATATGTGATGCTTCACAAGATTGTTTTTATTGTATTTATAGTAGTATTTTACTATTTGTTACTGTAATGTATGATATACTGGTTGGGGCATTTTCTATACCCCACCTTTGTTTTATTAAGTCATTGTCATATATTTGCTACTATTGCTATTGTTAATATGTCATTCTCAATAAATAATAAATTCTGAATAAATGACATTTTGCTCAACTTGAGTTTTACATTAACAGCAAACTCAGCTCAACCACCCTAAAGGTTTGTTGAATATCATCTTTAGGAACCTTGGCTGTCAAAAATGACGTTTTGTAAAGAAATTCAAGAAAAAAATGTACAAAAACAGACAGTTTTTCAGAAGTGAAGATTTGTTTTATAAAAACGCTTCTAAACATCTTGGATCAACATTTATACAAATAACATACCATTCTATACTGTTCCTGTAGCATGGTTGTGTATTGAATATTCCCCGAATATCTTTCAAAAAGAGAGGTTTCTAAACCTAGTTTTGCTGCTTCTTTGCATTTAATAATCGGACGCAATTGTTTATGGTCACCAATAAGAACAACCTGTTTCGCAGATGTTGCAATAATAGGAACTATTGTTGATGGTTCTGAACACATTCCACTTTCATCAATTATAAGCTGGTAAACTCTGTCTTTTGTTGCTTTGAGAACTTTTGGGTTTGCTACAAGTGAATTTGTACAAAATATGACGTCATATTGTGGTAGCTCTTCCTTTGTTGCTTTACTCTGGATATCTTTGTATTCTTTAATCTCCTCCATGGTCGTTCTTAAAGGCTCTCTATCTCGTTCGTCGATTTCTTCTAACATATTGACATCGTCAGAAAATTGATCATCTAGTTCCTTTATACGTGCGGCATATGTTTTTCCCTCTTGACGAATCAGATAATGCAGAACAACACCGTGTTCAACTAGGTAGGGGTCTGCTTTAGCATCAGATATATTGCGTCTTGTTACACTTGCTCTTCCAGGGATTGGGAAGCTTAGTTGTTCAATTGCACTTCCATATATTCTAACAATACGTGGGGCTTTTGATCCCAATTTCTCTATTACAAGACCTAAATTCGCATACACAAAGTAACATTAAATGACGTTATTGAAGTCAATAAATATGATATATATTATAGTAGATAAATTGTGTGTTAATCATGTGAAGATATAAGGTTTCTACATTTTACTAAATTACCACAATATAAGTTTGATGACATCTTATAAAACTTTATTTAAAATATAACCTTAACAGACTGAATATAGTGTAAACATATAGATAATTTTTATATAAGTTACTAGTATATTTGAAAAATGAATGATGGAAAAGAAGCTTATTACTTGGATTATTGTAGATTTTTCCTATTAAAATAGTTATCAATAGTTTTGTCGTAGTTCCCCTCTTATATAAGATGTGTTTCCCACAGTTTAAGTTTGTAACCCTGAATTATTTTTTTTCTCAATCGAAATATGAACTTCGAACAGCGGTAAACTACTGTTGCCTTAATTTATCAAATGTACAAGGCTTATAATTAATACGCTAGACGCCATTTTCATCTACTTAAGACTCATCAGTGACGCTCGAATCAAAATAGTTATAAAGGCAAACAACTAAAATTTAAGAACATTGAGGACCTAAAATTCCGAAAAGTTGTGCCAAATACAAAACATGCTGTATTCAAGTTTTATTCCACTTTTTTGTTAACAAAGTGATTAATTATATCCTCTACTGCTAAATATTGGCCTGCTTGATATTTTGATGTAGAGACCAATAACAGTTACAATGAGTTGCTCAATGTGATAGCTTTATAAAACAATGGTAAACATGGTGTTAATTGCCAAATACTAATGTGTGCAACACAACATCAATACTCACGTGCTACTAAATCAACAGATCTGTTTGATGGTCCACAGAAAATTATCTGGTTCTTAGTATCGCCAGTCCTCTGCTGCATCAAGGTGTTAAATTTGTTGAAAAGGTAAACAAGCTTTACACCAATATAAGTTTTTCCAGTTCCTACGCAATGAAAACAGGAATGAATAATCTAAGCCTATTGTAATGGATGGGAGTTTTTCACTGATTTCATAAATCGTTGCGAAATTTAAACGTTGCTTGTCTACTCTCCGATGTTTATTTTTTTTTTGTTATAGATTCTGCTTTTATATTATGTGCGTTCATGTACGAACATCAAACAAATAATTGAACACAAAGATTATTATCCTTTGAGGAATGAAGAAAACGTTCTGACAAAGTAGGTTGTTTGCTTATATTTCTTACCTTATGAACATTCACTGGGTTTTAACAGTCGTACGTTTTCACAGTTTTATTTATTTATTTTAATATAAATTGGTTGCTTTGACACATATTTTTGTGTCTGAAATGTTTTGAGCTACAGTATGGATAAAGAAGTGCTGTGCATGAAACAAAAAAGTAACAATAGTATAAAATGTACCATTGATTCATTTATAACGTTTTATTGATATTCACTTGACAAAAATTGTCTTAAATCTATGTTTCAAACGAGTATAAGTAACCAATTTTTAATAGTAGCAAATATTTTTAAATAGAAAGAATCGAGTGCATGTAAATATATGCATGGTTTATATATATAGAAATTTCCGTTGGTACTCACATGAATTTATGATATGCGTATTCTTCTTCTTGGCGTGTATACATTGTTTATTACTAAACTCATAAACGCATTATTGCGACATGATGTACTTTTAACTATTGGTGTTTGTTTTATCACAAGTTTGATAACACGCATAAGATTATTTATATTTTGAATCATGAACAAATCTGAGAAATTGTAAGAAACATTCGAAAAACAATACGAAAAACATAATGAACAGTAGATAATACTGTGATAACAAAAACAAACAAACTATAGTCGACGAAATATCTCACATAAACATTCAAAACGAGCACAATTAAGTTCAACAAAATATTCATGGAAATTAGGGTTTTCCAAAAATTACATGAGTCTGGTCCGCCAGTGAGTAAAGAACTTTAAATGTACTCTCACGAAACACATTTTACGTAAAGAATATTCACAATATGTCAGCAAAAAATATAAAGATAAGTTACAAGTATTACAAAACAAATGTGTTAGATTTATAAAAAAAACACTGGATATAGATCAAAAGTTGACCATGATGTGTTGAATAGTATTGGTTATGTTAATATTGGAAATCGTATTTAACAATTGAGATTAATCCATGTACATAATATTTATTACCACCATTGTCCTAATTATATGTATTAAAATTTTACAAAGGTGAGACATATACATCATCATTTCACACGAAATAGTGAATATAACTGCTGGGTTCCTCCAGTAAAGAGTCAACAAAAAGACACATTTTATTTAATGGCATACAAGATTGGAATATGTTGCGTCAAAAAAAATTAGCATCAAAGAGCACTAGACCAAAAGTTATAGTGCGGCTTCATCAGACTCCTTGTTATATTATTAATCATATTTTTATATAAATTATTTTTATATGAATTTTTATGTCATATTAATTTGTGTGTTATCTTTTTTTGTATGTCGCAGCCGTTTACATGAAGGGACCCTATTGGAAACAAGCTTAAGAGCTTTCATGGGTTATCCCTAATAAAATAATTTTTTCATACACTTAAGGATACTGCACTCATAATAATGTCAATATATTTTACCATATATGTGTTAGTATTGTCTTTATGTATATTGTGTATTGTAATTATAATTATGCTTCATATTTTATTGAATAAAATATTATTATTATCATTATTATTATTATTATTATTATTATAACACAAGCAGCAGAAAATTACGCCAAAATATAATTTAAAACAAATGTCATATATTTTAACAAGGACTAAATATATCATAGGGATAACTAAACTCCTAAATCGAAAACAAACTGACAATGTAATGGCAAAAGAATTTAATAAAAACAGACAGACAAGGGTCTATAAAACACAACAATAAAGACTAAATAGTGAGCAACTCGAACTCCACCAAAAATCAGAGGTAATTTCTGGTGAGCACTATATTTGAAACTGTTTTTGACAAATAGCTCCTCAAATACCAATTATATAAGAAAAAAGAAGGTGTGGTATAATTGCATATGAGACAACTCTCCACAAGAGACCCAATGACACAGAAATAATCAACTTTCGTTCACCATATAGTTGTCTTTTAAAGGAAGTGTATTCAGAAACCCTTTTCAAGCGCAAATTATATATAAAGTTTGTTATTTTCCTATGAAATTAGAGAGCGATAATAGTCGCATTCTCTTGAATTGTTTGCGATTTAATGTTGAGTCAACTACATGTATGTCAGATGGTTTTGATATTAACCTGAATTGACTAAAGTTTCCAAACATTAAATACAATGTGAACACCAAGCCCTAAGAGTACAAAGAGTAACACAATACGATCTCCGTAAAACAAAAACAAACGAAAAAGACATTTGTCAATGCACTTTTTGTTATAATTTGATAACTTCATACCTGGTGGGCCTTGAATCAGTTTAAATTTTCTTTTCAGAGAATATTTAATAGCCATGTGCTGTTGTTGATTATTTGCCCACATATCAACATCGAGACCTTCTGTTTCAACCTGTTCAGCTACTTCAAAATGTATGCGATCTAAAATATAATTAGTTTTGATAGACATTCAGTTCTGACATTTCATAAATGTGAGTAAAGATTTACCATCGATAATGTTCTAGATTGACTTAAGTACATGAATGCACCATCGAAAAAATACTAAACAGAAATTTTAAAATTTTAAAATTAAAAAAACTCCCTTCAAAAGAATGGAAGTTGGATATTTTTTTACAGGAAAAGTAAATATATTACATGGTTCTAATCGCTCATTTCAGTTTTAATTAAGTCGAAGGCATTATATTTGTGTTAATTTAGCCCCCACTCGAACAAAAATAATCTCGAATATAATGCCTACCCATTTTAAAACTACAATAAAGTATAGATGGCATCAATTATTTCGATTCTGATTAGGACAATTAAGGTAATTTCTATGTCCGATGTGTATAAGTGTAGAGCGTTTGTGTAGGCTCTACCATGTGAACAAGCAAACGACTACCAATGTGATAATTAAGAGGGAGGAGTTTTGAATACCCAGTATGTATGATTGTCTTATAAAGGTCAAATATGTAGATTTCGAATTGCAACACATTACAGTCATAATAAATGAAAATCATATCAGAACTGACATATTGTAAGAATTTATACTTGCAGTGAAGTGAAATTTGGATTGGTTTTTTTTCTGTCCACTTTATTAAGGCCTTGTCGTGACTTTGAAACGAAAACAGTAATAAAAACGCTGTCCATTTCTTTTTTGTGCAGATAAGAGTTTTGTGTCATAAAAAAGGTGAAATGGAAACAAAACATACAGGGTTATTAGAAGTATCTTACCAAATGTTGTTATTTTGATCCCAAAAAAAATCCAAAATGGCTTCGAGGCGCTACAAAGGAGTCATATTGTTTTTTTACATTTTTTTACTAATGAATGGATTGAACCTAACTTTCTATATGTTTTCCATATGCTATTACTCTTGAGTTGTTTCCTTTATTCATTGTGTCTTAAATAACTTCCTTAACACTTATAAATATCCAAACTTATTAACAGTTAATGAATGAAGTAAAACAGAATATAAAAAATATGTAACATAAGTAGACAAACCTGGAATGTTCACTTCGTTTCCAATCGCTATATCTTTTGCTAAATCGCTCGCTTGTTGAATCTTTTTCAGATGAGTTTCAAGACGCCTGTAAAGATATAATGAAACACAACAGCATTAAAAGTTGTAGTTTTTCTTTTCTTTGTTCTTATTTGAAAAAAAATGGTACGTGTTACCTAAATGCATGAGACATAATAAATCCCAAATTACAGATATAAATAAAATCAAATATCAAAATCAAGAACTGAAAACGTCCATAAATCTGACTTCATATAGGTGCATTTTGGGAAATATATTTTTTTAAACTAGCATTTGACTTTAACTTCACTTTAAGCTGTAAGAACGATGTCCTCTTGCTAGATAATCTTCTACCATTGAACTTGTGATAAAGGATAAAATGTGTTTTATTTCTTAACTTACATTTAGAAATTGACCATTTGGATCGGTTGAGAACACTACTTTCGATAAACGGGATTATTTCAGTTTTCGAAATGTGAACTTTCCTTTTCTGTACAGCAATATTACAACAGCGCCTGCTTATGGAGGTTTTATCTTCCAGCTGATACGATATATCAGGACTTTCGTTTCCTATCATGGTTTCCTTGATAAATGTTTGCCCACAAGATTTATTCCTAATAGTATCTACTTTCCCTCCTGGATCACCTGAGATCACCCAAGTTGTTTGTTTTTGTTGCTCAGTGTTTAGTTTTCTATGTTGTATTTGTCAACTGTTGTTTGACTTTTGGTATTTTTTTTTTAAAATTTTTCCATGGCGTTGTCAGTTTATTTTCGACTGATGAGTCTGAATGTCCCTTCTTCCATCTCTCTTTTTCTATCTGTCATTAGATAAATTGCTTACTATATTTCCAGAAGCGGACTTTCGTACAACTGTTTTGTTTATTAATGTACATATTTATCTAATTATCAGAATTTTTTACATTCCCATTATTAAGATTAATTACCTGTCAACTGGTGATTTGTAAATGATCTCAAGTCTGCAATCGTTTAAGAAAGGAGAAGGTGGTGGAGAACTATTTTCGTGAAGTTGAAATATAACTCGAATTTTGGTTTTTCTATGTTGACCTCCATTCCCTCTTTGTTCTAACTTCTGATATTTACAGATTTTTGTAGTTTCTGCATGACCACTCCATAAATATGTATCTTTATGTAGAACCTGATTTCCTATTATCTGTTTTGTTTCCCAGTCAAGGTCTTGGTCTTTCATAATGCAAAGAAAATTTCCACTCGGTAGCCAAAAATATGTTTTATTCTCATTTATTGATAAACCCGTTTCATTGTCATCCACTTCTGGAATATATCCAAAATCCAAATCACGTTTGTCGCAAAATTCTTGATCCAGCTCAAACATCCCTTGGATATTTTTAAATTTCAGGGGTATTTCGTTTATAATGACTGATTCCTCACTATGCACGGCATTATAAGTAGATTCCATTTCAACAATGGGGAGCCAGATATTCTTGTAGTCCACTACGTTCCTGTACTTGGGTAACGAACTTGATTTTGCATATCTCAGAAACGTTTTTATTGGATCTTGTACATGTGGCAAACAAAATTTGATACCGTTTGTCAGGATAACTATTTGAGGAATTGGTGTTAGAATTCCTGATAACTCTTGAGCTGACATTTGAATGGTAACAATTTGGCCATGTCGAAATGATGTTTGGAATGGAACAAAGTGGTCAATTATTACCTGGTCGGATACTTCAGAACTCACGTCAGTGACACTATTTTTAAAACTATCTATGTGCTGCTTATTTCTTTCAAGTTCTTGTGTCATTTGTTCTCTTGCATTTATAGACAGTTTATGCTTTAGTGCATTATCATTCCCTTCGAAGACATGTTGAAGTATACTTTTCCAGAATCTAAAGCTAACAAATGCAGTGTTCAGATGAGGATATATCTTTACATACCTGTCAGGTCTTGTTTGTACTTCATCATCATCAATTATTGGTTTCGCCAATACAGTAGTTTTAAAGCTATATAAACGCCTTCTCCATTTCACTGTTACTTTTGAACGTGCATTTTCTGTGCTTTCTGGATCATCACGTCTGTTTTCTCCATAATTTAATGATGTCATATCAGTGTCCTCAGATATTTCAGGAATACAACAAACATCTATCTCGCTAAATTTTATAGACAAAGATTTTGTCATAGTTTCATGAAAACCAGGTATGAAAATGTCATATTTTTCGCGTGACATGTGAGAAACAAAACCTTGCAAAATAATTGGCTGTGTTTTAAGATAATTTGAAAGAACTAGTTCTTTATACTGCAAAGTAAAATCGTTTCTTTTTTTCAACAACGTGTTTAAATATTCACATATGGTTCGTAATTCGGCAAATGCATAGGGGGTATCGTGTTCATCTAAATGAGCATGAATCAGTCGATGGACGATAATGTCACAATATCTACTGAGAGGGAACGTGAACTGAACAGCTGGATTTTCTCTATGGAGTACAGACATTCTGTATTGGGGAATAGGTTCAAATGGTTGCCATTCTTTCAAAGCTATGCCCTGTTTAGGATGAATGTAATCAGAACAAATAAGTTCAACTGCTTCGTCAATGTTTCTATTTACTTGAACAAATCTCATAATTTGATCTAAAACATGTGACTGTATTGGAACAAAACGCCTGTTTTCATTTTCACTATTTACTTCTTCATTTTCACTCGTAGGGAAGTCGTCGGCTAACCTTCGATACAAATAAATTTGTCCTGTTGGTGCATTATCAATTGAAAGCTTCCCTATTTCGTCAATGATCTCTTCTTGTTTGCTACACAATAGATGAGTAATATATGTGTGCAACGAATACCATTCTTTTTGTTTATTTCTGACATCTCTGGCCAGTTGTAATGCATGAAAAACTGGTACATTCATATGAAATGATTGTGTTAGTATGCTCCCTACTGTATTGTTAGCAAGAACAATGTATTCTTCAACTAAAGAATGTGCTTTTTTCGTTTTCATGATGCCGTCTGTAGTTGTAAAATCTACTGATACTGGTGATGTAAAGGACTCCATTCTTAGACGTTGGAATTTCAATTTCTTTGACAGTCGAAAAAGAACCTGTATGTCCTCAGCGAAAAAATCATCAATGATACCATGATTGTTGATAATATTATCAATTTCTATGTAATTATAATGAGCAGATGATTTTATTATCGTTCTGCAAATCCTTTTGTCTGTTATACGTATATTGCATTTGTCAGTTTGGTTTATTTCAAAGAAAACTGAAATCGCATATCTGCTACGATTTTGTTCCAGGCTACAAAGATGGTTGATATGATCAGGTAGCATACAATTAGTCTGTGCCGAAGTTGTACTAGGAAATGAAAAACCACGGTATTGTGCTTGCGCATCTATTTCATCATCTTTGTGAACAATCCTGCTGACGTCAGTAACATGAACACCAACTCTAAATATGTTCTGTTTAACTACCTTAATGCTAAAACCGTGATTTACAAAACTTTCCTCCATTCCAGCTATTGTAAATATCTTTTCGGACACGGTAATATCTTGATAACCGTGGGCTTTCAAGTCAACTTTTAATTCACGAATTTCTTCGACAGAAGTGTAATCAAACCATAAAGGCAAACTGTTTTGCAAAGAAATCAGTGTCAATCCCTCCTCTATGTCTTTCGAGCTATGCACTACACCTATGACTGCGCCCAGGGGATGAATATTAGTTAACTTCCATTTTAAAAGGACTACAATAAAAAGCCAGTTCTCTTTGTCAGCTTCTGTGATGTCATGATATTTGTGAAATTTTAGATCATTTGTAGCTGAATCATGTTTATGAATTTCAACTCTTGTTCTCAAACGCTCTGGATACTTCTTTGCAAGACGTCCGTGTAAGATATTTATTTTAGGAATAGTCTTGCAAATTGGAATCATTAGATGACTCTGTCGTCGATCTATGAGACAAACAAAAACAGGATGTGATATGTTTTTGAAGCGTTTTCTATCTTCGAATGATACAACTTCACCGTAGAATTTTTTATCTTTCTCGAGCTCGCCTTCGTTAGATACTTTTACATACACTGTGTCGTCTGTATATGTTTGTCCACACTTTTCCCGCCCAGAAATGTTTATTTTCATATGTTTGTTGTCTTCTGGAACACAAATGGCCTCTTCCATAGATAGAATTTTTATCATACATTTTTTATATATTTTAGGTTGATTTGTGTATTTACTTTCATCAAATGGCGAAAAAACATTCCTGTATAGAAAAGGGCTTAATACAAAAACATTTTCTGTCCTGATGAATTCGAATCGATTGATTTCCAAACCCTCGTGAAACCATGATTCCTGGGTGTCTTGTAATGACTCTGTATTATTACCTTGTTGTGATTGCATATTTCTTAAAAGATTCCTGCGTCGGTTTGTGTTTTCATCATACCAATCGTCGTCGGAATCTGATTCCATTTTAGGATGAGATATCAAGCTGATTATGGAATTTAATCCTGCAATTTTAATGAAACTCTTTAATAAAAAATAAAATATGAACAATCATATCTATATACTGTCGATAAATATATTTTGGCATGGCACTAGATCATAATTTTCTTCAAAGTTAATGATGTATATGTATTTACACTAAATCTACTGGAGCTGTATTGGTAAATATTCTAAAATTGAATGCACGATTTTGCAAGAATTTTTATTTGCTTTGAAATAGCTTTTACAAACTTTGAGTACTCTCAGGTCGGTTATTTGTGTCTTACGACTTTAAAAAACTCGGTTTGTTGTGAATTTTTGTTGCTGCTTCGTATTGATCTGATTATTCAAAACTTTGCAGTCGAGATTTGAGGTAGTGGAAGGCACCCTCAGGCATGTGTATACCTTCCAATTAGGTGTATGTCTGTCCCAAATAAAGGCAACAGTAATATACCGCTGTCCCATAATTCAGTGTATGTTGCTTGAAAATTGTTGGTGTATATCATAGGTGTTTCCATTTTTTGTTCGTTTACATAAATCAGAACTTCAGGGCATACGATACAGTCACAGGGGAGCTGATTACATTGCTAACGTAAACTGATAGGATGTCAAATTGTAACATATCGGGAAAAGATGCAGTTTTCGTCTGTTTGTTATCATTCAAACTGATTTATCTTGAAAACGAGTTCATTGACCTCTCTTTTTTCAAAATGACATTTGGTTTGATAATTTATGAGGGATTATGTGTACCAATTTTCATGAAAAAGACAATAATGCGGGTTCTTTTAAATTTGATAAGCAAACAAAATGACGTTTTCTTCTAAATTCTTGAACATTTGGTACTTAATTTTTTTTAAAAGTAAAGAGCGCAAATTTATAGGACATTCATTTAAAACAGGATTTACAAATAATTTAACAAAAAACAGCTTGTGTTTATCTTTCAAAACAAAAACAAATGCGTATATCTGTCAAAGGAAATCAATAAATCCGAATTTTTAGCATATATCTGAAATTTCGACTTCAATTTACTAAAAAGTAGAGAATGAAGGTATATTTTTTTATTACATATTTGATTAAATCAAGTAAACCAATAGTTTATTTGCAAATGTCATCAAAATTTATTATGGGGTCAATACTGTATGGTATGTACTTAACCTAGCGTTACTTGTGGTAGTATCAAGCACATTTTAAAACTGTTTTATGACATATCTAAATCGGCGAAACAGTTTGAATTAAAAGTACTGGAATCAACATCAGTCATTTTTTTAATATTTATTAAACAAACACAACCTCAATTAAACTTACATTTGACATATTTCTAATGTTATCGCAACCAGATGTTAATCAATAGTGTAGTTACCTTTTTCTTGTGCAGCAGAGCGATATAACTTGAACTAGCTCCCATCCAAAGTCTAACTTAAAGTCATTGTTCTGTTCGTTTAGAATATCACGGATCTAATATGTTTTCCATTAAAAGATATGCAATTATACAATATAAATATCAAGGATATTGAACGAAGATTCAAGTATGCATTTTGTGTTAGCATTATAGTACAACGTCCTCACTATGTATCGATCGGATAACATTGTAAAGATAATTACGTATTTTAAAGTTAAATTGTGTATTAAAGATTTTAGATAGATATATATTTTGAGTTCTTTCAGATTTTAAACATTTAATTGACACCGTGTAATCGTCTGAGGAAAAAATATGTGTTCGTATGTCGTAACGCCTAAAATGTGAACGTACCTGTTTCTTTTTCGTCAATTGAAAGTGTAATTTCACAAGATAAAAACGATAATAAAAGTAGAACAATGGTCGTTGTTTAATCAGTTCAAGACTGATAAGCATAAAACTACTTAAGTTATATAATATAATATACAATTGTAGTAGTTACTTATCGTAGGACAAGTAGAAAAATCCGTCCATTCGGAACAAATATAAACCTAAGTGATAGCTTTATGAATACGGCCCCAGGTAAAGATAATCGCTGCACTTACCCTATACTAGCTTGTAAAGGAGAAACGAGAGCAAATAAATCAGTATCGATCACTTATTACACTTATTACAACGTTGTTTCTCTTTGTAGTAAATATCTGATTGAATTTTATCGTTTCATGTTTCCATATATACTGTGTAACCAAAATTTTAATAGAAACCTTAGTTTTGATTGGAACAAATTTCTGACTACGCTCTATAGCTATAGGTACATTGTATTGATTATTCATCTGGTTCAATACAAACAAATACATCAACATATGTTACAACAGTATCACGTGATCAGTAAGTATACTTACACAGTAACAACTGTTCACTTCAAAGTGTTTAACTTTTTTCGTTGCAAGTTTTGCCTTTCTTCAGTTTGCTTTATCATTTCTGAGTTTTCTTATTTTTGAGACACATTCGTCCATACTTTATTTTCATCAACATCGCAACGGTTGCGAAACCTTTTTGTAAGGTTTCAAATTAAATAGTTTTTTGGTAAAAAAAAATACGTTTAGACATCAAACATAAACTAAAGATACAAATATTAATGTTTGTGACTCAATAAGATGATTACGTTCTTACATCGATAAAAGACGTTTTCTGTGAATGGACAAGAGAGCTTTTTCACGAATGGTTAATCTTAAATGTATCTTTTGGGAAAGAGGGACGAAAGATACCAGAGGGACAGTCAAACTCATAAATCGAAAATAAACTGACAACGCCATGGCTTGAAAAGAAAAAGACTAACACAAAAACAATAGTACAGATGACAAAACATAGAAAACTAAAGACTAAGCAACACGAACCCCACCAAAAACTAGGGGTGATCTCAGGTGCTCCAAAAGGGTAGGCAGAATCTGTTCTAGGAAAACGTAAAGTTGAAGAAACTAGCGATGGGTGAACTCGTGATGACAAAAATAGCTTAGTTATTAAACGCGACGAGTTTTCTCCAACATTTAGGCATAATAAGTAATATGTAACTCTACCTTTAACTATTTTTTACGTGTGGCAAGGACGAATCGATCAGATGTGCTCTCGTAGTAAAATTTGAACGGCATTTGAAAGACACCCAAGATTATATATATTTACAGACTGTTATAAATGCTGTGAATTTTCAAAAACGATGAGGCATTTGTAAACAACAAAATAAGTCGGAAAATAAATTGCTAGTAAATGCAACGAAAATGTATGACAGTAGTGTATACAATATCATCAAACAAAATAAAGTCGGGATCAAAAACTTAACGATGATACAGAAAAGCTTGAAGATGTAAATATATATATCAATGTTATAAAGAACACGTGTATTTGTTGTGACATTTGTCACATGACTAGATATACCTGTTTCAGGTATACTCTAGAGTAATAAGTATTTCACGAGCTAATATAAGCGGGAAGAATTGTAACGGTAAATCTGTGTGTAATTATGTGTCATTCGACGCTTGCATTTCGAACAGTTCAGTCTGGTCATTTTCTTCAATATGGCCGAACATACAGAAGAAAGTTTACTTCTACAAGACGACTCGTTACCTGATAAAAGCAGTGATGGTGCAAACAGATCATCTTCTGATAGGGACTTACATGACACGTTCTCTCTATTCAAGATGTACATGGACGGGAAAATGGATAGCCTTGAATCCAAGTTGGTACGTGAACAAGACGCGATGTCCAAGAAGATAAAAGAGGAAGTCTCTATCGTGTTCAAGCACGAAGGAAACCGAATTCAATTTAAGTTTAACGAAGAAATTGTGAATGATCCCAATAAGCTTTACAAGTCAATACCGTCAACAGAGGCACAGAGTATTCGTGTTGTTCTGGATTTGCTGGATAAAGTTAAAGGCCTTAATAAGCTTATACGGATTGTTGATTCTTCACCGGCAGGATGGTCAACCGTCCATGAGTATGAGTCCAATGATATTGCTTCTGACAGTGAGGATGAAAAGAAAATTCGCCCGGCGGAGATTCGAGCTATGCGCACGATGAAAGACAAGACAAAAGGGCGTCCGGCTCCGTATTCCAACAAACCCAGATTGCCACCAGCAGAAACCTATGCTAATCCTACCTACAATCAACAGTTTCAGAGGCAGCCCTTTCGTAACAGCGCCGCACGACGTGAGCCGTGCCAGTGGGACATGTGCTACTTTTGTAAGCAGTTCGGGCATTGGAGAAAAAATTGCCCCCTCAAATCTGGATCCGTTGGTGCCGGATCGTCTGGAGTTGCCAATCACAAGTAAATCTGCAGTTGCACCCAGAAATGTAAATGATAGGTATAATTTTACTGATATAGATTGTTTTGAATGTGAATATGAGTCACAGTATGAATTAGATAATTTCCTAACTCAAATTCATTATTTTGAAGAAATTAGTCATAATTTCATGTCATTTACGGGTGTTAAAGGAAGGTTAGCCAAGCATGTAAAATTTTGGGAAAGTATTGGAGCAAATTCCTTTGTTATTGACACAATAAGTAACGGTTATGTCATTCCATTTATTGACCCGCCGGTAAAAATGTTTCTTAAGAATAACAAATCGGCAGTGATGAACGAATCATTTGTCAATCAGACTGTTTCTGAGTTAGTTTCTACAGGTTGTGTTGTTGAAGTACCATTTCAACCTCATGTCGTCAATCCCTTAAGCGTAGCGATTCAAAAATCTGGCAAAAACCGGCTTATCCTTGACTTATCTGTTTTAAATAAATCAATCAAAAAAGACAAAATAAAATTTGAAGATTGGAAGATAGCAGTTCAGTATTTTCAGAGAGATTCGTACATGTATACATTTGATTTAAGTTCTGGATATTTTCATTTGGACATTTGTCCGCAGCAACAAACCTTTTTAGGTTTCAGATGGAATAATAGATTTTATTGTTTTACAGTTTTAGTATTTGGTATATGTACGGGCCCATATATATTTACAAAATGTCTGAGACCTATGGTAAAATATTGGCGTGAAAACGGTATAGATGTTGTATTGTACCTTGCTGATGGTTTTGGTATGTGTACAGATAAATCTAAGTGTATAGAAGATTCGAATTTTGTTAAGAAATCTTTAGAAGACGCCGGTTTTCTTATAAATGAAGGAAAGTCAATTTTTTCAACTGACTGTACAGTCATTAGAATGGCTTGGTATTGTTTGGAATGCTAGTGAATTTAGTCTCGTTATCCCAGACAGACGTGTAAATGATTTGCGTGTATCGCTTGTATCAGTTATTGGAAGATTTCCTAATATAACTGCTAGGACATTAGCTCAGGTTGTAGGTAAAATTATTTCCATGGCTCCAGTCATTGGCAATGTAGCTAGAATTATGACAAAATTTTGTTATATGGCAATAGAGTGTAGAACAGAATGGGACAAATGCCATGTCCGTACAAAGTCTTATCAGAACTGCATTTTTGGTTTAAAAACATAAATAGTTTAAACATTAAGTTGTTGGGTCATTACTCAAAGTCACATGTTGTAATTTATTCTTACGCCAGTGGTAAAGGGGCAGGTGCGTATTCAGTAGAACTTGACAAGAAAATTTTTCATGAAACGTGGGATTTTTCTGAAGCTCAAGAAAGTTCGACATGGAGGGAGTTGAAGGCTATAGAGCTAGCCTTGATATCGTTCAAAAATGTTTTTGATGCCAAAACGCTGAAATGGTACACAGATAATCAGAACTGTGTTAAAATTGTAAAAGGTGGTAGTATGAATGAGAAACTACAAATTTTAGCTTTGTCGATATTTTCGGTCTGTATTCAAAAATGTATTTCCATTGACATTCAATGGATTCCTAGATCACAAAACTCTCAAGCTGATTACATCAGCAGAATGGTTGATTACGAGGACTGGGGGGTATCAAATGAGTTTTTTTCAATTTATGAATGATTTATGGGGTCCTTACACAATAGACAGGTTTGCTAATTCTCAGAATGCAAAAGTGTGTAGATACAATTCTCTGTTTTGGAACCCGTGTGCAATAGCTGTAGATGCTTTTACACAAGATTGGTCAAATGAGAATAATTGGTTGGTACCACCTGTTTATTCGGTTATTCGGTGTATCAAACACTTGATTTACTGTAAGGCTAAAGGAACTTTGATTGTTCCTAAATGGAAATCGGCAGCCTATTGGACTAAGATTTTTGATAAAAACTTAGAATACCAGGTACATGTTACAGATGTAATTGAATTTATAGATACAGAAGGTATCTTTGTAAGAGGGTCGAACCCAAGTTCTATATTTGCTCAAGAACAATTCATAACACCAGTTTTGGCGGTTATGTTAGATGCTACTGGGTAGCGGTGACACGGTCATATAGAAAATAGTTGACATGGTCACGTGTATTAATGATTTTAATAATAATATATTGGTGGTGACAAGGTCAAGTATAGAAAAATTATAGTTGACAAGGTCAAATGTATGGGACAAGACTTCTGGTTTAATGTGAAGTATGGTCATGCTAATTTAAAAATATATATTATTTTTTTAGCTTATTAATGTTTATAATGTTTACACATTTTACAGAAATTTTCAACGTTGGGATATGGCAATCATTGTCCAGTGTAACATAGTCAGTAATTGAATACATATATTTTATTAAGTATTTACAAAGTCAAGAAAGATTCTAAAGTTCAAATGTTCGAATGTTCAAAACTGTCTTTAAAGTAGAATTGTTCGAATGTTCAGTATCTCACACGGGCACGTGATCGTATAGTGGTATAACTGTTCGTTCCTGTTAGAGTATTTCGGATATTAAGCGCATGAGTTCCAGCCTACCCACGAGGGGGAGACCTTGGCGGAATCTCCGTTATCAATCTGTCCTCCTGTTCGAGTCCAAAGCTGGATCTTATATAGTTCAGAGGGGCCATCCATCAAGTTCCAAAATGGCCATAAATGTCAACCGTTGTATAGAGTAGTCTAGCTATTAAGTAATACATGTACTAGGTTGGTCAGTTGACAATGTTATTTACATCTGCGCAATGCAATTATATAACGTCAGCAAAATACATGAACGATAAATGTCTGCAAGGGTCAAATACATGTACTTGAAATTGTATTAATTATGTAACTAGTAGATTGGAACACAAATTGTGTTACATAATGCCTTCCCTCGCAATGAGAACGAAAGTTCGGTAAAATACAATAGTCCTTCTTCATTTATGCTATTATAAATCCAGTAGTTCCTTGTTAAGTTTTCGGTAACCATCACCACATATATAGTTCATACAATTCGGCAATTCCAACATCTGGATACATAGAGTTCATAAAACCCGCCACCTTCATAGTATAAAGTTCATCAACTGCTGGAAAGGGCGCAAATCTTTGTACAAGTGTCGGTCATCATCATCTTCATTACGTAGTAGTTAACGCATCTAGCTGGTTGGTTCGTCCTTCTTAAGAGGCTGTTAATAACATCGTCATTGGGTTAAGTTTCATCCTTGATCAATGGCGCAGAGAAAGACATCAGTTTCTCTGGAAGCAGTAACATCTGTTCCAACCAATTGCGTTGACACCATGTTGTGCCAACTGTTCGTGGGATTAGAACTAGAACTCGCACCCTTCTTTTTGGCTAACCAAGATATATTCTTAATAATATAACAGTACAAAAATATGGCTATTCCAATGAAGATCGCACCTTAACCCCACTGATAAAATAAAACTTATTTCAATTTGGAAAACTAAAAATTGTCAACTTCCCCTATGTTTCTTTTTTATTATTATCAATCGTCTGGTAAATCTCCTTTAGTTCTCTTGATTATTCAAGCCTAGCTAAATTTGATAAAACACTTTCTTTGTATAAATCAAAAAGACTATCAAGTTATCTGGTTAAAACAAAAACAAAATAAATAAAAATAAATAAATCTTGTATACAACTTCTACAAATTTGAGAAAATCTACCTAATAAAAACAAGATATGTTTATTTATTCATTACTTAAGATATACATTTATATACAAATTTACAATCAAATAAGTTAATCAATCATTTAATGTAACCCCTACACCTACATGATACACATGACATTTTTTAATAAAAAAAATATATTTTACCTTGTTAGCAATTGTAATACTTTTATTTCTTTAACCTTAGTGCCTCATTATTTAATCTTAACTTTTAACTCTAAATAAAGACCAAAGATTTATTCTCATCACTAAAAAAAAAAACCATTTAAGATTCCTTTGATAAAATTTCAACTACGTCTTGTTACTGATTATTTTTCATATTTGACAACAACAATACCAACAACACCTTGTTTCAAAAAAAAATGTCGTTCTCCTTAATCTTTTACATTTTTTCAAAAATAGTATAAAGTGTCCTTATCATAATGATCCCTTCCTTTTTTATATATCTAAAAAAGAAAATTCATTTGTTTTAAAATTTCAAACCTACTGCCTATCCTATTTATACATTTCAATACGGCTCAGCTTTGGGGTATAAATTGAAATCTGATTTTAAAACTTAACTAACATCTTAAAAACTAAAAAAATCAAAAAAAATCTATGCCTTCTTATGAACAAACTGACACATCGTTAAGATTTTTTCTTCAACTCCTTAATTAATTATTTCCTTATTCTTATCTTAATTTCTAATAATAATCCTCATATTAAAGTGTTCATGAAAAATTTCAATTTACTGTAAAGCTAGTTTTCCTTTAATATCAATTATCTATTTCACTTAAATTTTCTCGTTACGTTCGTATGTCTCTCTCTCTTTTTTTTTTTAATTTAATATCAATCTACCACAACAATACTAGTATGTAAATCCCTTAGGGCAAAACATATTTATGTGCTATTTTCTGAAGATATGTCTCTTTTCCTATTAACAATATGTAAATATGGCGTAATCTAACACCATAAAAAAAACTTGCACCATTTAATTACTAACATCACTTATGTTAATCAACCAAAGAAGGGTTGGAATCTAAAATTATAGACTATTTGTTTTCTCTAAACAAATTGTGCGTACACACTACCAACCTACGTAAACCCATCATCAATGGCTAGAATACGCAAACAATGTATCCTCAATGTACCCTTAACTTCATCTACCAAAGGTTCTAATCCAACCTTCATTTACACCGGTGCTCTACTAATTTTACGTAAACATATGTTTTCTAGAATAATTGAGTGTATCTTCAAAAAAAACCATAATATGACCAAAAACCACCATTAAATACGGAACCAAAAAATTCTAATGTATCAGACATTTTATCTTTTTACAAATGTACTTCAAACGAAAAACTAGCTTCTCTATAACTTCACAAAAAAAAACCGGTTTATTATTTTTTTAAGAATCATATGTGTAATCTATCCTATCTCTTAAACAACACGTACCACATAAAAATTAACACAAAAAATAACCTTTCATTCTGATAAAAAAATGTGTATAATATTCATAATTTTTAAATTGACCTATAATACCTTAAAACACTCAATAAAAAGTTTTATTTGAACCACATCTCGTGAACAACTTCAAATGTTAAGCCTTTTAAAAATACGGCCTCAATTCCTTAAAAATCAAAAACTTTACTTAATATGTGTGCCATCCCTTGAAAAGCCATTTCTACATTTTAAGCCTTTTAAAAAAAATACGGCCTTACAGTCCCTTTAGAATTAAAAACTTTACTGAATATGTGTGCCATCCCTTGAAAAGCCATTTCTACTTTTTGTACTGACATAGAAACATCTTGATTGTCCATTAAGAAAAATGAAAGTAACTGAGTTCTTACCTTTTATATTCCTTTGCGTTATTTTAGACAATCCAAGTCGATCGTGGTCAAACGGCATCAAATCGTGACTTATGTGACGAAGTCATTAATAGGATAAATATATTTTATTACGTAATTACAAAGTCAAGAAAGATTCTAAAGTTCAGATGTTCGAATGTTCACAAACTGTCTTTAAAGTTGAATTGTTCGAATGTTCAATATCTCACACGGGCACGTGATCGTATAGTGGTATAACTGTTCGTTCCTGTTAGAGTATTTCGGATATTAAGCGCATGAGTTCCAGCCTACCCACGAGGGGGAGACCTTGGCGGAATCTCCGTTATCAATCTGTCCTCCTGTTCGAGTCCAAAGCTGGATCTTATATAGTTCAGAGGGGCCATCCATCAAGTTCCAAAATGGCCATAAATGTCAACCGTTGTATAGAGTAGTCTAGCTATTAAGTAATACATGTACTAGGTAGGTCAGTTGACAATGTTATTTACATCTGCGCAATGCAATTATATAACGTCAGCAAAATACATGAACGATAAATGTCTGCAAGGGTCAAATACATGTACTTGAAATTGTATTAATTATGTAACTAGTAGATTGGAACACAAATTGTGTTCCACTAGCGATATTCATCCTAGTATGCCTGATCATCTTGTACAGAAGCTTCCAGATTATGTTTTATCGTCGAGGGCGGATAGCACTAGAAAGAAGTACACATATGGATTCAACTCATGGTGTAAGTGGTCAAAATTACATTGCATTTCTTCATTACCAGCTTCTACTGTACATATTGCATTATACTTAGTTCATATATCAGAAACATTCAACTCTACAAGTAAAATAGATGAGGCTGTATATGCGATTTCTTGGGCACACAAGCTGGCCGGTTTTCCGAACCCTTGCAGTTCCGACTTGGTTACTTCTGTTCGTGAAGGGGCATACAGAAAAATTGGACACAAAATTAACAAAAAGGAACCTATTACAGCTAACATTTTATCAAAAATTGTTCATTTGTATGGTAAAAATTGTACGCATTGCATGCATGTGCTTATTAAGTTATGCAGGATTTTTACGATTCTCTGAATTAGCTAATTTGAAAAGATCTAATGTAACCTTTTTTCCTACTCATGTTAAGCTATTTTTAGAACAAAGCAAAACTGATGTTTACAGGGAAGGTCGTGATGTAATTATTTCTAAAACTGGAAATAATACTTGTCCAGTGGCTATGTTAGAACATTATATGAAGTTATCTAAAATATCAGAAAATTCTGACGAATTTATATTCAGGTCTTTAAGTTATTGTAGTAAAAGTGATACTTATAAGTTAAGGAAAAATTTACCACTCTCATACACTAGAGCTAGAGAAGTATTGTTGAATGCATTAGAAACCATCGGTTTAGATAAAAAAAACAGTTTGGTCTTCACAGTTTACGTTCAGGTGGAGCAACCGCTGCAGCAGCAGCAGGAGTTGAAGATCGTCTATTTAAAAAAGCATGGGCGATGGAAAAACGAAAATGCTAAAGATGGTTATATAAAAGAAAGTATAGATAATAGATTGTCAGTATCTAAAAAATTGGGTATATAAGACTATTTTATAGATATAATTATTGCTGTAATATAACTAATATCTGTTCCCTTTCTTTGTTTTCATTCGATGCTTAACTGTACTGTCCAGGCGAGCTGATATCCCAAATAGTGTTTGGTTTTTTATTTATAAATATTTTATGTTCGTTTGAGTTGACGAACAAGAACATAAATATATTTATCAATGTTATAAAGAACACGTGTATTTGTTGTGACATTTGTCACATGACTAGATATACCTGTTTCAGGTATACTCTAGAGTAATAAGTATTTCACGAGCTAATATAGGCGGGAAGAATTGTAATGGTAAATCTGTGTGTAATTATGTGTCATTCGACGCTTGCATTTCGGACAGTTCAGTCTGGTCATTTGACACCACCCACCCACCCACTTTTATTTTGTCAATATTGTCAATTGATGTATTCATGCTTATGATTGATATGGATGTTTTTTAAGATTATACATGCTTGAAAAGATTGTTAACAAAGATGTTTCTTTTGTAGATTGTGTATAATTGGAAAATGATATGTTGCAGCAGCGGCTACGGGCGTGCAGACAAATATTCATATATTGTAAATAAAATGAAAAAACATGCTTAACTGTACTATCCAGGCGGGCTGATATCCCAAATAGTGTTTGGTTTTTTATTTATAAATATTTTATGTTCGTTTGAGTTGACGAACAAGAACATAACAGAAGATCCATGCACTTTTAACAATGGCAAAGAAAAAAGTTGAATCATACACCTACAAATTCAAACAATGAAAACAGTTATAAAAATTGCAGACATAACTCGAAAAGCCTGGTATACTGTTATCCAGAACGAATTAAATTCCATAGCTAGTGTTAAAGTAGATAATTCTAAAACTATGAGAGCAAAAAAAGCTTTTCAAAAGCCAGTATGCTGGAAAATCTCAATAGAGACTATTCTTCAATTGTGGATTGATAACTTGTGTACAAGTAAGTCAGATAATATGCCAACACATAAAGGCAACAGTAGTATAAAATGCAATTTGATTGAGAGAAAAACAAATCTTGATTTCAAACTAAAACTGAGGGAAACACATCAAATATAAGAGTAGAACTACGACACAACAGAAACACAACACTAAAATGTAACACACACAGAAACAAACTATAATATAACAATAGCCATGTTCCTGACTGGTACATGACATTTAAAGATAAAATGGTGGGTTGAACCTGGTTTTGTGGCTAGCCAAACCTCCCGCTTTTATGGCAATTTTAAATAAAAACATAAAACTTAAAACATTATATGACAGGACTACAATACAAATAATGGGAGAACCCAACACAACCTTCTTTTCATGATCATTTCGAATAACGATTTAATTGTGGTTTATAGTTGAAGTAAAATAATATTCAAAATTATATTTTTTTCGGATGCTTATTATTCTATTTGCACTCAACGGAGATGGTTTAAAGATACATCTTGTTTACATTTAACCATCTACTAAAGTATTATCATTATACAATTATTGACTTTTGGTGAGATTGATAATAAAATGATTTTTATCAACCCAAGAGATGTAATAATCACTGATGTCAACAGCCGAGGGCGAGTGTCATATCTCTGGGGTAGATAAATCATTATAATAACTGGAATCAAGAATCTACAAATGTTTTATTATAATTTTTTATGAATGTTTTTTCTCCTCCAATTTTCTAGTATTTTCTCAATATACTTCTTACTAGCTTTTAAGTATTCTGATTTTGTAGATCTATTTCACAGAGTATAATATACCAGTGCAACACTAACCCTATTGTTGTTATGCTTCTTATTATATCATTTTAAGTTAACTGAAAGAAAAAGCTGATACATGTATTTGATTTTAAAGCTATAAGTAACCATTTATGGAAATAGGGTGTTACATTGTAGTTTACGAGAATGACTGAAACGTTATACTGGTATCAGGTTTTTTTTCTATATTTGACGTTCATTCGGCTTTTCATCATGTTGAAATATTTGACCATATAGTGAGTTTTAATGTCTTTCTAGAACAGTTGAGGTTCTACATTTTTTAAACATCTGGGGCGTCTGGAATTTCAACGTCCAAGCTAAATAACGACATAAATATCCTGAAAATTTTTCGTGGAATGGGCCACTCCGATTTCGTTTGCGTGAACCATTGAGCTGTCTCAATGGAATTTGATTACATACTAAATACTGTGCCCCCCCCCCCCCCCCCCCACCAATAAACTTTCTTGTTCACTTTTCCTTTATTCGTATGAGGCAGACTCTGTGCTTTCGATTCCGATTCCGCTTTATGGACGATGTCCTTGCACGGAATAAGTAAAAGTTTGGATATTATGTTGATCGTATCTCTACCTTTGAACTTGTGATAAAGGATACGAGTGTAACCTGTTGAGTCTGTTCATATCTTAACTTACAACTAAAGTAGTTCGGTGTGAGCCAAAGCTCCGTGTTGAAGGCCGTACCTTGACCTATAATTGTTTACTTTTATAAATTGAGACTCCGATAGAGAGTTGTCTCATTGGGACTCATACCACATATTTCTATATCTATTTGCATATAAAGATGGAATGTAATTTTGCCTTCAACCTTAACGTGGAAAAAAAATAATTTCACTAACAATACTGGTTCAGCTAGTAGTCGATATTGCTGCCTACTATAATATGCCTATACGTTTTATTTCAAAAAGCATATTCCCATACTTTCAGAAATTTTACCCGTTTCACATGCAAGTGTTTTTAAAAACAGATACTATACTTTTTATTTCAAGATTATGTCCCCCTTTGGATATTTTCTATTTTACATGTTCACAGAGATAGTTGGTCGTATAATATCTTTGACATTTGAATTGTCAGCTTGACAGGAGAAAATGTTAAACATTAGAATACATCATTTTAATCCACCAGATGTACCCTACCGCAATATCTCTTGTATTTCGTTTGAGTTTTATTGGTGCTACCTAGCTATCTTTGACATAACGCAGCACATGAAACAATGAAGATATAATTTAAAATACGGCTACCGTCGTTTACCATTCCCCATTTCATATACCGGTTATTCAGTTGCAATTTAGTCCCGTCTTTCGTTTATTAATTACTATATTGCCTCCAAAATTTGTAATGCAGCATTCCGGTATGTTAAAATTGACAATAATGTATGAGATAGTATCATAGTATCTCGTTGTAAATGTCATACAATACCCACTATGAATATTATATATAAAAAATGTATTTTGTCAAGGCGAATGTTGACACTGCATTTTGTAAACTTGTGCCTATCATTTTAAATATTAAAAGCTTTAAAAATTGTATCATTGTCTATTTTAATTATTTCATGTCTTTGTCGTCTATCATGCTTATTTGTATGACTAGTAGTATCTTTGGTTTGATTAATATGTCCTACCAGTGTCGTTTTGGTTTTTTGATCGTGTCATTTGTAGACTCTTAATAATATAACCAATTATATCAGGAGTGTGTCCTTTCTGTTAGTTTTTATTTCATTTGAACGTTGATTTTCTTTTCAGATGTTTAACCAGTTAAAAGTCTTCAGTACTAAGTATTTTGATTTATTATTATTCAAATTCTCTTGTCTGTAAAATGAGGAAAAAATAACTTTTTTTTATATGCTTAGGTTTTGAAAGATATTTTTGTTCTACATTTCGGGGAAATGTCTTTTGATGACAAAATTTATTACGCTTTATTGGGTAGATTTATTTATAGTGGGTGTTGTGTGACATTTACAACACCCTACTTATATGTCAACATGTTATAAATAAACATATATGCAATGTATACCCTTTATCTGATAGCCTAAACATATTTGGTTATGTCAATGAAGGAAGGAATGTGTAGTGGAATATCACTTTTAATCTATTAGAATGTATTGATTTACACAATTCATTTTCTAAAAAATACTTGACTTTTTAAAAATTGAATAAAAAGATCGGGTTGTACGTATATTTCAATCATGCATAAAACGAATGAACAATAACTGATTGCGGTGTATATATCTAGTTTTGTAATATGTTACATGTATATGAATAAAAAAAAATGTATTTTAATTGGATTTGATAAAATTGAATGATTTCGATCCGATGCACTGGGTTTCCTGGAGAGATTGATTCGTCTTTTTTTCCGTTATGCTAAGGTTTTTGTTCACTATAGGATTTTTATTATTTGTTTCTGATATCCTTGACGAGAAGTTATTTTTAGAATTGTTTAATATGGTACATCAAATACTATGATTTGGATATCTAGAAAATTGAAAATTTCCAATGAAAGGATCGATTTTTTTTAGTGGAGGCAGCACTTTACAATCACATTTGCTAATGTTTCAATTTGTTTGTGATATTGACTGTGCTTGTGATTTGTGAAATTTATATTTTTTAATCAAAGAGATCAAAGTTACAATATCTAATAAATTAATTAATAACGTTCACCTTTACTCGTTTATTTTTAAACATAAAAACAGCTTAGTTAATTACAAGGCTTATCAGTCTTAAAATACAGGAATGTGATATATAAATACAAATGAAGCAATAAATTAACCACCAAAGAAAGCATTGTATAGGTCACCATACAGTCTTCAACAATAGCAACGCCCATATACTGTAAAAGAAGCTATATACAATATGACAAAATGAGGAACAATTCAAATGAGAAAACAAAATGTCTGATTAATGCTGTTACAAAATGTTAGAGATTATTATAAATTAAGGACTGTATCTCCCTCATGCAAATAAACTCATCATAGATATCAGGACTAAATTTTTTATATACGCCAGACACGCGTTTCGTCTACAAAAGACTCATCAGTGACGCTCGAATCCAAAAAAGTTTAAAAGGCCAAAATAAAGTACGAAGTTGAAGAGCATTGAAGACCAAAATTCAAGCTCTGATTCCTTTCACGGATTTGGCTATTCTTTTTTGGACCTTTTGGATTATAGCTCATCACCTTTTATGTACGCTTTCGTTTTCAAATATTTTGGCTACGAGCATCACTGAAGAGACATGTATTGTCGAATTGCGCATCTGGTGCAGGAAAATTGGTACCGTTAATGTTATTATGAACAATAACTAACGGAAAATGAAATACGACAGACAACAACCAACATCAACTACTGTATTGAAGTCTTCTTGTTAAGGAATATACTTGTATTCCATTCTTATATTTCTGAATGACAGTTTATGTATTTAATGTAGAAGTCTGATACTATCAGCTTTGCAACTCATTTTGTGTAATTATAAAAAAGGAAGGTGTGATACGATTGTCAATGAGACAACTATCCATTAGTTAATTATTATACTGCGTTCCATGTTTACTAGTATTTATTTACTCATTGTTTTTAGCCTAAACTAATTGCTAAACTTGTTTAGCGTTTATTTCAAATTTCTTTTACTGCTGCTGTCTCGCTGTCAGGTGACCCACAAAGGCGCTTGCCACATGCTGGTTGTGTTGTGACTCGCTGTCAGGTGACCCACAAAGGCGCTTGCCACATGGTAGTTGTATTGTTACTCGCCGGCTGTCAGGTGACCCACAAAGACGCTTGCCACATGATGTTTGTGTTGTGACTCGCTGTCAAGTCACCCACAAAGGCGCTTGTCACATATATAATGGTTGTGTTGTGACTCGCCAGATGTCAGGTGACCCACAAAGGCGCTTGCCATGTGATGGTTGTGTTGTGACTCGCTGTCAGGTGACCCACTAAGGCGCTTGCCACATGTTGGTTGTGTTGTGACTCACTGTCAGGTGACCCACAAAGGCGCTTGCCACATAATGGTTGTGTTAAATTGTGACTCGCTGTCAGGTGACCCACAAAGGCGCTTAATTGCCACATATGGTGGCTGTGTTGTGACTTGCTGTCAGATGACCCACAAAGGTGCTTGCCACATAATGGTTGTATTGTAACTCGCGGTCAGGTGACCGGCGCTTGCCACATTGTGGTTGTGTTGTGACTCGCCGGCTGTCAGGTGACCCACAAAGGCGCTTGCCACATGATGGTTGTGTTGTGACTCGCTGTCTGGTGATCCACAAAGATGCATTCCATATGATGGTTGTGTTGTCAAATTTTGATATAAGATTGCTAAAAAGCTGAAAAATCTGTTTGATGGTTGGCTTTATTTTGTTGTAGGTTTTATTTGTGCATGATGCTTTGTTTTATATGTTTTTAAATTCGGTAAAATGCTAACCATTGTTATGTTATGGTTCGTTTCTGTGTCACGTGTAACTACATTTTAATGTTGTGTTTCTGTGGTGTCGTAGTTCTCCTCTTACATTTGATGTGTTTCCCTCAGTTTTAGTTTGTAATACGGATTTGTTTTTTCTCAATCGATTTATGAATTTCGAACAGCGGTATACTACTGTTGCCTTTATTATTCAGCAGTGCTTATATGTTTTATGCTTTGCCGAAGTTTTCTAATAAGTCGAGCTCTTAAATGAAAGTATATCATAAAAACTAAACGTAAGAAAAAAATAGTTTAATACAATGTCTACCAACACTGCAAGCTACTGTGTATTCGGTTATATAGATACGGGAAGATGTGGTATGAGTGCCAATGCGACAACTCTCCATCTAAATGACAATTTATAAAAGTAAACCATTATACGTCAATGTACGGCCTTCAACACAGAGCATTGGTTCACACCGAACAACAAGCTATAAAGGGCCCCAAAATTACTAGTGTTAAACCATTCAAACGGGAAAACCAACGGTCTAATCTATATATATAAAAAAAACGAGAAACGAGAAACACGTATAAATTACATAAACAAACGACAACTATACTGTACATCTCGGCGTTTTGCATTTGCGCCGATCTGCATTTCATTTGCGCCAATTTTTCTTTCATTTGCGCCGATTTTTTTTTTCATTTGCGCCGATTTTTTTTACAGGTAAATTACAGGTGAATAGATATTAGAAGAAGTGGTATGAGTGCCAATGAATGAACTCTCAATCCAAGTCATGTTCTTTTTCATTTATCATTATAGACCTCCTCAGTTAGCCACTTGTACGAATTTAATGAATTATCAATCATTACTTGTATATAACTGTTGTCCCCTGCTCACCACGGGTAGTGGAAGAAGTCCTACAAGATACATCTCCAGACTTTACATTGACTGTACCCGCTGTCTTTCGGACATCTACCACATGGTTATGCTCGTTCTGTGTTTTGACAATAGAATCCGTGGTGACTCTGGCTGTACACGATTTTATGGTACATTAGTAAAATGTGTTTCAGGACACTTATCATCCGATATGTATGGTCCTCGATGATTAGAATTGACTCCTCGACTCGTTTCAGTGTGCAATATGTCTATCATGTTACTATGAAGTTTCAGAACAATATGAATCAAAATTAACATAAATGAACAGCATTTATAACCAGACTTTACCAATGGTATAGTACAGTACATAGTACATGTACAAGTTTTAACTTACCTGTAAATCTAATTAGGAGCAAATATAAAATCGGCGCAAATGAAAAAATTAAATCGGCGCAAATGAAAGAATGAATATTTTCAAAATCGGCGCAAATGTCATACGCCCGTACATCTGACATAGGACAGGTGCAAACATTTGCAGCGGGATTAAACGGTTTAATGGTACCAAACCTTTTCCCTTTTTCTGAAAAAATAGTATAACATCACAACATAGAAAACACGATAAAAATATCAATTGGACTCAATCAAAAAACATATGTACATGTATATTAATTCAGTTTGTTTGCCGAAATGAAACAAGATATATAAGTGCATGGGTCCAAATGATTGAGGCTCTTCGTAAAAAGCAGTACAATTTACATACATTGACATTGATGGTACAGGCAGGAAACCCAAGTTAGCTCTGACATTCTTTAAACCATAGGATTTTTTTTCTTATTTATAAGAATATTGCTCTTAGTCTGATTTGTTTCTCCCCTCCTTAATCATTTTGTTAATTAATACGGTTTTAATATTATAAAAAAAATTGTTAGCTAGAATAATTTCTTAAAATAAATGAAAGTATCTGTAACACAGAAAAAAATAATCCAAGGGATCGAGGATGGTCGAGGATTTGTATATCATATCATCATATATATGTTCATTATTACACAATAAAACTTCAGCGATGGTAATTTAACCATCATATTATATGATTCGTTATGATTGTGGATTAAGAAATTATGAACCCCTCCTCTTAAATGTAAAATAGTAACGTGCAAAATAAAGTTTTTAAAAAAAATATTGATTGGTTAAATAATTTCTGGAAAATCTAACAACAAAGAACTATAAATAGCTTTAAAAAATTTCCATATTATCAGCATATATATAAATACTCTATACGAAATAACATTCAGTAGTATAAACATACGTCAACAAGTATACAGGTATGTCACTTTTTCGCCTCAAGTTTTTATTTATTTATCTTTTCGTTATTATTATGATTTAGATTTATAGATGATATATGAAAAGAGCATATTGGTTCCAACGTATGAAACGATATTTAATGAAATGAAAATGAAGTATATAGTTATATATATATATAGTGATAAAGCAACAAGATTTACCGTGATGTTTGGTGTGCTTTTCAACGGTTGAATTTTATTGATGTCTATATACATCGTTCATTGTGTACCGATTTCTGCTTATTAAAATGATTGATTTGTCTTGATCAATCATACAAAAACAAAATAATTTTGCATTATGATACAGAAACTTCTAAAAATACAGAGCCAATATTTAACAAGGAAGTGTACAGGTTTGTGGTATCTACATGTAAACAGTATAGTACATATCATATTAATAGTATACGTGATTTGATGACTTATATTATGCAACTAGATGTACCTCTTTCCTTGAGACCTATTTTAGCGGAATAGGTTTGCTTTGCGTATAAAAATAACCACAACACCCGTTATCAACTTCCCCCTTTCTTTGTTAGCAACTAGAGCGAGCTATTTGTAGGTACGAAGACTATGTATCGTCCCAGTGAACCTGTAAATTATGACTGAGACAACTATATATAGAATATTTAGGATTTGGAATATAGAACTGTACAGTACTTTATCATATGTAGTTTCAGATCATGAGTGAACAATATGAAATAAATCATTTTATCTAAACATATATGCGTCTTATATATAGATATTGTGTCGGCAGATAAGAATAATTTATGTCAAATGAACTAAATTCATCACGGTCGTTCCGCCCATTAAAGCCAGATTTATTTTGTGGTGAAAGCGCAAAGTGAAAGTAGAAGTTGGATTTCCTGGAAATTAACTTTCGGGATATCATACTCCGAAAGGCATAGAAATTTTAAATAATCAAAACGAAATTGAAAATGAAAAGAGAAAATTGATTGGTAAAATATATTATTAAAATATTCGGAACATTGTTTGGATTATGTAATACGCAGTTGATGATATCTTGCAGCGTGTGTTTGAAAGGTAAATATTATTCATTTTGGTGTGACGTTTTATTTCTATTAATAGAAACAAAAACAATGCCAATGGCAATGATGTCATTTTGGTGGGATTTTTCTGGTCAGAATATAAAGCTTCGGACGTATATCTATTAACATGTTTCATGTTAGTATTAGACATTTTCAGTGTTCAATTTTATCTAAAATTTAGTCCACTGTGACAGTTCTGGTGGTGATCTAGGACATAAACGATTGTTTTATAGAACTTTAAATTTGGCTTCGTGAGACACAGACACTTTGTGCTTTGGAACGCATTTATGCATGTAGATGTAGCAAATTAGATCTTCGACAATTATGATTATTTATATAAATATTTTATGCATAAAACCTTTATGATATTGAAATTGATTTTCTTTCATATGTACAACAAAAAACTGTTTTGATGGAAATGTGTTATATGCCCAGCGACAAGTATTACATACATATCAGGATGTGATGTCAGATGAATACAAACCCTTCTTTGTGAATGATCAATATGTAAAGCTGAGCTATTCTATAGATTATTCAAATGCTCAGCTAGGTTCACAATTACTGTAAACCTCATACATTATACATGTATATATTTAATATTACACTGCATGTTGCCTTTATTAAACCTGCACACACACATTATCAAGTTCTTACTTGGAGCTATTTAACCCTTTTATGCTCTTTCTCGTACCAGGGTTATAATTTAATACGCCAGACGCGCGTTTCATCTATAGAAGACTCATCAGTGACGCTCAGATGAAAATAGTTATAAAGCCAAACAAGTACAAAGTTAAAGAGCATTGAGGACCCAAAGTTCCAAAAAGAGCTAACCAGTATATGCTCCTACTCATAAATTCTGCAAGCTTCATGGAAAATTAACAAATACACACCATACATTGCAGGTTCAAACTTAAAATCCTCTTTGTTCATTATGATAATAAAGTTCTGTAAAGCCAGTAATAGCATGCTAACAGAGGCAGATGCAGATTGGGAGGAAGAGGTAGGTCCACAGGCACTCGTCTCAGAATTTATTTCCCCTATATACCTTTATATAACGTTATATTAAGGTATATAGGATTTTTTTTTCTGAGACAAGTGCCTGTGGGTAGGTCCACCTTTTGGAGCTCCAAATAAGATATTTTCAGGATCCACACCTGGTATTATTCTATTGCTTTGAAGAAAGAACCATGATCTGATGATTACTTTAATGTTAATGGAATCTTGCCAATAAATGCCAGAAATTTCCACTTTTTTCAAACATAATTTCATAATTTTCTGTTTTGTACCATAAAGAAAAGGAGTTTGGTCAAAAAGCCACCTTCATATCCCATAAAAAGTTGTTGCAAGAGTTCTGAACAGCTAGGTAAGAACATATCACTTTCTTGACACAAAGCATCAGATTCAATGTCCACATTGTCCACAGCAAAACAGATGCTTGAAACTTGAGCAAGGGTTTTACTGCCATTGGTAATACATTTAAGAAGACCGAAGTGAACATAAATTATCTCTATTCCCCAGTCACCATTGGATTAAGGATAATCCCATATTCATAATATTGTATAAAAAAATATGTTTTTTTTTGTAAAAACTACTAGCTATATATATAGTATATGGAAAACTGATGATTCATAAGAAGATTTAGTACAAATATTGTAGACATGCTTATGGTGCAAATGATTAGAATGTCTCTGCCCTAAAGCATGTCAATGCTTTTATTGAACACTTATATACATGTATATATGAGGCTGGTAATGAGGGTACCTTCGTGATGAATAACATTAAAAAAAAAAATAGCAAAAAGAACATGATGAAGTAAACGTAATTTTAGGTGCATGAAGATAAAATCTGAACTTTTTTACGATAAAAAAAATCGACTGATTTTGACAAATCACATTAATATTTTTCCAAAAATAATGGTAAAGAAAATATTTAAGACCTATGACATGTAAGATCGACAATTGAATACTTTGAAGAAATACGTCAAAATTTAAACAATTTGACGCTAACACTAAACAGTAGACGAAAATGACTGTTTGACACCTGACTGAAAATGGCAATTACTACCCTCATGTTTGTAGATAGTTCTAAAAATTAAAATACATATTGGTCTATAATCCCTGATTTTTTTTTTATATTTAGACTTTTAAACCTATTTATTTTTCTTTCAGTTATTAAAAAACGTTGGTCAGAAGATAATCAATTATTGGACACAACAGCCAATTTCAGATATGGAGGACACAGATAACAATGCAGTCACCATGTTAGACGGGAATGGCAAAACCGATTCTATGTCTGACATAGATCCATATTATAGTGATGATTCAATGATGTCAGGTAACCATAGTGTCATGTCCGCTGAGGACAACATTGCTGAAATGGACAGCTTACCTATTGCAAAAAAACAATCACTACTTTACCAAAAAGTCCCTGATTGTGTTAATAGAGAAATTGGTTCGTACACATTTTCTACAGTATATGATCAGAGGGTTCCAGATGATATAATGGACATGGAGATGTCTCCATCGAAGGCATATTTGAATGCAGCCATTCTTTGTCTTGATCAAACTTGGGAATACCTGGAGATGAACGATCTAGGTGAAGCCAGAAAGCACTGTATAAAAGTTTATGACATTTTACAAGACATACATGATCCAGCACTTGATTCAGACAAGATTACAGCATACAACACTTGTTGTTGTATCTTTCAACAGGTTAAGATTTACATATTTATTGTGTATGCATGTGATGCATGGGTGTTGGTGTATTATATTTTTTTATGCATGAAATCATTTTTCCTATTTAGCAAAGAAGAGCTATGAAAGGCCCATCAGAACATCTGTTGTTATATAGGGTTTCATCCTATATTAAAAAAGGGAGGTTAGAACGTTCCTTGTTATGGGATTTTTTTTCTCTCTGTCCCTTATTTTTTGTTGTACATTTGTTCAACCCTTTTATGTCTACAAAATTCATGTTATCTGTGTATTATACAGCAGTATTCTGCAGCAACTAACTTGAACCAGTTAGATATAAGACTTTACATGAAATATCTGGCCTAAATTATTAGTTTAATATCTCATTCATGTCATTTCTTGGCCTTTGAAGTTAATTTTGTCATTCTGTATGTTTTCTCTGGATATTAACTCACTTAAGTTCTCTTGATTTTAATGCACAATTAAAAATCTATTGAAGAAAACTAGAATCAAATCATGAGTCAAAATTAGTCATTTATAATTATTTTTTTTTGGTTGATTGATTTCTACATGCATTTTACATGAACCTTTTGAGTTAAAGTTAATAAAAACATACTTGAGAAAGAGAAAGAAAATAATGTCTTTGATACATTGAAAATTTCAACTTAAAACATTCAATCAATTATTTCTGTTCATTTTAGAATGCACATACGTCATGTACACCATTGATAATTTCTTTGAACTGATAAAGCGTTTCTTAAAATTCTGTAGTTTTATATAGTACAATGCAATTTTGATCTTTGCATAGAATGATTGTTAAGTTTAAATATACATTAAAATATCTTTTGTTGTTTGTTATTGATCTCGTGTTGAGTTATTTTATAATATATAATTTCTTTTAAAAATGGTTTCAAAATGATGGCATAATAACTCCACTACTCAGCACTCTTGATTTTTATTTCTTGTACGTGACTACATACATGGCTTTAGAATTATGATGTAAAAAACCAGTATGTACAATATTGATTAAATTTTTGACTGGTAATATATTGATATATTTCAGTATTTAAACAAACAGGTAAATTAAATAGGCTGATTGTGATATCTTTGATTAGTTTCCACCAGTATAATTTGTTGATTTAAACCAATGTATGACCTGTACTCAAATGCACCGCTTAGTATTCTGCTGAAAGAATATGACTTTGAGAAGCACTTTTCCATTACTTTTTGGTTTGTCAAGTACATGCAGGGATGCTATGTCATGAACCAAAACATAATACATTACATCCCATCTTTATTAAAAAGTCTGTAATTTTGGTATTGCAATTGACTTTTATTGACTTGTTGCCATCTTAAATTGAATATTAATGCTATTTCACGGCATTGAAATACATTTATTAATCAAAACTACTTGATTTATGTAAAAAGTTTAACTTTATGTCAGATAGATGTAAATATACTGATTTAAAAGATTCATTTATTTATGAAGTTAAATGAAAACTGTTACCTTCAGTTCAGGGTATGTAATATGTACCTTAACTCCTGGTTTATCCAAATTTCCCCTATCAAAGCAACTATCATGACTATAACTATGAAATGTATTTGGATTTTAAAATTTGCATACATGTATAAGTTAATGTAAACCATTCTTTTCATATAAGTTTAGTGGTTCATTTAATGAAATGTTATTTTTGTAGTCTTTATTTTCTGATGGGATCTGCTGCTTTTAAGATGTTCAAATCAGCAAGTAGCATGCATTTCTAAATGTAACATTTCTTTGTGTTATATCTAAGACACCTGTTTTATATTTTTCATGGATCATATTACATGTATTAAAATCAATTACAACTAATTTATAATTTATATATATCTTTTCAGTGTGGAGATCATGAATATGCATTAGAATGCTATTATAAAGGTACAGTATTTTAATAATAATAAATTTGTTTATTTAAGTGTCAAATATTGATTGCCATAAAACATATACAACAATTATAATATTTACACGCAAAACAATCAATATCCAGCCATAAATACTGACTTATGAGACACATTATTTATTTTGATTGACACAAAATTGCAGATGTGAAAACATTGTACATGTTGACTATAGTCTGTTCAAATAAAAAATGAAAAAACAAAATACAGATTTCTACACTGCATCAGCAAAAAAAGGCTATAGCATATAGGTATAAGAAGATGTGGTATGAGTGCAAATGAGGCAACTCTCAATCAAGAGAATTTTCTTGATGAATTTAGTTGGAAATAAATTATTCGCATACGTTGTTATGTAAAGAAATGATGCAACATTTAAGATAGGTTTTTTTTCAGGATTTTGGATCAGAAAACTAGACGTTTATCCTTTACATGCCAGTGAAGCACTAACATACTGGATTCCATTGATTGAAGGACTTAATCTCATAGTAAGAGTCTAATAAAACATACTAATGCATATACATGGAGAACAGCAATTAACATGCTACATATCTTTGTATATGGTTTGTTATGTGTTAGAAGGGATTTTGTGTCATAGTCATTCCCTTCATTTCCATTATACAGTTTGTTCAAAATGCTTTAGTGACATTTGAGTGGCAAAATTAACTTTGGAATAAACTGAAAGGGGTTGTACTACCTTGACCTATGTACATTTCAGTCACAACTTTTATACCTTAAATTGTCTCCCCCTGTTTCAAATATTTTTGAATTTTGATTGGCACCAAAGTCATGTTTGATCATTTTTGCTACACAGTATATATGATAAATATATTATCTACAGAAATACTAAGATGATAAGATTTCATAATCTTAAATTTAGAAAATGCTGAGAACAATAAAAAAAAAAAAAATTTACCTTGCAACTGTACTTTTTTCTAAGTTGTGATAATTTTTTAGTTGAGTGTACATATATCATCTTTATCATCTTTATAGAAACTGATATCCTTAATAAGGACTCTGAGAGAAGAGACAGACAAACTGTTTGCCAGCAACCCAACAGGAAACTGTGAGAAAGCATTGTACATTTACCTGGATCTTAACATATCTCTGAGGAGTGTACAAGGAGACATCCAGTTAGCCAAGGCTGTTATTGAAGATGTGAGATGTATCCTAATACAGATAACTAAATGTTTCCTTCTTAAGGTAATTTTTTATAGCTATAAATAGACATATAAATTAGGGGTTGACCCTTGTTGCTGTATCTCATATTTGTTTTTAGTTTCCTCGTTTGAATTGTTTTACATTCCTCATTTCTGTACCTTTGATAGCTTACTATCGGACATAAGATTTGCTCATTCTTGAAGGCTGTTTGGTGACCTATGTTTTCTAACTTCCACTGTTTGGTGACCTATGTTTTCTAACTTCCACTGTTTGGTGACCTATGTTTACTAATTTCTATATCATTTAGTCTCTGGATGATGGTTTTCTCATTGGCAATTATACCCTAACTCCTTATTTATTTGTATATATATTATCCTTTGATGACCTGTTATGTTCCTACCCACCTACCTTTTTTTCAAGGGGAGACACATTTTGTAGCAATTCATCCCAATTGACCAGTGGTCACTTTGAAGAACTTACCATTTTGTGTACTGTTAAATTCGTTCTTGTCCTGAATATCAATAACAAAAATATTTGCAACTGTGCATTAAACAAAAAACAATCAATCAATTAATCAAATTGTACTTTGAGTTAAGATTTTTATATATTAAAAAATGTATAGAAATAAAAAAGTAGTACTTTTGTTAAACAATAATAAAATTGAGAAAGGAAATGGGGAATCTGTCAAAGCAACAACAACCCAACCATAGAGCGGACAACAGCTGAAGGCCACCAATGGGTCTTCAATGTAGCGAGAAACTCCTGCACCCGTAGGCGTCCTTCAGCTGGCACCTTAAAAAATATGTATACTAGTACAGTGATAATGGACGTCATACTAAACTCCGAATTATACACAAGAAATTAAAATTAAAAATCATACAAGACTAACAAAGGCCAGAGGCTCCTGACTTGGGACAGGCGCAAAATTGTGGCGGGGTTAAATTTGTTTATGAGTTCTCAACCCTCCCCCTATACCTCTAGCCAATGTAGAAAAGAAAACGCATAACAATACGCACATTAAAATTCAGTTCAAGAGAAGGTCAAGTCCCATGTCAGAAGATGTAACAAAAGAAAATAAATAAAATGACAATAATACATAAATAACAACAGACTACTAGCAGTTAACTGACATGCCAGCTCCAGACCTCAATTAAACTGATTGGAAAATTATGTCTTCATCATATGAATATAAAAGTTTGAATTTTATTTTTCAGGGAAATAATGAACAAGTCTGTAAAATCTGTAAAGACAGTAAGTAGATTTGTAATATTTTAATTTAAACTCTATTAAGTCTGATGGGAAAGCAAGAACTAAATTTCAAAAGAAGAATAAGATTTATGAAATCACTGTTTTATTGTTGTATTGAATTTTAAGCTCAACTGGCCCACAGGGCCAAGTGAGCTTTTTTCATCACTTGGCGTTCATTGTTGACAGTCGTCATTAACTTAGTAAGATCTACAAATAAGTTAACATGACTAAAATAAATGGTCAGTTGACCCCTTAAGGAGTTATTGCCCTTTATAGTCATTTTTTACCAATTTTTTCGTAAATCCTTTACAAAAATCTTCTCCTCTGAAAGTACTGGGCCAAATTTAACCAAACTTAGCCACTATTATAAATAGGGTATTTAGTTTTATAAATGCGCGGTGACCCAGCCAACTAACCAAGATGGCCACCATGGCTAAAAATAGAACATAGGGGTAAATTGTAGATTTTGGCTTATAACTCTGAAACCAAAGCATTAAGAGAAAATCTGACTGGGTTTAAATTGTTTATCAAGTCAAAATCTATCTTCCCTGAAATTTTCAGGTGATTTCAATGGACAACTGGTTGTTAAGTTGCTGCCCCCCATTGGTAATTTTTAAAGAAATTTTGCCGTTTTTGGTTATTATCTTGAATACTATTGTAGATAGAGATAAACTGTAAACAGCAATAATGTTCAACAAAGTAAGATCTACAAAGAAGTCAACATGACCAACATGGTCAGCTGACCCCGTAAGGAGTTATTGCCCTTTATAGTCAATTTTTAACAATTTTCATTAATTTGGTGAATTTTTATTAATTTTTCCAAAATATTTTCCTCTGTAACTAAAGAGCCAAGTTTATTATAGATAGAGAAAATTGTAAGTAGCAAGAATGTTCAGTAAAGTAAGATCTACAAACACATCACCATCACCAAAACACAATTTTGTCATGAATCCATCAGTGTAATTTGTTTAATGTGCACATAGACCAAGGTGAGCGACACAGGCTCTTAAGAGCCTCTAGTTATAGAGTATTTAAAATAGATTTTGTCTGAAGTGCAAGTAAACCTCCTAATAACATCCACCTTTATGAAGTGGGTGGTATACTACATTCACTTTGTCAGTCTCATTGGCAATTGTACCACATCCCGTATTTTTATATACTAGACTGTATAGATTATAGAATGCCCTTCCTTTTTCTATGCATTATTTTGTAAGTTTTAATTGAAACCAATGTGATTCAAATACAGATCTTGTGTGGGGGTTTAGCTTACAAGAATCTGACAGCATGCCATTTTACTTTATGTTGTGGTCATTAATACTTTTACCAATGAAATTCCTACCTAAAATATTTGAATGTAGGTATTATAAGGACAAAACCAGTGGATCCTGAAAGGTTATTGAAGCAGATAGTAGAATGAAGTGTCTTCACATGATCTGTAAACAAGGAATTATTTGAATCTGGATTATTTTTGAATTCTGGAAAATTGATTAGAAATGTATGATGAAAGGTAACCCATCTAAATAGATGGCTATGGTTAATTTTACTTTCAATATCATTTCAGTATGAACAAACTAACCCCTGTTAGCCATGCGCACATGGCTAACCCTATCTAGTTTGGTTAGTTTTCATCATAAATTTCTCATCAATTTTCCAGAATTCAAAATTATTCTAGATTCAAAGAATTCCATGTTTATATTGTAATCAGATTAAAGTGAACCCTATTGCTTCTTGTAAGCTTTCGTACAAAAAAGATTAAAATTGACTTTTTTTTATCACAGTTGACCAAAAATTTCCTGTTACAAGAGGAAGTACAATGATGGGTGATTTTTTCCAGACCTGGGGTAAAGCTCTTGCAAATCTAGGGAAGTTTGATGTAGCAAGGAAAAAAGTTCAAGAAGGCTTAGAGATGGTCTTTACTAAGGTAATTAACACAAATATAAATTATTTTAACGATATTGTTAAATTTCTATTTTGATTACAGATTTTAGTTTAAGAAGTGTAATCGATTTATTTTTACTGGTGTAAATTTTATGCAAGTATATGTTTGTATTAAATATTCTGGACCGTGTAAAGGAAATTTTCGGTTTTAAATATGCTTTGAATTAAGAAATTGTCAGACAATTTCAATAATGACAACTTAAATATGCTGCATAAACATTTCAAAATACAATATTACATACTCAATTCTATAATCACATTATCTTTGTGTTGGACCAAATACAAATTGCACACATGTACAGTAAAATTTATACAAATTATAGGAAGATAAAGATGCTGGTAGATGCTTGCTGTCACAGATCACTCTGATGGAGGATGTGAGTAGAGAACCTGTCAATGATACTGTAGACAGTGATGATGAATATGTTAGGGAGTCTAATTATAGCAACCTTCAACAGGTAAATTTATGTATAAAATTATTTATGTAAAAATTAGTTAAAGAATTAGAAATTATAAGCAAAGGCCAATTAGCACACTAAGGTATCATAGCTAACTTCAGGGACCCAGGAAATGAAAGTTATTGTACACCTGTTGATTGTCAACAGCTTTGCCTAACTTTTGAGTACTTTTAACTATAAAAAGACAACAACATCCTGGATTAATGCAAGGAAATGCTTTATTCTGGTCTATATGTTTCGCCACTTACAATGGAGTCTTCAGGACAATTTAATGATGTAAAACAAGTGTAGAAGAACATAAAACGCGGTTCATATGGGGTGGTTACAAAAAGGTTAACAAGACGTAACGTCATGACAACGCTAAAAGAAAAGTGAAAGTAAAAGTTAATAATGAATTGTCAGTATCTTTTCCAAAATTTTGGTAGATATGGTGTCTCCACTAAATCTGGTTTCTTAATTATTCAAATCTCTTTACCAGAAAATTAAAACTTGATAACCTAGATTGATTTCTAGTCAGTATGAACAAATGCTAATTTCGAACAGTGAAGTTGTAGAAGGTATACATGCTTTTTATAAACTTGATTATACCATGTGGTTGCAATTCCAATTCTACATATGGGAGACTATAACTATATTTTACAGCAAAAGCAACAGGCAGAAGAAGCAAGAGCCAAGCACCATAAGAGAACAGCACGTCACCGGCGTAAGTATGAATCTATTATCAACAATATTACAAAGATAAAGAAAAAATATTACAGTAATCATATTCTATGTGACATAATATATTTTCTTAATTTTAGAATTGAAATAAAAGGATACAAAATCTTAAAACAAACTTACTTCTGGTGTATTTAGTTGCAATTTAAAACAGATGTTTTGATAGATACATTGCTCATGTTAACAGTTGCCTCTTAAAAGTTAAAATGTTAAGATAAATCTGTAACTTACGACCTAAAGAGATAATTGTGATTAGTTATTTTCATAACTTTCAGTGTATAATTTAAAAGGGTTATATTATAAGAACTTTACACGGAAATTAAAGTAATGGAAATACAAATTAATGCACAATTCTCATTGAGATGTACATACTGTAAATTCAGAAATTAATGCCATTTTTTTATTATAAATTATTGCTATATAAGGAAAATCTGCATACAGATATAAGTATAAAATATCAGATTACGACTTATTATTGCGTCATCTGTGTTGGATATTGAAATAAGTTAAGAACTTTAGATTAAGCTGTGCATATAATGTTTTAATAAAATATATTAATTCATTATTCAATTTCTTTTCAGCAAAAAGAAATTCTGAGAGTCAAGACTATATGAATACTACTTGGACAGAGCTTCCAAAGAAGCGGCGAGCTAGGAAACGTCACCTAACGGCATCTTCAACAGGGAGCCAAGCATCAGAAGATTCAGAACAACTACCATTACCAGAGGCCCATGCAAACTCAGACATTGAATCAGATGAGGAATTTGACACAATGTCAAGGTCAGATTGGTTTGGTCCACCTGATCCATCAAGTGATGATGAATCTGATCAGGAGGATTTCTCTAATGTGGACCAATTTGAGAAAAGTTCACGAAAGTTTGATAATGGCTCTGATGAAATAGATGAACAAGGTCTTTTATTAGACGGAATCAGTCTGTGTGATAAATTTCTTGAAGAAAACAGAAAGCCATCCCATAATAAAAGTCACTTTACTTACCCAGAATTCTACAGTGAAGAAAAGAATGCAGAACTCTGCAGGCGTAATCCTCTGAAGTTCAAGAAGTGTAAAGTGAGGATAGAATCAGCACACGGAGCCGTATGTACCAACTTGGACCATTCTGATGACATACAAGAAATAGAAATATCTGGCAGGTCTAAAATTGGAAAAGTTTTTAATGAGGACGAGGTATACGTTGAAGTGCTTCAGGATGAAAGGGATGCATACAAAAACAAAAACTATATCCCACGTTTACAGAAAACCCTAGATTTATCCAAAATGAGCTTGAAAGTTTTTGGTCAGATCAGAGGAGTTAAACAGCGTCATCACTATCCTGATATAGATCATCCTGTCTTTGTGTGTGTATTGGACGAAACAGAATTTCATCTCATGCTACCAATCTCCAAAACTGTCCCAAAACTCCACATCCTGAACAGAAAATGTGAGAACAAATACCAAGTTGATGTATACAGATATGTTGAAGAGAAAGGTTATCTGGTTCATAAAGAGCTCTTTGATATAAAACCAGGAGAAATTAAGAACTATATTTTCTTAGTTGCAATGATATGTTGGGATAATTTGTACCCACTAGGAGCTGTTATCAAGGTTATCAATGCCAAAGATGGATTGAACTCTGGGATGGAGATATTGAGATTGCATCACCAAGTGCCAACTGGTTACAAGTTTGAAACTGTAGAAACTGTCAGAACATTAACAGAACAACATGATAAGTTGGTGAAAAAAGACAAAAGAGAAGATTTGACTGACCTTGAGGTTTTCACCATTGATCCAACAGATTCTAGAGACTTAGATGATGCTTTAAGCATAGAAGAGACCTCTGAAGGAAACTACAAAATTGGGGTTCATATAGCTGATGTGACAGCCGTCATTAAAAAAGGGGACTACATAGATTGTGAAGCTTATGATAGAGCCACTACTTTCTATCCAGGCCAAGGTCGTAACCCTTACCACATGTTACCAGAGCCTTTGAGTACCAATCTTTGCAGCCTGATACCTGGACAGCCTCGTCCTGTCATCTCTATATTTTTCACATGTGACAAAGAAGGAAAACCACTGGAAAAGCATGAGATCAAGAAGACTGTGATCAGAAGCAGACAAAAATTGACTTATCGTGAAGCTCAAGATGTACTTTGGAACATTGGAAGAAATGTCCCGGACAGTATTTGCAAACAAATAAAATGTCTTTTCAACATTGCTAAAATAAGAAGAACAAGACGATTGGGTGGTGCCATGTATCATGTTCCCATAGAAACAGATGATGATGATTTTATGGAGACAAAGGAAGCCCACTTTCTAGTAGAAGAGTTTATGATTCAAGCAAATCATACAATAGGTACATACCTTTTCCGCAAATTTAAAAACTGTGTCCCTTTGAGAATACAGAAACCACCAGAACCAGAATGTGTCCAGCAGTGGTTAAAGTCAAATGAATTATTTGCTGATTTGATTCTTAAACTGCAAGAAGTGCGTCCACTTCCAGTCATTGAAAGCGAAAGGAAATTGTCAGTTAATAATGCTAGAACTGGAAGATACAATAAAGTACTGATGTTTCAGCAGCATGTTTGGATCAAACTCAATAATGCATTTCATAAAAAAGATTTTCCAACTGTTATGCAGATACTTGGGTGTGACGAAATTCATCCCTTTGCTTGCTTAGGTCTAGAGGAATGGTATGACTTTCAAGAAACAGCTGAATACAAATGTTCTGGAGATATACAATCAAAGGGAGCAACCAAGAAAGATGGCTCTCATTTCAGTCTTGGAATGTTTCCATACATTCATTTCACCTCACCAATAAGGAGATATGTTGATATCATCTCTCATCGACTGCTGCACTGTGCCCTGGATGAGAAAAAGCCTTGTTATTCCCCTGAGGAAATATCAGAGATGTGCCATCATATAAATGAAGTTACACGTCGTGCTAAAACTTACCAAAAAAAGTGCAGAGCTTTAAATTGGGGTTACAAGTTAAGAAAAGAATCAACTGTTTTCCATGGTTTTGTGAAAACTGTGTCTGAAAAAGAGGTCACAGTGGTAATACCAGGTCATAGAAATTTACCAAAAGAGTCTTGTACTTTGCAGTTAAACTCCCTTGGGTCTACCAAAAAACCAGTCTTCAAAAAAGATATCAACAATGGAAGGGACATACTTGAGTTACAATGGAAGAAAAGGTTATACTCATACAATGGATTTGCACCAATAAAACGACAAGGAGAAGATAGAATTTACAGAGTTAATCCACACAACAGGTCTTTTTTCCAACAGCAGAATAAATGGAAACAACTGCTTCAGGCAGTTATTGATGAAAAAACTCCCCAGGGAAAACTAAAAAAGCTGGAAAAAATCTTTTTCAATGGTGATCTTGGGCACCCTGAAACTAATTTGGAAGACTATAATCCAGCATGTGTCAAGACTGAAAGAGATGTGAGTTCAGAGGTCAGAAAGGGTACAATAACTTTACAGAGTTGTGAATATAGCATGACTTTTAACCAGGGTCAGGTGTTGGCACTGCAGATGTCAGCTGAATCTGTGAAAGGTGTTCTTATTCCCCAGATAGAGATCTTTGACATGACAAAAAATGTTAGATATTGTCTTCTACATGTGAAAGATCCTATCAAGTACCTTGAGAAGTATTCAACAGACTCCACCAAGGACTTTTATCACAGACCAGCAGACTACATCAGAACATGGAAACCATTGGTTGAAATGGAAGCAGCAACCAACGCTATTAATGTTGGCACTGCTACCATAAACGATGTCCCAGTCAAGTTTTTATCACAAAGAGAGGGGAAATTTTCACTTCGAAAGGCTTTCTTGGAACAGAGAAATATAGAGATCAACAAAGTTCCATTAGAAGTTTATTTGAATCCAGGAAAAGAGCACAAAGAAGGAGATGAAGAAGAAGGGATTCGTGAAATAGCAAGTCCAGATTACCTGTGCATTAAAAGTGTGGAATACTTAGGTGATGGGGAAGTCCCGGGTAAAGAGTTTGGCCATACACATGGTTGTGCACCACAAGATTACAGGATATGGCATGGACATGCCAAGATAGAACGAGTAAATGTCAAGGGAGAAAAAGGGAAAATTGATTTTATCTTCAAGCTTCACAAAAATAGTCAGCCAGTTCCATCTGCCTTCAGGAAAGATGATGTTAAACCTAGATGTGGAATTGAAGTTCTTTTCAAGTCTAGTGCTGATTGGTAAGTTTATCAAGCTGTTACATTTTCAAAATTTGATACATTGAAAGATTAATTGGTTAATTGTTGGTTGCTTTACTTCCTGTAGACCAAAGGTTGAATGGGATTTAGAAACATGGACAGCCCTGGACCATCTGAATGGCAGTAAAAATCCTTGTTTATTAGGGTTATTATTTGGGCCTTTTTAGCTCTGAGGGACTTAAAAATATGACTGCCATCCCTGGTGGGAATCTGGACTTAAAATTCAATGCCTAATGTAGAATAAGTATTGTGCTGTCTACTCATTAAGAACCCTAGCAACAACAGTCTCTATCGAAGTGACTTGTAGCTAGGCAAAAATTATACCCAGCCAGTCCCTTTTTCTTTAATATTTCAATTTCAATAAAAAAAAAAAAGAAATCTATGTGAACACTGTATGCTTTACTTATAATGACTAATATATAAGAAGCATTTGCAATTAGACAGCAATCCAACAATTAAATGAACCAGAAAGTGCATAGATTCATATACAAAGTTTGCTGATAAATTAATGAATATGCCTATCTGAATTTTATTTAATAACTTTTAATACTTGTTTGAACTTTTTACATATTATACTAGGATCATAAGGAATTCCTAAGCAAAAAATTGATCATTGTAAATATATAACAATTAATTTCAAGAAATCAAACACAAGTGGAAGGAATGTACAATTGTTTTAAAATGCATAATTGGATACTGAAGACTGAAGTATAGTAATGATTTGAAAATAGTACACTAATCCCTCTGATAGAAAGATTTATTTCAAATCCTCATCACTATTTAAGATTTTCTATGTAAACAAATATCTAAGAAAAGTAAATTTAATGTTTGCAACAAAGGAAAGTTACTCTAATTTTGAACTCTGATTTAGTGTAATTTTTTATACATTTTTTTCTAATTTTCTAGTCGAATTGATGGCCTCCTGCAGTGTTTGGACAAAGCTAATCCTCTTCCAAAGGCAATAGCATTGGGAACCAAAATTCCTAAGCTTGGTAAGTAATGAAAATAGTTCAAGGTCACAATTTCTTAAGACCTTGTATATATACTGTGTAAAATTGTGGGTTATCTTATTTAATTCTATTTTTTATGTCCTACCTATGCAGAAGGGAGTATTATATTTTATGGTTTGTGTGTCTGTCTGCTTGTCCACCCATCTTACTGTCTGATATCTGATTAATGTTTTTGGCTTAGGCATAGTTTACCATGAGTTATAGTTACATCAGCTTGAAATAGTATAATACACATATTCTTGTAATTAAAAAAATCATATACTAAATTACAGTTTCAACCCCAATTTCAAGGTTCACTGAACATAGAAATGTGATAGTGTGAAATTCGCTTAATTTCAGGCTATAGTTTTGTGTTTAGGTAGTTAACCACAAAGTTTAATTTTGTCATATAACCATGAAACATAGTCAACATGTTTATTGTGAGGCAAACTTTTAAAATTTTAATGCCAATTACTTACAATTGATTACTAATATTAACCCGGATTTTATGGTTCAATGAACAGGGATTCATCACAGTGCAAGTGAGACAAAGTTTCCTATGGTCCAAATATATTCTTTTAAACTAAGTTTGACTGTGCCTATTGTTGTGTGTTTGTTTGACATTGGCTTGAGGCATAGGGGGGATGTTGGAGATCTAAAAAAAATATTTTTAACCCTGCTTCATTTTTGCACCTGTTCCAAGTCAGGAGCCTCTTGCCTTTGTTTGTCTTGTATGATTTTTAATTTTAGTTTCTTTTATATACATCTGAGTTTAGTATGAAGTCCATTATCACTGAACTAGTACATATTTTTGTTTAGGGGCCAGCTGAAGCAAACCTATGGGTGTGGGATTTTCTCGCTGTATTAAACATTTTGTTTATTTTATATATAGATATGTTTATTTCTAAATGAAATGCAGTATTAACCTTTTAGGGATATGATATTCAGTCTTAAGAGTATGACTCAATTGCCTCAGTGTAATGCAGATGTTTCATTTATTTTCTTTGGTTCCAAGTTTTCATGGATTGAGGAGAACTTTTCAAGGATATATTATTTGGTGGTTTTGCCCAAGTGTAAACAGGCATATAGGTATCCCACTATTAATAATGAATCCACAAAAAGGGAAACTAAAAACTCATAAATCTTATTTATCAACTATGTAAAAATAAGGAAATTTGGAATGAAACAACTACCCACCATAGACCAAAGGATTGGATGTAGCAAAGTAGGGCCTTCAAAAATGAGCAAAAATCATACTGTATAGAAAGCTGTACAGTATTCATAAAAGACATGATGGGTCTTCTTTATGCCTCATACAGTCAAAATACAGAATGAAAAATTAACATTTTTTTGTACTATGAAGCCTATTTTCTGAACAGTATTTTTTTACCTTACAGACAAAGGACACTTTGAAATTGGAAGAAAGATGCAACCAGATTTAATGAACATAGATGGTATAGTGAGGAATAACCCTAAACAATACAATGCTATCCAAAAAGCATTGGAATCATCATTTAGTCTGATACAAGGACCACCAGGTATGGTTTAATCAACAACCATGAATATAAAGATCACTTATGATTTACAGACAATTTCATTGAATGTGTAGGTAAAGTAAATATCTTTGGTCAGCTTGCTTGCTAGCTGAATCATGTTGTCATTATTAGGTAAGGTATACTACCTCCTTTCGAGTAGCCTAGTACTATAGACAGACAGATTGGTTATCTGCCTGACAAGCCTACTCTTAAAGGAGGGTAGTCTACCTAACCTAATAATGACTTCACAGTTCAGCTAGCAAGCAGCAAGCAAGCTAACCAAATATATAACCTATACCTACATGCTCAATGGAATTGGCTGTATTTGTTAACATTCATCAACAAATATTTTGGGGTATTAGTTTTTAAAGGACATTAACAAATAAGTAATTGAAGTTGGTATATTTATTGTGCAGGTACCATCCTTTGTTCACATTAATTAATTATATAAAACTGCAAGGGTAGTTTCAAGATATTTGTATGAAATCTTGATTGATAATTTGATGTATTTAAGTTCATTTTATTTTTTAACTTCTTAAATATGATATAAACTGTAAACTTGCTGGAATGCATCTTACAAAAATGTTCTTCACTTTAAGGTACTGGAAAGACGTATACAGGTATCAAGTTAGTTTACCTGTTCAACCAGGTCAACCTGAAATGGCAGGAAATGGGCAATGAGAAGAAACAGATTATTTTCTGTGGGCCTTCCAATAAATCTGTGGATTTAGTTGCAAGTAAGTAAACTATGGGGGAAAAAAAGGAAAGATTGTTAACAAGTATAAGAACCTTTGAATCCAAGGTCTGTCTTCATCGTCTGTTAACTTTTGAATAGCAAAAAGGATCAAGACAGGCTCTATGAATAAGTCAACATTGCAGAAATACCATTTTACTTCATGTTAATTGGCCTATTGCCTTTTGATAAAGATTTTCAATCATTTTTTGGGGGGAATTTTGTCTATTATCTTTAAAACTTTAATAGATAAATATTGCCATTATATGACGTGATTAATAATATTTTTGCATTTAGTTTTGACCATTAGCTTGAAAACTGAAATAGATGGATAGAAACTTCATATTTAAAAAAGGATCAGCAAGGCAAGACCTACAAATATTCAAATATGACTGAAATTGTCTGTCTGCTCCTTATAGTAGTGCCTTTTAATAACAATTTTTACAAATATTGTTTTCCTTATTTTGGTTATTATCTTGAAAACTTCAAAAGCAGCTTGCAAATATGTTTGTTCTGTTTATAGAATGGATGAAAAGAAAGTTAGGAGAACATTGCCCAAAGATGGTCAGATGGTATGGAAGTTCTATAGAAGATCAAGAATTCCCTATTCCAGGCAAAACACCGACACTTGGGCGTGGAGAGAGAGCAGTGGCTGATGAACAATTGAGAGAGTATTCAATGCATATACAGATTCGTCAACTAGGAAAACCATACATGGAAGAAATAACTGCTTTTGACAGACAGTTTAGACAACATCAAGATGGTGTCGACTACAAAGATGTGAATAAATACAGAAAGCTTATACACAAGGCTGTTATTGAAGAAGTTGCACATTATGATGTTATATTCTGCACAACTGCTATGGCAACCAACCTTAGAATAATGGCTGGTACAAAAGGTCGTATTTTCCAGATCATTGTCGATGAATGTGGTATGTGTACAGAGCCTGAAAGTATGGCTGCCATTATAGCAACCAGAGCTCAGCAGGTGGTTCTGATTGGAGATCACAAACAGCTTAGACCAATCGTGATGAGTAGCAATGCTGCCAAACTTGGATTAGAGACGTCTCTGTTTGAAAGATATGCTGAAAAGGGAAAGATGCTGACCATGTTGACATCACAGTACAGAATGGTAAGTTTTCCTATACATTTCTAGGAATATGTTGGGTTAAAAGTAACTAAGTGGAAATTTCATATTAGGTAAGTAGGTAGGGCTTATTTCAATACACTGTTAGAAGGGGTGTTATGTCCCTTTATAAAAACAACACAGTGTTGAGGAAAAAGCTGAAAGGTTTCAACAGATGATGAAATTGATGATGAATGATTGAAATAAATTCATAAAACATAAATGTTTGGTTAACATCAGTCAAAGTGGTGTTCCAAGTGAAAAATATCACAAAATTTTGAAAAAAGTGTAACATTGTTGCATTGTTAAGCCATAAAGGGCAAAACTATAGGTAGCACTGCATATTGCTCTAATAGTTTTATATATATAATTTTTTTCAATGTGTTATCTTAATTTATCATATATTTACAGCATCCAGAGATTTGTGCTTTTCCATCAAAGCAATTTTACAAAAACAGACTTGAGACCATGCCATCATATACATGGCGTACAGATTCACCTCTTAAGTCATGGCTTAAACAGAATACCCCAGTCATATTTTGTCACGTAGAAGGAACAGAGGAGTATCTCCCCTTCAACACAGAAGAAGGAAATGAACAGTCATGTTCAAATAAACAAGAAGTGGACCAAGTGGTAAGCTTTATAACATATGTTAATTTCCTTTTTTTAGATGGCTAACATTGATTCAAAGTAGTGTTTTCAAGTTTTGCAATATTGGTATCTCTTAAATAACAAATTTGTGGCATACAATTTATCTAAGATGACCTTTTTTTCAATACATGATATTTTTCAACATCTATTTTTGAAATTAAGATGTATTTGACCACTTGGATTATGATCTAAATCAGGGTTTTATAACAACATTGTAAGTTCATAGCAAACGAAGAAATGCTGAACTTCAGTGTTTTAATTCTTTAGAATACATATACATAAAATATTTCAAGTAATGTATTGTTGTTTTTGCATTGTATGATACATACACTTCAACTCAAAGACATCAAAAGTTCAACACATTGTTATTTCCAGGTTGTTAAATAAGAGTTGGATATGCTTATATGTTTTTTCCAGAAAAAATACAATTCTTAAATTTCAATATTCCTTTTTTCAGGTAAAAGTATTCAAGCACTTGGTAGAAGATGAATTGATAGACCCTCACTACATCAACATTATGAGTCAATACAATTCACAGTGCCACAGTATCAGACAGGAACTGAAGAAAGACAAGTTTATACAATTCAATGTCAACACTGTCGTGGCTAGTCAAGGTTAGATTTTACTTCTTAAAAGTTTATTGTTTATCAGTTTCTAAAAATTGTAAAAACATGTTTGGATTCTGAGGCTGAAATACCATGATATTAGATTTAAAATCAGAAAAAGTTAAATTTTAAGTTTTAAAGCGTACCATTTCTAAAGGACCCATCTTTCTTAGTCTTTTATGATCAGCTCATATTGAGTTGTACTTTTAAGAACTTTGTTAAGGATAGTTTAAAGGGTTGCTGCTCACAAGGAAGCTATTAAACCAAGAGTTCCATATGGTGAAGTTGAAATCATCTCTTCGTAAATTTTACAGATGCCATCACGAGTTGGTTGACCATTATGGAATAACCGTTTCACAAATGATATAGGATATGTTCCTAACGTCGTAACTACAATCCCCTTCCCTTTCATGAATGTGACCTACCGAATTAGACTATTTACCGGATTTGTTATCAAATAAGCAACACGACGGGTGCCACATGTGGAACAGGATCTGCTTACCCCTTTAGGAGCACCTGAGATCACCTCTAGTTTTTGGTGGGGTTTGTGTTGTTTATTCTTTAGTTTTCTATGTTGTGTCATGTGTACTATTGTTTGTCTGTTTGTCTTTTTCATTTTTAGCCATGGCATTGACAGTTTATTTTCAATTTATGAGTTTGACTGTCCCTCTGGTATCTTTCATCCCTCTTTTAAACATTATTTTTTTATAGTGTCTAAAATGTTCAGAATCAATTATCATGTGTCTGATAACCTTAATTAGAAATGTTGATACATTTTTTGAGCTTACATTATCTACAGAAGTCAGTACTTCATTAATTTAGTAGAATTTAGAAAGATGCTAAACCTTTTAAAAAACATTACCATGTTTTGAATTTCAGGAGGTGAATGGGACTATGTAGTAATAAGTCTGGTTAGATCCCTATCAGATTACAGAATAGAACCAAAGCCAACACTGGGCTGGTGTAAACAGAATCTAGGTTTCATTACTGATGAACATCAGACAAACGTGGCCTTGACTAGAGCACGTAAAGGACTTATCGTCATTGGTGAGTTTACAAAAAGTTATTGAAAGATCATTGAAAGCCTTTAAAATTATTAAAAAAAAGTCATGTATCTTCAGACTATTTCTTCTTGCGACTTTCTCCACATGATTGATATTGATTTAGTGATCAATCTTAAAATTTGGGTTTCTCTGTGATGCAAATTGATCATTTCAAAAAATTTAATTGTTTGATATCTGATTTATATTGTTCTTTTTTAAAGATGTTTTTCTTTTATTTTAGGTAATCAGAAGTTACTTAAATGTAACGATGTATGGGCAAACTTTCTTAACCATTATGGCCAGAAAGGTTGTGTGGTTGATTGCGATAAGTTCCCACCACCACCACAGAGAATTCAAGAGAGAAAACAAAGGAAGAAAAAGTCCCGCCGTGTACAGGAAATGGATGAAGAGTTTTACAGCCATACAGAAGAGGATCCAAACCAGGAAGAAGAAAGTCGTCCAGAATAAGCTTAGTCATTATTTCTTGCTGTATCTTTTGTCTAGTGTATAATGTGAAATTTGAATTAATATTTTAATACTTATCTTTTTTTCATCATTTTGAAAAAATTTTGAGTTTGGCTTAATGTTTAGTAAAACTTCAATGCTTAGCACAATATTTTGTAAAAATTAGGAAAATATGAATCTCTAGCTCAATTTTTGGTAAATGTATAATTTTTTCAACTCACTAGTTGGCTATTGCAATGATGCTTCATGAAAATGCCATATCAAAACCAGTTTCTATTCAATACTTGTCAATCTCTAATGACAGCAAGCTGGAATCCAATGCCTAATGATAATATACTAACCTACTGTTTTATTATTGAATAATGTATGTACAGTTAAATATTGCTAGGAGCATATCTAAGTGGAAAGTTGAAATGTGCCATATTTATTGATAGATTGTATATTGTTTTAAAGGCTAAAGGTTACAGTGCAATTTGTACTTTGGTGTTGAAATAATTGGCTATATTGATGTTGTACGTTTGGCAGTTTTGTAATTTAAATTTGCGTAAGAATTGACTCTTCTTTGTATATATATATATCCTCTTAGTTATAATTTTGTTATTGGTTGTTACTTGGTGTAATGTTGTGCTATGTTATAGTAGATATCACAGTTGACTATGAAACTATGCTTTTTTATGGTTTCTAAAAAAGAAATAGTTGAATATTTCTTGAAACATTCTAATGTATCTTTTTGATAAATAAACCTTAAATAAATAGAACATATTGTAGTTATGAAATGTTTATTATAAAGCATGAAATTGACATTTTGATTATTCTGCTGAAAATAAAACACTTGACATTTTTGACATTTTGGATATTTTGAACTATGCAAGCATCATTTTGTATTCTAAGGCATAGACAACATCTAATATGCATATTTTAATTTAGTTCGTAAATTTTCTATGCATATAAAAATGGGAAAAAAAATTATTGTAAATGTGCCATTATATTATTAGTTAGTGTGTAATATATGTATATGTTGTACTTAAATATTGTAATATATCCGTCCAATAAATTTGGAACAAAATGTTTTTATCCATTGCTGTCATGAGAACAAAATCATTATAAAGTGTTCCCCTACTGACTCCCTAAAATTACAGAGTTTTTTATAGGGTGTTCAGGTAGTGTTGGGGTTTGCTTTGAAATTTTGAAATAATTTTTCCTCAACCCATCTGACTTTAAATAGCAAACCTAATTTTGTTAAAGCCTTATTATAAATAGAAAAATAAGTACTTAAATTTAATCATTTGTTTTTTAAAGTTCAATTTATTAAAAGATTTGAAATCTCTTTACAATGATTTTATTTTTATTTTGTGATTGTAAGATAAACAAAAAAATTGTGATATTCATTGCAGATAAAACAGGGTCCATTTTTTTCTGTGAGCCATTTCCATTTTTGTATGTTTGTTGATATGTACATAAAATTTTATTGTTTAATATGTATGTTCCAGGCTGTATAACTATATATGCAATGTTACTTTTTTCATTTATTTATAAAGATAAACAAGAAAAAAATCTGTAAAAGTATTTTCATGATTTAGTTGAAAAATCTTTTATCCATTTTCATTAACAGATGACTATTTCAGTTGTAAATTTGTTTCATAAAAAAAATGTAAAAAAAGATAAATTATACCAAAAGAATATTTTCAGATTTTCTGAAATGTCGAGATGTGTTAACTGAAATATTTCATTGCATTTACACACAAGCAAATATCTTTCTTGCACATAAATGTGTATTAAAATTTACTTTAATCTTTATTATTTTGGATAATATTCCTGTATGTTGGGTTTTCATTTCATTTTTATGAGCCTTTCTGTATGGTGAATGTCATATCTAGTACTAGTTGAACTGATACACTGTACATTTTGCTTCTTCTATGTCAGATGACAAGACTATTTTACTATACCTTCAGCAGGACCATAGTATATCATATGCCAGGACTATATATGTACAGTCCCAAACAATCATGTCTGGAGTATATGGTATTATTTTTTGTATAAAGTTTAGACAGGGTGTTTTTGTAGCTTATTTCACATATTTTTTTCTTATTTTTTATTTTTACATACCGGTGATGTATTACCAACACAATGTGCCATATAAAATATTTTCTTTAATGTGCTTATATTAATGTGTCTTTTGTTTTGCAAAATGATATGAGGCACCAGCATACATAAAAGGGCTTTTACTTTTCAACTTTCCTTTATGCTTCATAGTTTCAAGTTTTCAATTTTAACATTTATCTCTTTGCATAAGATGCCTTTGCAATTGGATAATAATTGTTGTGCAATTTACTGAATTCCTAATTACAGTTGATAAAATAGACATCTTAGAACTCATTTATTACAAAGTTGATAGTCCCTTTATGTTTGTTTTTTTGTGAATATTATAAGAATGTATATTGATCAGCTGACTTATTAGGAATTTTTGAAGATAATTTGTGTTAAGATTAAAATGGAATATAGACTTGAGATTATAAATACATAAATCAGAAAGAAATAATGTGTTATAAAAAGTTTAATCTTGTCTGTTTGTAAGATGTAATACATGTAATAGTAGAAAGCATCTGTACATTTTTTTTCTTTAGTGTCAAGAAAGTTAAGATTTTATATTTGACAAAAATCAGTAAAACCCATCTATTTTAAGACATCAGTTCAAAATAATTCTCACTTGTTTTTTTATACCGATTCACATTTTTGATTTCCTGCTATTGATAACAAAACAAACCCTGTAGATGAATCTGGAATTTACTTGAAACTTTTTATTTTTATTTCGTTTCTTAAAATTCAAAGTAGCCTAGATGATTCCAGTGAAATTTATATATATAAGTCATCAAACAATTTTTAGTTTTATACTGTTGCATTCCATAAATTGTTCGAAAGAAGTTTCATGATATGAATTCAAAGAAATGGTCAATACTCCTTGATACTGTGGAGGATGGATTTGACAGTTTGAAAACATTACCCTAACTTTCAAGTAATTTAAAAATGAATGAAACTGTGTGATCGAATTTCTGGGTTCTTAATTCAGGTATACATAACTTTTTACAACTCAAATTTAATTTTTGCAAATGCTTTTCAGAACATAATCTTTATCCACCAAATCTTGTTAAAGTAAATCAACACAAATTACAAACATTATTTGACATTGTAAAAAAATATGTGTAGTTTGTAAAATCTTGTGAACTGAATGCTTTTATTGTTGCTCATTTTGATTGTAATAAATAATTTGAGCTTTGCTACCTTTTTTATGTTTCATAAATTTATACCTGCTTATAACAGAAATTTAAATAAAGTACAGTTTCAAAGTTAGGACAGAGTATAATGACCACCTGTATTATTTACATGAAGAAATTACAGATATTGCTTTTTATCTCAAATCAAATAAATATTGTTTTCTACAAATAGTGATATCCCATTGTACTTACTTTTATAGATTATATTTTTTAGGAAGAAAATGGAACTTTTCTTGCCAGCACTGAAATTCATGTATGATCCACTGTTATTTTTTTGTGTAATATTTGAGTTTTGTCTTTCATTTAATGCAATCATGACTTGTCTTTCATTTTCAGTATTATCATATTTAAGTTATAAGGACCAAACTTGCACGTTTTAATATTTGTATGCTTTTTTTTTAATTAAAATAATGTTTTGATTTCTGAAAATAAATGTTTTAAAAAGAAACAAGACTTATTGTTATACATGAGTTATCTTCTCTGCTTCATCTTTGTTTTTTCCCTCTGATAAAAGTCTCAAACTGTTCCATAGTTGTTAAATGCATAAGATAACATTTCAGGGTCACTTGTTGATTTTGGTTTCTGTTTGTTGTCTTGATTTGTCTTGTCTTAACCGATTTAAACATCACCAAACTACTCTCACCTTAATCTGGTCATGAAAAATCTTCATCTGTGAGAGAATGGCACTGATTCCAAAGTCAAATACAATGTTTACAAATACTTGATTTTATGATTGATAACATGCTTATTGAGTTGGGTAGATTTATATTTCAACAGACAGCCAGTATTCTACTGGACGCTAATTGTATACATATACTGGCCATTTTTGTTGATCTAGTTCGTGATGATTTCAACTTTCCATTTCTCAGCAGTAAAAGAGGTGGAAGATATTGATATTATACAAGGATATGTAAACTCATGAGCCTTAGACAAACAATGCCAAGGCAAAGACTAATACCTCTGCCCTGTCATATGGAGATACCATTTCTGAAAAAATACCAACTAACTTAACAGGAGTTTGCATATTACTCAAAACTGTGCAAACAGAGGGTGGGCTCGGTATTTATACATCCCGTCATTGTGTGTGCTTTGCTGTGGACTTTTTTATATTCGTATCTTTCATTTTTGCTTGTGTTCGTTGTCTTTAGAGTGTCTGTTTGCCATTTTTTATTTCTTTGTTGACACTTTTAACAAAGAAACAAAAATGGCAATCACCACGAAATGAATAACTGATACGATATGTCTGTATCTCAACTCACAAGCAACATGTTTTCACAGACTTAGATCTTTAGATTAAAGAACAGTATTATCTGTGATGTTACCGAACTCACATGACGGTTGGTAATTTATTTATGATACTAAACCACTAACGGGAGGGGTTGTACTTGATTTTCATACGATAAAAACATGATCTTTCATGTTTAATTGAGGTCTGGAGTTGGCATGTCAGTAACTGTTATAATTCCTTTGTGAATTTATGTATCATTGTCATTTTGCTTAGTTTCTTTTATTACCTAATCTGACATTGGACTCGGACTTCTTTTAAACTGAGTTTTAATGTGCTTATTGCTATGTGTTTCTTTATTCTACATTGGCTAGAGGTAAAATTGCTATGTGTTTCTTTATTCTACATTGGCTAGAGGTAAAATTGCTATGTGTTTCTTTATTCTACATTGGCTAGAGGTAAAATTGCTATGTGTTTCTTTATTCTACATTGGCTAGAGGTAAAATTGCTATGTGTTTCTTTATTCTACATTGGCTAGAGGTAAAATTGCTATGTGTTTCTTTATTCTACATTGGCTAGAGGTAAAATTGCTATGTTTCTTTATTTACATTGGCTAGAAGTAAAAGGGGATCTCACAAAACATGTTTAACCCCGCTGCATTTTTGCGCCTGTCAGGAGCCTCTGGCCTTTATTAGTCCATGATTTTTAATTTTAGATCATTTATATGTTTTGGAGTTACGTATGACGTCCATTTTCACTAAACTAGTACACAATTTTATATTGGGATCAGATGAGAACACACCCGAGTGCGGGATTTTCTCGCTGCTTTGAAGACCAATTTGTGGTCTTCGGCTGTTGTCTGCTCTTTGGTCGGGTTGTTGTCTCTTTGAAATATTCCCCATTTCCATTCTCAATTTTATAACAGGATACGCTTGCCCAGTTGCAACAATCGATAGGGTTCTTTTACAGTTCATTTGATTGCCACATTTTTATTGTTGCATTGATTTGTTGTACAGTACCATTTTTTTAAATGTCCTGTACCTAGTCAGGAAAATGGCAGTTATTATTTTATAGTTCGTTACTGTGTTTGCTGCATTGTCGTTTGTTTTATGGAGCACTTCAATCTTTCTGTTGTTTCGTTGTTTTCTTTTTATAGTAGATGTGTTTCCCTCGGTTAAGTTTGTATCACGGATTTGTTTTCTCTCAATCGATTAATGAATTATGAACAGCGGTATACTACTGTTTCTTTTATTTGTTGTGCATATCAGCGTAGAGTTTCTTAACAAAGTTCTGACGAAAAACAAACAAAACACATTGTTCCTGCTCTCTAAACAGACACACCCACAAAAACAATTTCATATAGCATTTAGTTAGGTTACGTATAGACATCGATTAAAGTTTCTAAGATTAAGTTAAACATTTGTAAATTATCTTTTTTTATATGTTTTCTACAACGTTAACGATATAAAAAGGTAAGACTTTCATCTGAAGGCAGAATCGAGTTTTATTTAATCACATTAATCTTTTCTGTACCAAAGTTTATAGTAAGTTATTTTTGTCAAATTCAAAGAGGTCCTTCTGTAAATAAAGTCCTTACCACTCAATCTTGGATAAATATATCATATAAATGAAATCGTCATAGATAGCAGGATTGAAATTTCATATTTACGCCAGACGCGCGTTTCGAAAGCATCGTCATAAGAATCATAACTCATATTTTCACAGTTTTATGAAATAGAAGTTTTGTTTCCAATATTAACGTCGATCCCAATAGAAGTATAGGTATAGATAATATGTCTAATAGGCTATTTGTAGGTTTTAAATATAAGCAAATTGAGGGAAAAGTAGTTTACCGATGTTCAAATTAGATCGATATTATCAAAGTATTCAGGCATTCATTTTTATCTCTTGATTATTGCATATACTTGCATTGATAAATGATAAACTAAATCCTCAAGTTTTAAGAATCGTCATTTATTGTCGAGCCTACGACTTTTGTCGCAGAAAGGTCGACATAGGGATAGTGATCCGGCGGCGTTAGCTAACTTCTTAAAAGCTTTATATTTTAGAAGGTGGGAGAACTGGATGCTTCATACTTTGTATATAGATGCCTCATGTTACGAAGTTTCCGTCAGTCACATGTCCAATGTCATTGACCTCATTTTCATGGTTCAGTGACTAATTGAAAAAAAACGTTAAGATTTTTTGTAATGTTTAATTCTCTCTTATTGTAAGTAATAGGATAACAATATTTGGTATGTGCGTACTTGCAAGGTCCTCTTGCCCGTCAGACAGTTTTCACTTGACCTCGACCTCATTTCATGAATCAGTTAAGTTTTGGGGTCAAGTCCATATCTCAGATATTATAAGCAATAGGTCTAGTATATTTGGTATATGGAAGGACTGTAAGGTCTACATGTCCAACTGACAGGTGTCATCTGACCTTGACGTCATTTTCATGGTCCAGTGGTTATAGTTAAGTTTTTGTTTTTTTTGTCTGTTTTTCTTATACTCTATGTAATAGGTCTACTATATTTGTTGTATGGAATGATTGTAAGGTGTACTTGTCTAGCTGGCAGGTGTAAACTGACCTTGACATCATTTTAATGGTTCAGTGGTCAAAGTTAAATTTTTGAGTTTTGGTCTTTTTTCTAATACTATATGCAATAAATCAACTATATTTGGTGTATGGAAATATTTTACGATCTATATGTCAGTCGCTCAGGTTTTATTTGACCTTAACCTCATTTTCACGGTTCATTGCTCAGTGTTTAATTTTTGTGTTTTGGTCTGTTTTTCTTAAACTATAACCAACAGGTCAACAATATTTGTTGTATGGAAGAATTGTAAGTTGTTCGTGTCTGCCTGGCATGGTTCATCTGACCTTGACGTCATGTTCATGGTTCATTGGTCAATGATTAGTTTTCTTGGTTAATGTTAAGTTTATGTGACAGTTATAATAAAGCTTTACATTGAGGACTATCAACATAATATCAATGATTAGTAAAGAAGGCAAGACATTTAAGCGTGTGCACTCTTGTGATCTTATATGAAATGATGTTCATACATATTTATTTTAGTGTATTGTCATGAACTTCTAAAATGCAGATTGAGTATTTAGTATAGATGATTAGTCAGTACCATGGCATTTAGTAAGTTTTATGATGATGACTTTTGTGGTTGTTTGAGGGGTTGCTTTTGAATTTTCCATTTCCTTAGGGACATTCAGTTGAGAATTTCCATCGGAGTCCTGTTTATTTATTATTTTATTTTTTCCACCCATTAGAACTATAAAAGCCATACGAAGTAGTTTCTGCCTTATCTTCTGTCCTTCATCCTTCACCCGAGGGCAACCCAAGTGTTTTAGGGGGGTTCGTGTTGCTCAGTCTTTCGTTTTCTATGTTATGTTTTGTGTATTGTATATTGTCTGTTTGTCATTTTCTTTTTAAGTCGTGGCGTTGCTGGTTTTTTTTTCAACTTATGAGTAATAAATAAAGATTCATAAAAAAAACACTCGTGCATCCGAAGCCCTTTTCTGGATTCACCAACAATGCTCTAAACTAACATTCGAAAAATCATATATAAGTTCAATCTTAAGTTGACATCAGAAAAACTTGTAACTGTACACTTTTCTTTTATTCGAATGTGTGTGTTTGTAAAAAAAAACTTTCGAAACTCATTTTATTGCATATAGGGACTTAAATAATTCTTAAGATAAAACATTATGATATGATGCGCTATCAATTGTTTTAGGTAGTATGGCCTTCAAAGATCAATTATGTCAATTGCATGACATTAATCATTTTCATCAAAATTGAGTTATTTCCCTTGACATTGCTAAGTGTGCTTTCAAATATATATCTAAATTAAAAAAAAAATCAGTACATCTATATTATACTTGACAGAATTAAGCGCTTTATTGTGTATATGATACATGGTTGTTTAAATATAGGGATTTAAAGATAAACACAACATAGCTAAAGACTGAGCAACGCAAACCCCACAAAAATCTAAGAGTGATCTCCGAAGTGTTGCTCAGATCCTGCTCCAAACAAATCGTGTGATCATTCTTATTCGGTAAGTCACATTTAGGGGAGGAGGAAATGGTTGTAGATACGACAAATATATCGGTCGTTATCGGTGAAACAGATATTCATAACGGTCGGCCAACTCGTGATGGCGTCTTTAAATGTTACGACGGTATCATTTCAACTTCAAAACTGGAAACTCTCGGTTTAATAGCTTCTTTTTCAGCAGCGAACCTCAATCAAGATAATCATGATAGGAAAAACAAACTTGAAAATCGTATCAACTGGATCAATATAAGTTATGTATCCTAACCGCCCTGCTAACAGTATTTTTTTTCAGAACACCTTTGTTTTAACAAACCTACGTTAAATATAGTGACCGTTATATAATTGGGGTATCCAGTAGAGTAAGGAAAGATCCAGTTTTACACCTTTGATTGAATTATCTAAAATATCAGGCATATAATTTAAATACGCCAGACGCGCGTTTTGTCTACATAAGACTTATCAGTGACGCTCAGATCAGAATAGTTAGAAAGTCCAAAGAGTGCAAAGTTAAAGAGCACTGATGACCCAAAATCTAAAAAAAGTTGTGCCAAATCAGCTAAGGTTGTCTATGCCTGGGATAAGAAATTCCTTAGTATTATTTATTTTTAGTAAGGGTCATAGGTGTATATGTTGGTTTCAAAGTGCATTTTTAAAAAGGTTTATGTTCTTGCAAAAGCAGATAATGATCCTACTATTAACATTTACAATTGAATTGATCTAATTTTATGTGGATTAGGTACAATCAATTGGCAGAAGTTATCAATTCAGTATGTCAAACATAATGTTACAGTGATGTCACAGTATTACGATAAATAAAAATATCACATTTATAAAAAAAAAATTAATAATTTCGGGTATGTTATTTCTCACAAAATAAACATGACAGTCACGGTATAAGCCGCCTCAAAATCTAATTTTTGTCAACGTTAAAACTATTCTGAAACGTACGAATGGTATTAATACGTCTAGTATTTTTGTTTGACATCGTGAGTACACATATTACGTCACATTGTTTGTCATTTTAAGTCAAAATATTCATTAAAATAATTTATTTTAATATGCTGCTTTATAATGAAGATAACTATATTGTATTTTTAGGTTGGCCTTCGTAAAACTTGATTTTACTGTGGCAAATATCTGTTCACATAGCTCCGCTCCGCGTCGCTACGTTTTACGAAGGCCAAGCTTAAAATAAAATACAGTTATCTCATAATTGTCGAGCCACGTCTGACCTTTTGAAAATTTTGTAGGGGCAATAAGGCCCTTATTTGGCCCAAAAATTATTGCAAATTTGAAAGTTATCTTGCACATTCTTAAATTACTGAAAACTTGATTAAGGTATAAGGTATTAAGAAAAACAAAACAAATTTGACATCGAACAAATAACCATGGCAACAAACCATGACTAAATTTTCATATTTTGTTAAATTCCGTGATTTTCCTTCTTTTTTTTTCATCAACTTTTTAGTATATTTTAGATTTAAAAAGTATGTGCGCACCCAAGAAACAACTTTATATTTGGTGAGATTATACCAATAGTTATAATAAAGCTTCTGTTATTTAGTTGTTTCTCGGCTGCGCAGGATGTTTCTATAACGAAAAGAAAAAAGAAAACTGCATAAATTCTGTATTTTTCATCGTTTTTGGAAAACTGTACATATTATGACGTAATTGTGACATCATCAGGTAAATATCTTTATGTTTTTCAGATATTTTGCTTGACCCTATGCATTTCTAAACATTATGTGCCAATTTAAAATGGTTATCAAAATTTTATTTCATTGGGCCAAAACTAGGCCTTAATGCCCCTACTCCTTTGTTTTAATTCATTTTATTATCGTTGAGAATTCTTGCTGATAGATACATTTTCAACCCACCTGAATAAGAGTCTATAAGAAGGTGACAAAAACAACAAAATATATTATTAGTGCACATTGAAAATATGATACACTTTATTTCTAAGCATGGGGAAACATTGCAACCATCGCATCTTGAAAAACGATTTTTCTTTAAACTTTAGAATGCCGAATTCTAATACGTCAGAAACCATATATTAAAGAACCTCTTTTAGAAATTTGGGTGATAGATCTCAATCTTAATTCCACCTTAATTTCATCGTTTATGATACTATAAAATTAACACGAACTTTTTTTTCAAACGATTATTTAATTCAATCAAAACTTGCAGGTAAGTGATGCATTAACGATTCACATTTCCATTGTGTTTTTGGAAGAACCGTTCAGAATTTTGGGCCCTCAATGCTCTTCAAAATCCGCACCTATGCCTTCTTGACTTTTTTTATTCGAACTTCAGGAATGATTCTTTTGTGAAACCATGAAACTGAAATGGTAACTTACATCTATCAAGAATAGTTCGATGATGCATTTATTGTAGCAAATGCCATTAAACTACTACAGGACAATAACGTTAATCCGCAGTATAATGGTCTTGTAATAAAATTTATCAATTATTCTACATTTTGTCAAATATGACCGCTACAATACAATGATAAAATAAGCAGCTTTATTAAAAAATGATTTTAAAAAGGCATTTCGGAAGCAAAGAATCTATAACGGTTTATTATGATCAATGTTTCACACAAATGACCTCGAAAACTTGTATATTCACTGTTTCGTAGCCATCATCCCGTTTCTTTTGGGTTTTCATTTTGTGACAATGCTCACTTTTAAGATTTGTTCATATCATGATCAGTATGAGTTTTGTTTCGAGATCTTAAGTGTAACATCCTAATGTTTGTAAATTTTGCATGAACTGTGACTGATTATTTTTCATTTTGACCAACTTTATTCTGGCATAGCTGATCATTTAGAAGAGAGATTACATATCTGAGATTCTGTTTTTTCTGTATGGAACATTGATAATTAGTTTGTGTAAATAATTGAGTTACTGTATCGTTAAAAGTTAGATATATGAAAGTAGGCATTTTCGCATAGTCGATTTGTGAAAAGGTTACCAGCAAGTTGTTTTTGTTTGTTATGGGAAGAGCACAATAAGTTTCAAAATTTGTGAACCATTTAGAATGAATATCCTATCTTTTTTTAAATATTCAAAAAAGGTTGTGGATTTCTCACAATTTTTATAGAAATAACACTTATATTAGAAAGAACCTTATTATGTGTATTGTTTTCGGTACAATAAAAAATGTTAAAAGGGAAAATATAATTGCATAACAAGAAATTTCTCAAAAGAAGATGATTAAATTGTGTTATAAACAAGATAATAATTTAAGAAAGTGTGTTTTTTAAAGTACATGATATATTTTGGACTTCATAAGCATCTGAAAATCAATTCGCTAAATTTATGCAATGTTGCAAATACAGATCTCTTTTTTTCGAATAATGAATTAACATATATTAACATTTATCTTGATTTAGAGTAATTTCTCGCAATTTGATTGGCTGATATTTTCCTAACAAATTTCAGTACAATTTTTTTATCACTTCAATTGGAATCATCTCCCTTATTTATTAGGTCAATTGGAACTATCTCCCTTATACCATTGACCGTAATAATTATTTTTTTTAAATTGAGTTTCTTTATAGTCATAATATTTTTAATTTTTCACAGTTTTAGATTAGATATCTAAAATATATTTGATGATATTGTTTTTAAATTGAATTTGAAATATAATGATATTTTATTGACCCGATAAATTCTCGTATTAGGACAATTGCACACTGTGTTACTATTCTTGTATTCTTCTCAAGTTTAGATTTTGAATATTTTTATTTTTTTTATCCTCTGCTTAGGGCTAGATTATAACGATGTATTGATTCCCGATCTGGCAATACAAAAGTTAAGATATCTTTGAAGGTTTTGATTATTTGTTAACATTCAGTATAGTTATTTACCTCAATTCATTATTAACTATATTTCGTTTTTTCTATCCATGTTTCATATATACGTGAGTATAAAGTAACACGACCTTATAGATAATTATTTAGTTTCTACTTAACAAATGACACAGAATGGTCTTGAGTTATAGATTTTCGGTGCTGACGTTGAGTATTATTTTGTTTACATTTTATGTTACAGTTTTTGTTTATCAAATTTTAATCTAGTATGCTACTTGTGGTCAGATTTCTTGAATAATTTCTCTGAAAAATACCATCTGCAAGTCATACTTTGACTTTTTGTCGAGTGACTGATTGATTAATGAATACTTTACGCTGCATCAGCCAAAACAAAACAGTTTTAAATATGAGAAAAAAGGTCCTTCAGATACGAAAAATGTGTTTAAAGCGAAATAACTATGTCGAATAAAAGCAGTAGTAGATATAAAATAAGAAAGATGTTAATAATGGTACGCATCATTGAAACAAACCAACAAAATTGTGTCTGTTTAGCTGTATGGGTTTTGTATTATAATGAAAAAAAGGTCTTGTATGAAGAGGAAAAAGCAAAACACATGATGTGTGTGGGTTTGTGTGCAATAACTAAGTCTTTCTTAAACAACTCAGTTGGGTTTTTTTCTTTTTGATTTTTAACTGCTACATTTTGTAATTTTATGAATAAGGTAAGACTGCAATTTTTCTATTTATATTTTAGAACTTTACCCCTTCATCTTCATCGTATAAAGCAAAGATGATATGTTTTACTTGCATATCGATAAACAAGGAAAGCTTGCGGAATTTCATTCCATTAATAATTTTGAATTCTTGACTGATACATAAGTAAACGTCTTCCGTTTTCTTCTTCTTCGCCGTCTAACCGTACAACTTTTTCTATTTAATCAATTACTCATTCAATTCACTCTTTTAATGCAAATAACTCTAAATTGCATCAAAATAAATCTATCTTTTTACTTTTCTTAAAACGTATATTAATTAACTGGCTGTTACATGTTACTTCATTTCCAAAAATTAGCAACGCAATGTAATCAAATAGATTACTATTCTAAAGCCATCTGTCATGTCCTCGATCGTCCAAATAACTTGATTCATTGCAGGATGCATTCACAAATAATTTAATTTGTTCTTTTATACAGAAAATAATGAAAAATGTTTCTCATTATACAATGAAATCAACCATGTAATGTTTTCTGGTTATCAATCAAAGTGGCTTGATTAAAAATTACTTTTCAACGTTAAGTTTGACAATGCGGGTTTTAACTTTAAACAATCGACAAATAAAATTAACTCGGACTAAGTTTCATAGAATTTTGTCATATAATATTTGTTATTTTGAAGGTATTTACCTAAAAAATAGATGGTGGTGAAAATAATACTAAATATGCAGAAATTATCATAAAAGAAATATATTATTATTATTCATATTTCGAAAAATTTTAATGTGCTCCTGAACGGCCGCAGATACTCTAGGAGACATATGGTACGTTTGTTCATTTTCAAATTTGTCATTTTTATTTAAAGTAACTGACAAAATATCTGAAAATCTCGAGCCGTTTTTACACCTTAAGTACTGTTGATGTGACAGACTGGTGGGGGTATGTCAATGTTTGTAAAGTGTCAAGAATGTGATTAATGTTTCAGAAGACGAACAAAGAGCCATAAGGTGCCTGCACACGTCTTATAAAAACTCTTCACGAAAAGGTTCTCTTTAAAATTAGCTATTTATAAAGATGTTAAATAGACACAGTGGTGAAATATGGGAATAGTAATACACAGCTACTGTTTGCTACTATCTTCTACGACAACACTTCTTTTAGTTATTGCATGTAAGAATTTTGTTACAACCATTCACATAATTATAAATACAAAGTATATATTTTGATATTTTGCATATCATAATGTAGCGCTATACTAAAAAATGCAAAACTGATACTTCAAACTTGCATCACAAATTATATATCATATAACTATGCATTTTAGATATATATTTATATATTACGGTATTACTAATCTTAATTTGCAGTATAATAGAGCTATTCCTTTAAGCACACATACGACAGTAGTCTAACTAGTATTTTGTACTCTCTCTCTCTCTCTCTCTCTCTCTCTCTCTCTCTCTCTCTCTCTCTCTCTCTCTCTCTCTCTGTAAAAAAGATTTCAATTGTAGTGAATGATGAGTACCTCATATTCTCTATTACTTTGGTATATTTTCTAAATGTCCTACTGTGTGGCCATATGTTGATGTTACTGACAATTTTACCCTTTGTATTTTCTGTGTCTTAGTTATCGTCCAAACTGCTTTTTATATTAATTATATTATATAAGAATAAAAGATTCTCTTAATTTATTGTCGCACTGAAAACTTCACCCCTCCTTCTTTTATTAAGATTAATAATTAGGTTTCGACAAAGTTAATTTATCACTTATAATAATTGGAGGTAATTTTCCCTTCAAAAGAAAACGACAGATTTGTTCATAAAAATGAAAGAACGTGGATACTATTAACTAAATTTAATTGAATTTTTATTGCAATGCAAAATACAGTTTCATTATTGAAGCACGATTTTGAACTTGTTTCAATCCAGTTGGTGACTATACCACAAGTAATTATCATCAAATAAAATGCTATTTAATAATTCACCGTAGCAGATCGACCATGTAAACGTATCATTTTTCTTTACAAAACACCCAAGGTTTGTTCAATGGGCCGCAAACCTCAAAAGATACAACACATGTCGAGCTGCATTTCAAAAATCGACAACCGTGACAAGGTACATTGGGGAATTATAAGGCTTATGCTAATTTAGGTTTAAAGTGTGTTTAAAAATGAAAAGATACCTTCATATTTATAAATATATTTTATAAATGATATTGATAAGTGATAATATTTTATTTTTAAAGTAATATTTTTTTCCATTTATAATCTCATAATATTTTTTAAAAAAACTTCATTTTGGTAAAGTGATTTTCCTTCGAAATATAACTAATATCGATTTCTGTAGCGTCAAACTTGGATATAATGTTTTGAAGTTCTTTTTCATCAAATTTCAGATTACTATGTATCGAGTGTGCTGATTTGCTACGTAAACAAGTAATTGACCAATTGGATTTGCTAAAATCATAGATTAAAGGAATTGGTGTAATCAAGGAGCAAGTGGATTGTATGACAAGTCACTTTAAGAAGTAATTGATCCGACTGCTTTGAATGCGAGGAGCAAAAGTGCAGTAACATTTTCTTTTTTATTTTCTGTGGTTTGTTTTTAGCGTTTTGTGAAATGAACGAAGATTTAGAACGTAAAAACAATACATCTGATGCACAGGACGGGATCGATTTTTCAAAACGATTTGACCCATTGATAAACACATCGAATTCTTACAACTGTGATATACCTAACGGAACTTTTCCACATGGCCAACACAGTTTTGTCAACAGTACTAGAGAACTAGAAAGTGGATATAACGAATTTAACATTGACGTTGAGGATAATAGCAGTTCAGACAGTGTTGATAAAAACTTTAATTCAGATCTAAACAGAGACAATACCGAATATTCTAGTGAAGAAGGGCAAGATTTTGAAGGCAAAATCAGGACAAGGAGAGGAAGTCCACATAAAACAATTAGACTGAACGTGAACGCACGAGAAAGAAGGAGAATGCATGACTTGAACGATGCGCTAGACGATTTGAGGTCTGTCATACCCTATGCTCATAGTCCGTCTGTTCGGAAACTTTCTAAAATCGCCACACTTCTTCTAGCCAAAAATTACATTCTTATGCAAGCAAATGCACTTGAAGAAATGAGAAGAATGATTGCGTATATGAAATCAACATCACCCAGTCGTTACGAACCATACTCAGCTGCATATCAAAGAATTCATGACATACCGCGTCTTCCCGGCGTTCCCAGTCAAACACCGGAAACGTCTGCCACCTTTCAAGGAACAAACTGTGAACTCCCTTATAATGGGAAAAAGGTATAAAAATTATCCGCGAATAAGTATTATCGAAAACAACAGAAATATTATGTGACGAATAACTCTGATTTTATAGGGTTTGAAGAAATATTAACTTTTGATTATTTTGTATTTGACTACTTTTTTGTGTAAAAAGTGCTCCAGTTTATATTGTACAAACAGTAAGTTATCAGATGTTTCAATTATAATACGCAAGTAATGTTCTACAAGTCTACAAGAAGAAATAAACTAAAATTTTGGACACCTTTTTATCTATCTGTTATAATCAAGATTTATATGATGTTAAAGATAGTTAAGAAAGAATAACAATAAGTTATCCATAGACAGCAATTTCACCAAGCGTGACTTAAATGTATTGTAAGAGATAAAGATGAAATTTGATGTAAGAACTTTGTTTCTTTTCTTTTTCTTTTTTAATATTTATTCAATAATTAAAATACAAGTATCAATATTTTTTATAAATTTAAAACATGAATATGGAAGTGAAATCAAAATATAATAAATTTTAGTGTAAAAGCTGCTTATTATTTTCTATTGAGACCGTGAAATGCCACTATGCTCCTTTAAACAACACATCAAAATCAGATTATAATCTTGTGTGTATTTATTTTTTTATTTATTTAGTTTTAATTAAGAATTAAATCAAATGAAATTTTAAATTTAATATGTTCTTAGTTGCTTACTTCTTCGTCTTCTTGGCCTTTGTTTGAGAGCTGTCTCTTGGGCAATTATGCCACATTTTCCTATTTTTTTATATACATAAACCATGGAGCTCGAGCTTGATAAGAAAACTTTGCTTTTAATCAAATTTATAATAGATATAAGTAATGCTGATCTTTGGGGTTCTTTAATGCATGTTTACATTGAAAAAATGTTTGATGATTAAAATAAATATGTTTAGCTATTACTGAATTATTCTATATAATATGATACTTGGCCTTATTAGACATATTAGAGGTTATATTTTTGACTATCCTTCGGAATGTCTGAAAATTCACGTGATTCACTTTTAAGATAAGCTTACCTAAAATAGCCGAACCCCCTATCATTGTCATAGATAATAGCACAGTATGAAAATGAAAAGTATATATAATTGGATAAAGTTTCTTTACAATTTCCGAAAAGCATTATAACGATAATAATAATAATGAAAAATACAAAACAATAAAATTCATTTATTGTTTTATTGTAAAGATAAAATGTCAATTTATAAAATAGTTGTGGATTTTTATGGAACAACACCAAACAAAAGTATAAATACTTTTTTTCCATAAAAAAGAGTGTAAATATTTAAATATTATAAGACACTAATGGGTTATTTGTCCTGGTTGAATTCAAAGAGTCACTGTTTCATACATTACAGAATTCAAATGCTAATCTCGAGCATCATGCATTAAAGTTCAATTAGATTTAGAGAAACATTTCAAACATTTATAAGTGTCTGAATTGTTGTTTTGTTTTTGTTTGGTTTTTTTAGGGGGAGAGATATTGTCTTTTGTTGCTGTATAAATATCGTTTTTTTAACATTCCTTCAAATTTAGTGATTGAACGTTTGAACATTTATTCTGCAAGTTTTCTATGAAAGATACTCTCTTAAATGTCTCTTTAATTATATGATTCAGGGGCCTGGTTTTATGGTTTTATCAACTAAGATTGTAATTCCTTTTCATATACAATTTTATTTTTATCATTTTCTAATCATTATTCAAAATAAAAGTGTTCACTTATAAATGAAAGTCATAAAAGCATCACATGTATGACTATCTTAAAGATAGCTTTCATTTACATTCTATGACACATCATATAAGTCAGAAGATGGCAAAATTTGTCTTAAGATACTTTCAAAAACTAGCCGGGCCAAAGTATTTACGCAATATTACCTGATTCTTTTATTTTTATGTTCTTGCTAATAAGAGGAATAAAGAGGAAACTGAGGTAATTTTTCGCTAAAAGCAGTAAGTTTGGTTCAATTTTGTTATAATTAACTAAAAAAATATCGATGGTACATTATTGGCTTATACAAAGAAGATGGTGAGGTATGATTTAATTTGACAATGAGACAACTCTTCACAAGACACCAAATTGCATGCCAATAATTCAACCTTATCTGAATCCTACAACCTTCAATTTGACACTTAGCTGAAGATAAGTTCCACACGGGCTTAGCATGTTCGGTAATGAAATAGAAAATGTCAACATTGAAAGTTAAACCAGGGAGCCACCCGAAAGACCCATTTCGGTGACAATCGATGAACATGCATTTGATAGGTAACTGCCTTTTTAAGTCATAAATAAAGAGTAATTATTTGCTCTTAACCTGAAGAAAAAAATGTACGAGTGATTATGAGCGCTTGAAGGAATTGTAACTGTACAGATATCGAAAAACAGATTCTTCTGGATGAATAAGAAAAGGATGAATATTTACTCTTCAGTAAAAGTCCCAAAAGTTGGTTTTCAGTAGAGGTCCCTATTTTGCGACTAAAAGTACTGAAAAGATGGCTTAGGGTACCTTTTTAGCTCCTTAAAATATAGCAGTAAGTAAGGACTATCAATATACAACCTAATTGGTGACCTAAACTAAAGGCAATTCATAGTACATATTGACATGTGACCTGCAATTGTTTCTGTCTCGTGCTTTAGTCTCTGGCGGATATCGAAAAATGCTTTGCAAAACATCGATACACAAAATTTAATCCGCTTACCAAGTCCCTGTGAAAGAATGTTGCGGAGTTTAACATGTTTGTGGGCGTTCAATCTCCCTAATTTGGGACAGTGGTGTCACTACATAAAACAAACTGAAAATCCCGTGAATTTTAACTCAACAGAGTAGTACAGGGAACACAAAAACAACTAACATAAAAACAAAAGAAACAAAGCAACGAATAAGTGCTACGTAGAAATAACTTCGCATAAATACATACATAGCAATATATATTTAGTTTTGTTTTAATTTTAATTTTTCAACCACAATCGATGTGAAAATATTTTTCTAACACACTAAATTTATTTCAAGGACCAATTAGTTTACAATGATAGCAATGTGGAAAGAAAAATCATATCGTTGTCTTTTTTTTTATAAAGCTTTCCTTGAGAAACTGAAATATTCAAAACTAGAAAAGAACAATTATTTTTGTCTGTAGTAGATTTATTCAAATTTAGTTTGGATAAATTTCCGCAGTAAAATGCGGAAATTCTTGATTATCTACAAAATAGAAAAATATCACCAAGGCGCAATTTGTGCCCATAGGAAAACATATGGGCACAAATATGCCGAAACTTGCATAGATTTTGTGAAGAAGAAAATTTAAAGCTTTAAACAACTCACCACTGCTCTAGTAAGGATATATAGTCTATTTTCCTTTTCCGTTACAAAAGAAGGATTGTTATGATCTGAGGCAAACAAATCTGCAACCAATTTTTTCAAATGGTCATTTAATTGAATGAGAGAACTTCTGTGTGATAATATTTTGTGGTAGTGCTGTCTGCAGAGTCGAAAATTTCATAACGGTCTTCATTGCTATGTTTGCAGTTCAAGTAATTTCTACACGAACACTAAAAAAAAAGAAAAAATTAAGAGAAACTTTCATCGTTTTTTCATTCCTTAAAAAATGTTTGTCGTGTGTTTTAAATCTATTGGCCAAACATTAATGCATGTTCAGGGTGATATATCGGAATTTAAGATTCCCATTCTGAATAACAGATACATAATTTAAGCAATCTGATTATTAAAAAAAATGGTTTACTACAAAGATAAAAAGAAGATGGTATATGATTGCCACTGTAAATCTCTCCACAATAGACCAAACAGCACAGAATTTACAAAATAAAGATCACCGTACGGTCTTCAACAATGAGCAAAGCCCATATCGCAAAGTCAACTATAAAAGGCTCCTAAACGACAAATATTTAACAATTCAAACGATAAAACAAACGGCCTAATTTATGTACATAATAATAAACGAATAAAAAAATGTGTAACACAGCACACAACGACAACCACTGAATAACAGGTTACACAGCACACAACGACAACCACTGAATAACAGGTAACACAGCACCAAACGACAACCACTGAATAACAGGTTTCTGAATTTGGACATGAATATACATACAGAATGAGGCGGGGTTAAACTAGTATGAAGGCAGTAAACATCCCCTAACTGGGACAGTGGTTAAACAGTACACAATTAGAACAAACTATAAGAAACAGTTAAAAAGGGCTTTTATAGCTGACCATGCGGTATGGGCTTTGCTCATTGTTGAAGGCCGTACGGTTACGTATAGTAGTTAATTTCTGTGTCATTTGGTCTTTTATGGAGAGTTGTCTCATTGGAAATTATACCACATCTTTTTTTATTTTTCATTAACTCATTAGCCATATGGATACCAATAGAAATACATTTCTGAAAATGGACGTGAACGGGTTCTTGTAAATCCCAACAACAAAAGACACGAAGTGCAGATTAGACAGTACACGCATTTATTGACAGATAGTTCAAAGCCAAAAACAACTATTAAAAAAAATCATGCATGTCATACAAAATATTAATCAGTACACATTCAACACGTCAGTCAGAGAAAAACATGACCTTGTCCAATGCAAAGATGCAGGTATCGACAGATTGTAGAGCCATGAATGTGCATACATGTATGTATATAACAATAATGCTTAGTTTGATTTTAATTTACTGAAAACAAAATCAATATCAATACGAATAAAAACAATATACAAAGATCTAATTACAATGTTGAATAGGTAACATGTTCGAATAAGTGTATTCAAAGGATCTATTATTTAACCTAGATTGTTTATAAATTTTTGAGCTCGGAAAACAACATGTCCGTACAAAGAAGGATATGCTATACAGTTCGAAATAAGTTTTAAATTCAAATTTATATACTTCAATCTAATTAGTTATCAAAGGTACCAGGATTATAATTTAGTACGCCAGACGCGCGTTTCGTCTACATAAGACTCATCAGTGACGCTTATATCAAAATATTTGTAAAGCCAAACAAGTACGAAGTTGAAGAGCATTGAGGGTCCAAAATTCCAAAAAATTGTGCCAACTACGGCTAAGGTAATCTATTCCTGGGATGAGAAAATCCTTATTATGTTAGAAAATGCATTATTGAGAAAAATAAAATTAGAATCTAAACCATTCAGGTATCCTCATTTCCAGTTTTAGGACAAGGACAATAGCACTTAATATTAGATTGAAGTATATAAATTTGAATTTAAAACATTAAACTGGTATATTTTAGAAAATAAACATGTATCCCCTTGTGCAAGAAGGTATGCATAAAAAAACCTTTTAACTTGTACATAAACCCTGTACAAATTATAATTAGGACAAACTTACAACTTGTACACAACATATATAGTTCATTGACGTGATTTGTTTTGGACAAAGGTCACAAAGTTACACTGTGAAATGTTGTATATTTTTTTTGTATGAATGTATTGATTGTTTGCTATTTTACTCTAGTTCGCTACATCTAATTTTCGTGCTTTATGAAAATGTAGGAAAAAAATCTCTATTCATATGCAAGTATGAAGTTTCTTACTTAAATTTTTACTTACCAAGACAAAAAAATCCCAACAATTTTATTATTGGTTGTAACGTGTGCGGAAAAATTCACAATATCACCAGTAAAATTTCATGGACCTGTTTATTAGCCTCTTGAATAAGCCTTATGATATCTTGAATTAACACTGTGGTCAACCCTTGAATGCTAGTAGAAAGACTATTATTTTATCGCAGTGACCTCTGAATACCTTCTTTCGTCTTTGACTTAAACAGTTACACTATTAAAGGAGGGTTCGTAAGTGATTCTTTTAATATTACCCGCAAGAGGCGAGGTCTAACTCATGTTGAACATGACCAAGTATTGTCGGACCGATTTATAATACATTTGTAACCTGGAGTAACGGTTAACATTAAATGCTCGCCAATCTCTATAGTCAATCCAGAATGTGACTTCTGACAGTGTTTTAAAAAGAAACTTATGGTGCATTGTGTTTATACATTAATATTAAGCAGTCTCGTGTCTGAGATATCAGAATCATCAAAATAAATCAACTACCACTCTGTAAATAAACTTTAATATTCGATTGTTATACTACCTTTCTTAAATGTTTGGTAAACACATGTTAGTTTAAACAGTATTGTCTCTTGAAATTTTTTTAAAAATAATTAAGCAGTACAATTTTACATAGATAGTTAAATATAAATTTCAGGAACAAGTTTGATTTTTTTAAATATAAATCCGTCTCCCGTAAAACACGTGTAACGTAATCTTCAAAATATTTTAAAGTTCTAAAAAAAAAAACGAGAAAAAAGTTATTCTTACTGTTACTTGAAGTTTCTGTTGCACCCGAATTACTTTGTCTTAAGTTATATGCGGTATTAAATAACCCCAGTGTTTTAACGCAAATATGCGAGAATTCCGTTGATCCTTTGGTCATTGATCTCCTTCTCAAAATACTATCTTCTTGATGGTATGAAGATAATTATGAAAGTGATTGGTACTTACTAGTATTTCATTGTCTACAATTACTAACATTGATTTCCCAGTGAAATAAAAAATAAAAATATTAACTATCGAGTTAATGTGTTGTTCAGTCATTCGTTGAATATTTTTCTCTTTTTGAATTCTTCGATTAGTTATTCTATAAAAGATATATAGAATCGGAGAAAGGGATTTAGACACGAGCTTCGGTAACAAATTTGACTTTTTTATAGCCTGAATCTATGTATTTTTTTAAGATGCATATCCCATCCCGTTCTTTAAACGTATTTTTACATAATTTAATTGCTAGCTAGAGAATGAAATTAGTTTAGTGCGGGAAAACAAATTAAATGAAATTGTAATAATTTATTTGTTATAACTTGTTAAGTAGTAGACAATCTCTTTTGTAGTTAACTAAGTGATCACGATTATCATTAATTGTAAACTCTTAAAAAGAGTATAAAGAGTTCCGTTCGTCCATGACAAAACATTTCTTAGTTCTTGTAAAACTTACAATTAAGATGATCACACTTCGATTGAGTTAGAATGTTCAGTTGGACAAGGTTATATGACAAACACGTGTCTATCTATCATTCAGTTCTAAGCTGACAAATAGGTACACGCATGACAAACACTTTTGTCACTTAATACAATAACTTAATATAAAACGACAGAATATTTTCTCTATTTTATTGAGCCAATTAGATTTTCCACTTAAAATGCTGCTGGTAGTTCCATAAAGACGTCCTTTGAAGAAACGTTTTACGCCAAAATACCATCTAAGATAGAAATCAATTTTCTTTCCGTCAAAAACATTGTTAAACAACCAAGATGAAAAACTATCGTGAAAGATTATTAGTGTCTTGTGTATGCCTTGAGGTCCATTGGGTCATCAAAGATACTGTAACTTTAATAATGTTTGCCTCTGCATCAAGAAAAGACACGCAAATCATTATTCATTATACTTTCAAAGTTCGGAAAATCCTCCGAAGCGTTTTAGAGATTATTGATTCATCAACGCAGTTTGTTAGGATGTATGAGCAATTTGACATATTAACTAAAGTCTGGATGTGTTTGGATTGGATTTTTCTCCATCAATATTTACTGCGGAGTTGTTATAATCAAAAGTTGTGTCTATCATCTGTATCATTTGATCGATTGGTATTTAGACATAATATACATTTGTAAGATTAAGTAAATATTTCAAAATAGAAATGGAGCTCTAACACTTATGTAATACATAAAAGACAACAGTCATCATTGTTACAAAATACTTTTTCAGTGTCATTTTTATTATGAAATTTCCCATCTCTTTAGGCTGGACAACAAGTTAAACAAAAACAAACTACACAGACATAGAATAAGGTAATAACTGTTATTAACTTATTCTCTTAATTTCTTTAAATGTTTTTGCACGGATCTGATTGGTTAATTTTTATAACAATTGGTTTCTATCGTTTTTTTTACATTGGATTGCTGTAACACTTATGTCCCGGCGGGAACAAAAGAGGACCGAGATTAAACTTACATACTTAACTTCACCTTATATACTTAATATACATAACTTCTTGTTTCGTTAAAAATAAGATATAAATCTGCTCTTGGTGGTATAATAATTTTGTTTTCACTGAAAGTATGCTGTTGGTAACTGTTGTCTAGTTTAAGTTCTTTTCATTTCGTTTTCAGTGGTTCTTGTATCTGGGGCTACGCACATTGATTGAACTAGTATTCATATGCAACACAGTAACACGATAAATATAAAAAAAAAAGAAGATGTGGCATGATTGCCAATGCGACAACTCTCCACAAGAGACCAAAATAACACAGAAATCAACAACTACAGATAACCGTACAGCCTTCAACAATAAGCAAAGCCCATACCGCATAGACTAATTTTCATTCATGCTTTCAATCGAATTTAATGTCCAGTGACAAATTTTACATGAAAAACAAAACGTTTGCGTGTTGATAAAAGGATTTCTGACACACTGAGCAGGATTTTCTATGAGTGTCAGTCCAGTCCACAGGAAGACATGCCAACCCACCCGGAGACATTATTGTAACTCCTAGTTGACGAGTTTTTAATTTTATTATTTAGCGGAGAAGTAGTAATACCAATTTTTAAGACTAGGGTTGGACAAAGACAGGGCGGAACTCACAACTCCTTCTAAGCGAGTACGTGACCACGGTTGTGCAGAGTTGTTTTTTCGTTTCTACCAAATTTTATTTACAAGTGAAATCCACAGTTGATCCATGTTTAAATCATGAATGGATAATATTTCATTGCTATTCCATTTCACATAATAAATAACGGATCATATCAAGCATTAAACTATTAACATTTTTTTATTTTTTCTGTAGATAAATTTGGAAAAAGTTTAAGAAACTGAAGTTTCTTTTTCCTCTGCCAAAGTTGACCCTGTTATGTCCCTTTTAGTCATATTATAACTCGTATAGTACTCAAGTATTTAAGTATCTATACATACTTCCCTCCCCCTCGTATAGTACTCAAGTAATCAAGTATCTATAAATACTTCCCTCCCACTCTTATAGTACTCAAGTATTCAAGTATCTATACAAACTTCCCTCCCCCTCGTATAGTACTCAAGTATTCAAGTATCTATACATACTTCCCTCCCCTCGTATAGTACTTAAGTACTCAAGTATCTATACATACTTCCCTCCCCCTCGTATAGTACTCAAGTATTCAAGTATCTATACAAACTTCCCTTCCCCTCGTATAGTACTCAAGTACTCAAGTATCTATACATACTTCCCTCCACCTCGTATAGTACTCAAGTATTCAAGTATCTATACATACTTCCCTCCTCGTATAGTACTCAAGTATTCAAGTATCCATACAAACTTCCTTCCCCCTCGTATAGTACTCAAGTATTCAAGTATCTATACATAATTTTCTCCCCCCTCGTATAGTACTCAAGTATTCAAGTATCTATACATACTTCCCTCCCCCTCGTATAGTACTCAAGTATTCAAGTATCTATACAAACTTCCTTCCTCCTCGTATAGTACTCAAGTACTCAAGTATCTATACATACTTCCCTATCCTTCGTATAGTACTCAAGTGCTCAAGTATCTATAAATACTGCCCTCCCCCTCGTATAGTACTCAAGTATTCAAGTATCTATACATACTTCCCTCCCCCTCGTATAGTACTCAAGTACTCAAGTATCTATACATACTTCCCTCCCCCTCGTATAGTACTCAAGTACTCAAGAATCTATACATACTTCCCTCCCCCTCGTATAGTAATCAAGTACTCAAGTATCTATACATACTTCCCTCCCCCTCGTATAGTACTCAAGTACTCAAGTATCTATAAATACTTCCCTCCCCTTCGTATAGTACTCAAATATTCAAGTATCTATACATACTTCCCTCCCCCTCGTATAGTACTCAAGTATTCTAGTATAGTACTCAAGTATTCTAGTATCTATATATACTTCCCTTCACCTCGTATAGTACTCAAGTATTCAAGTATCTATACATACTCCCCTCCCCCTCTTATAGTACTCAAGTATTCAAGTATCTATACATACTTCCCTCCCACTCGTATAGTACTCAAGTATTCTAGTATAGTACTCAAGTATTCTAATATAGTACTCAAGTATTTTAGTATAGTACTCAAGTATTCTAGTATCTATATATACTTCCCTCCACCTCTTATAGTACTCAAGTATTCAAGTATCTATACATACTCCCTCCCCTCTTATAGTATTCAAGTATTCAAGTATCTATACATAATTTTCTCCCCCTCGTATAGTACTCAAGTATTCAAGTATCTATACATACTTCCCCCCCTCGTATAGTACTCAAGTATTCAAGTATCTATACAAACTTCCCTCCTCCTCGTATAGTACTCAAGTACTCAAGTATCTATACATACTTCCCTTCCTTCGTATAGTTCTCAAGTGCTCAAGTATCTATAAATACTGCCCTCCCCCTCGTATAGTACTCAAGTATTCAAGTATCTATACATACTTCCCTCCCCTCGTATAGTACTCAAGTACTCAAGTATCTATACATACTTCCCTTCCCCTCGTATAGTACTCAAGTACTCAAGAATCTATACATACTTCCCTCCCCCTCGTATAGTAATCAAGTACTCAAGTATCTATACATACTTCCCTCCCCCTCGTATAGTACTCAAGTACTCAAGTATCTATAAATACTTCCCTCCCCTTCGTATAGTACTCAATATTCAAGTATCTATACATACTTCCCTCCCCCTCGTATAGTATCAAATATTCTAGTATAGTACTCAAGTATTCATAGTATCTATATATACTTCCCTTCACCTCGTATAGTACTCAAGTATTCAAGTATCTATACATACTCCCTCCCCCTCTATAGTACTCAAGTATTCAAGTATCTATACATACTTCCCTCCCACTCGTATAGTACTCAAGTATTCTAGTATAGTACTAAACGTATTCTATATAGTACTCAAGTATTTTAGTATAGTACTCAAGTATTCTAGTATTACTATATATCTTACTCACCATCTTATAGTACTCAAGTATTCAGTATCTATAATATACTCCCCTCCCCCTCTTATAGTATTCAAGTGTTCAAGTATCTATACATACTACTCCCCCTCTGGTCATATTATAACTCGTATAGTACTCAAGTATTCAAGTGTATATACATACTTCCCTCCCCCTCTGGTCATATTATAACTCGTATAGTACTCAAGTATTCAAATATCTATAAATACTTCCCTCCCCCTCTTATAGTACTCAAGTATTCAAATATCTATAAATACTTCCCTCCCCCTCTTATAGTACTCAAGTATTCAAGTATCTATACATACTTCTCTCCCCCTCGTTGGGCCTTCAGCGTACCTGCTGATAAAATATAATTTTAGGAGATGATATATAATTGATAATGAGACCACTATTCGCATAGTTCAAATGGAGTGGATGTAATCAATTATAGCCTTCATCAATGAGCGAAAATCTTGTCTATGCATTTATTCGTTAAATGCTTTCAAAATGTTTCTTTACATGTATCGTTTTTCAAGTAAATAGGGATCTGGGTGTAATAAAGTTGAAGTTGCTGTTGTTGTTGCTTTTGTTATATATTTTCCTGCATACATGTTTATGTAAAATTGAGAATGGAAATGGGGAATGTGTCAAAGAGACAACAACCCGACCAAATAAAAAACAACAGCAGAGGGTCACCAACAGGTCTTAAATGTAGCGAGAAATTCCCGCACCCGGAGGCGTCCTTCAGCTGGCCCCTAAACAAATATATACTAGTCCAGTGATAATGAACGCCATACTAATTTCTAAATTGTACACAAGAAACTAAAATAAAATAATACAAGACTAACAAAGGCCAGAGGCTCCTGACTTGGGACAGGCGCAAAAATGCGGCGGGTTAAACATGTTTGTGAGATCTCAACCCTCCCCTATACCTCTAACCAATGTAGAAAAGTAAACGCATAACAATACGCACATTAAAATTCAGTTCAAGAGAAGTCCGAGTCTGATGTCAGAAGATGTAACCAAAGAAAATAAACAAAATGACAATAATACATAAATAACAACAGACTACTAGCAGTTAACTGACATGCCAGCTCCAGACTTCAATTAAACTGACTGAAAGATTATGATTTCATCATATGAACATCAGGCACAATCCTTCCCGTGGGGCACAATCTTTTCCGTTAGGGGTTTAGTATCATACCATCATAACATATATGAGAAGAACATAACCCGTGTAATGCCAATAACTGTTTTTAGAATAAATGTGTTTAGTTCCGATGCAAAGACCTTATCAGTGACTCAATATTAACGCCAAAATATGCAATCTTTAATGACTTGACAACAGTATCGTAATTATATCCCTTCTTAATAAGTCTATTCAAAGGTTTTGTAAGTTTCTGAGGTGAATACTGACACCTTTGTGCTTTATAAAGAATATTTCCATAAAAAAATTGGATGTGAAATACCTGAACGTATTAGAAGTCTGCATGTTGAGCTATATTTACGAAAGATGTCTTTATGTACATGCATTATCAATATCGCGAACGTTTTATCACCTACATTTTAACCTTAAAGATGTTTAAGTTAATTGTTATTTGTATCGATCAATAAACGATTCACGTGAGTGACAAATAAGTTAGTATTTATCTATCAGCTGCATGACAGTGTATCGATGATAAGATCTGACAATCACTTGTAAATATTGATGCCTTTACTAACCAAGATAAATTGCTGTTTTATCCACACTCAAATTGTGAAATAAGCCAGAAATTGCGTGAATCAGAATTAACTGATCTTAAGTGGCAGATGATAGAAAACACTGGAGGAAGAAGAGGTTTCCCTGGAAATTGCTGACAATTTTATTGGAATGCTATTGACATTAATTGTATATGATTAGCAGTAATATGTAATTGGTAGCGTCTATATGAATCTTCTATCTTGAAATAGTTGGTACCAGTCTAGGAGGGCTGCACAGTGGCGGATTCAGGCGGGGCGAGGCGGTCGTGCCCCCCTAAAATTTGCCCCCCCCCTTTCCTTAAATCCGGGATCCGCCCCTGGGACAGGCTTTTTGTTTAGTAGATAAATATTTCAACGTTGATTCACAAAAAAATGATTTTTTTTATTTCTGATATATTCTATGTTTATCAAAAATCTGAAATGGGATATTTTAACACTGCACTTTATAAGATACCATCTTTTCTCATTGAAATGCGAGATAACATGCGCAGTAAAAGTCTGTTTTATTTGAATATTACTTTACAACTGATTATAACTTGCATAAAAATGAATAGAACTATAATAATGCATAATAATGGCAAGATTTTTAATTAACATTTTGTACAGTCTCTTGTTAATGTATTACAAAACGTAATTTAAAAACGTGTTCTAATTGTTGACCTATGTTAATATTATACTTTCTAATAATACAAAAATGTTGCCGTTTATAATCTCACAGTTCTGGCGCGTGACTTGCACGCGAATTCGCTAATTTGTTTTCAATAACAAGTAACAACAACATTTAAAGTGCTATAGCAATAGGCCACCGTAGCGTATAATTAAATTTGACGCCATGTGTCCTCGAATTGTCTTTTTCTTCCTTTTTCTGTTTGTTGTGGTGGTTGGGCTGAATACCATAGCTTAATTTAAAACTAAGTGAAATGACACACTGCTATAAAGATTTCGTTTTGACAAAATATTCAACTGCGGGATTAAGTTTCCTTCCGACCATCTGGATACATTACATTTAAATCAAATTCTATTCATTTAAACATCTGGAAACTTATTGCCTTTTAAGCGCACTCGAATCTTTTCGGAATCATTGTTGTCGTTAAACAGATTCCCCATAGGCCATCAATTTCATTGGCAGGTAATAATTTGTCTGACTTTTCAACTTTTAAATAAACCATACCGTAATCTACAAATATAGTAACCATTCCTGAGAAAGGAACAAAGGCTGTTTAACATTTACATTTTTCTTTAATGTTTTTTTTTCAATTTTAATTCGCAGTTTGTCATCGCAAATTGTTTCAAAAATTTCCTCTCTTTCTCTATACGAATTATTTTGGTAACATTCATTTTTCAAAATGATAAGCAAACAATAATTTATCATTTAGACCGTTTTCTTGTTTTTGAAAAAGAAGAAATCATTTGATTATAATTGTTTTTATCATCGTTGAATTGACCAAAAAATAAAATTTTCAATGTTGATACTTGATTATGATTCATATTTTTCCATAGTTATTGTTATTATTATTTTTTTTTACATTTCCAACCTCACTGCACAATTAAAGACAAATCAATGTGACGTGAAAAGGAATTGATATGCAGATTATTATCATCTTGTACTATTTAATATTTTAAGCAGAGAGGGGAACTTTAATCTTCATTTCAATGCAAAGCAACTTTGAATTCCTAATAGAAAAATGCATGCATAAATGAAATTCGAACGCAAGAAAAATTACATCATACCGTTTAACTGATATATATTTTTTTACAAATTTCGTAGAAAAAAAAACAAGTCGCTCAAAAACTGAAGTTTGACCTAAAAGAACTGTTTAATAAATCAAGGATTCCTTGTCGTTCGTAAAGGCATTCAGTTGCCTCCTCGCTCACTTATGATACAGTTACTTATAACACGGATTACAAAAGCAAAAAATACCGTAACTAAGAGCTACCTTAAACTAATGATTGTTAAAAACCAGTCAAGTGTATGCTTTTTTTTTTGCAGAACATTAATAGCTTAGCTACAATCTTATTGATTAATAGTTATACACAGGCAAATTTTGTTCACTTGAATTTCACGTTAATTTAGCTTATACGCGTAATTCACATGAAATATTTCACATAAATTTCACGTTAAACAGGTTGGGGACAACCCACCAAATGAGGAACTGTTTCCCCAAATGAGTAACAACCCCTCATTTGAGTAATCATTTGGTAGTGCTAAAAAACAAAATTTTCTTAATTGAGTCCTTTTTCTTAAAATGGGACATATTCATGAAAAAATGCAGCAAATTTTCCAAAAGATGAGAATCCCTATCTTGATTAACTGAGAAGATACAATTCTATGAAAAATTAGAAAATTTGACTAATTTCAAGGCTTCTTAATTTTTTAATACCCATAATAAAAATATATTTCTTTGGTAGAAGTTGTTCCATTTTCTATAAATTTGTGCCATTTTACCTAAAAAGACCCATTTTTAGAAAATTAGGTTTTAGCACTATGAAATGATTACTCAAATGAGGGATTGCTACTCATTTGGGGAATAGTTCCCCATTTGGGGGGTTGTCAACAACCTGTTAAACTCACGCGAAATTTTTCATGTGAAATTCACGTGAATTGAGCTTTCTTTTTTTTTTTTGGAAGAAAAAAAACTATGGTAATTCATCCCGCCACATATTCTCATGTACCCGTTTAAAGCCAGAAACACAAGACTTAGTCCATGCATGTATGAGCTAAACTAACTTTACATAGACATTTGAAATTATTCAATTATTCAAGCAGACTAAGTCCATGCAAGCATGGACTAAGTTAACATTAGTTGCCTTCGCCCATGCATGCATGGAATAAGGTTAGTTCCAAAGTTTCCATGTTTACATAACATGAAAAGGTTTAGTTATACTATCAAGTGTTTGCAATTTATTTCTTAAGGTAAGTTATAATGCACAATATGTCTTTAAATCATAATAAATAGGTTGAATGTTAAAAAATCAACTTGAAAGAAAAAAAATGATGGTTACATCAAATCAAAACATAATCTAACCAACTTTATAAAATTAAGCCGTAGGAAGTAATGTAGGTTTTCTAATCTTGATCTTAATTTCCAGTTTTATTTAATACCTTGTTCTATAAATTCAATACAGTCAAACATGTGAAATCATCTATATCTTATGAAAAAGTGTGGATATGTTTGCAAATTAAACAATAATTCGAAAAGATTTAAATTGCAAAAATGCACATACAGTAGAGAATGAAAACGGGAAATTTGCTTTAAAAACAATAACTCGACCAAAAAGCATACATGAATACAAAACAAATACATATTCTTTTCTCGCTCTTAATTTTGACAATGGGACACACATATTCTTAAGTTTTGATAAACTGCATCAAATCAAGCCTCACAGAATTAAAGCTGAATCTTCTTTTCAATAATTACAGCTTATCTGAATGTGTATTCACCCAATTGTCTTCTGTGCTATTACAGATTCATTACATGTAATGATTGTGTAACCTTAAGATCGTTATTAATGATAATAAACACAGTACTGAATATTCATATATGATTTTATTTAGAAAATAAATAAATGAAAGACATAATGTATTAAATGTAAAACACACACATTAATATAATAACAAAAAAATGAATAACAAGATTGCGCTGCATCTTCTAAGAGTAAAAAATAACATCGATAAGTTAAAATTAAGTACAAAAGTAACATACTAGTAAGACTTTGGTGGATGTTCATGAATCAACATTGTAACCATATACATAAGTGAGGCTGGGTTAACAAAAAGGTGATAGTAGGCAAAATGATTTTAAAGATTAAAGAATAATGAAGCGTATATATAAAACAGAATAATGGGCAAAAAAAAAGCAATTAAAAAAAATAGGAATGAATGACCCTTTCCCAGATTATCAGGGAAAATATACAGCAGTCAATACTACTTGACGGTTGCTAGGTTTGTACTGTGCTGTTATCCCATCATATTTCCAATTCGGGAGTAAGCAATGGTGGACGGACAAACTACGGTCGACTTGAATTTTCAAGGCCCACGCAAAAAAACAGCAGTTTAGAAATAGATTACATACTAGTATTAAAGTAGAAAAAGTGTCAAGATATGAAGTTAACTACTGGTCGATACTTGTTAAATTCAAATACCAGTACATTAACCCAGTAGTGTCATCATCCAATTAACTAGTGTTTAAGTATATGACGAGATTCGATTGATTCATTCTCGCAAAGAACTCTATAATTAAAGTTAAGGACCATCACCATCTAGTAAATATACTTTTACAGGTTAGCTGGTTTTGTTAAGTGTGCGTTTATCATGTTTATGTTTCCATCTCTTCCACATAAAACAAAATAAGTATTAATAACATCCAGTACCTCACTGATTTAATACAGATTCAAATTACATTCTTTCATTTAAATGTACATCTCTATTTCACAATGTCAACATTTTAAATATCTCACAAATAATTACACACTGTCATGAAAAAAGGTCATCGATGTAATTCTCAAATTGTACAATGTAATTTCTAAAAATCATTGATGCAATTCACAGTTTTCAATTTTTAAGTAAAATATAAATACCTACATATTACAACAAGAAAAATCATATTCAACTTAATCAGATTAAAAATAAAAATATATTTACAACAATAGAATTCTAAACTTAATTATATATTATATATAAATATACTAAATAAATAAATGATTTGGAAAATACGTTGAAGGTATAAAAAGTCAAGAGAATTCTGAATGCAATTAGGTTCTATCCGGGCACTCTGGTTCTAAACCTTGGTTCCATCTTGGTTTTTTGGTTCTGAACCTTGGTTCTGTGGTTCGAAACCATGGTAACTGGTTCAGCATCCGGGTTGTTTGGTTATAGCAACCCAACTTCTTGGTTCCATCTGGGTTCTATTCTAGATCATTCTAATGTTCCCGTTGAACTTGGAGAACATAACCGCAAGTATCCGAATAAAAAGATAAAGTAGGTCAAAGACGCTAAAATTGTTTTATAACATTAAACATTTCAGCATCGGCGGTAAAGGAAGATGTAAAGTATTTATCCTCTCTTAATTATTTTCATTAGGAAACTAGATAAAAATAAAGCATCGTATAGATTTTAAAAATAAACCGAAATATACAGCATATCGAACATCCTTTTATTTTATTCAGTCGTTCTGTTTTCTTTTATTTTTCTTTATTCATCCCTTATTTCCGTTAATATTTCTAGAAGTTTTAAAACCACATGTCGTTCAATTGGCCGACGATATGTGCATCTAGCCACTTGACCAGTTAACGACTTGCATATATATTTGAATGATTGCATATTTATTTTCAAGTTCGACTGAATTTTATTTAATTGGCTTTGTAATAATGCCAGATTTGATAGAAATACATGTGAAGTATATGTAACAACTCGTCTTGTTCAAAACAAAATGTAAAAAGACACATAAAAAGAAAGAGATGATCAATTTAAGTTTGTAAGCTTTAATTAGTTGAAAAATAAGCTATACAATATTACAAAAATGTATATGCACAATAAATTTGTCAAATTTGAGACTCCTTGTGAAGGGGATGCATATAATCATTCGCCCCTTCCCCAAACAAAAACAAAAAAGAAATCAATTGAAAATTAAGATTAAATATTATTATAATAAAATTGTGTGTGTGTTAATGACAGTTCTAGTGGGATGAGTGTTGCCATCACAATAGTCAGAACTTCTATGTTGGTGCCATAGTGGAGAGGCAGAAGGTGTTACCCTAGTCCGTTCTTCCCGAACATCCCCAAAAATGAGTCCCGTTCTCCTAACTTTAGTTTGCCTCAACCAATACTGGGAAATACTACAAAACTAATACACAATATAAAACAGAAAATGTGACATGAGTGTCAATGAGAACTCTCCACAAGAGACCAAATGACTCAGAAATTAACAACTATAGGTCTTCATACGGCCTTCAACAATGAGCAAAGTACATACACAATAGTCAGCTATAAAAGGCTACGAAATGACAATGTAAAAACAATTCAAACGATAGAACTAACGGCCTCATTTATGTACAAAGGCGGGGTTAAATTTTCGAACGACCGGGACCCCACCCTTTACCTAATATGGCTTGAGTGCCAATGAGAACTATCCACAAGAGATCAGATGAAACAGGAATTAACAACTATAGGTCACAATACGGTCTTCAACAATGAGCAAAGGTCATACCTCATAGTCACCTATAAAAGGCACCGAAATGACAATGTAAAACAATTCAAACGAGAATAGAAACGGACAATTTTATGAACAAAAAATGAACGAAAAAGAAATATGTAACACATAAACAAACGACAAACACTGAATTACAGGTTCCTGACATGCGACAGCCACATACATACCGAATAAGGCGGGATTCCCACCACCCCCTAACCGGGGACAATGCTTATTAACACACAACACAAAATAACATTTGAAATTTGGAAGCGTCACTTTTACCGTTTATGATAATTCGTGTCCCTTTAAAATCATAGAAAATGCTGAATTTTTCGTTCCCGTTTCTTAAATATACATAATGCTTATGGTCACAAAATGGTCAAAATAACGTGAATTTTTCATCTATATGTGGAAGTTTACTCATGTTTTTTCACAAGCAGGGGCATCTGTGGTCCATTGACATATTTTACATTTATCTAAGTAAACATCTTATTTACTTCCATTGAATTCTACTTCTAGAATTAACTTGCATATTTTTTGCAGGATATAGGTGCAGTTTGGTAACAGACAACGATATTTCAAATTACATGTGACCTGTATAACAAAGTGTTTCACTAGATTGAGCTCCCTGTCTAAGTGTACTTTAAAGGTTCTTTGCATTGAGTTCAGTTTATTAATATGCGTATACCTTCTGTGTGAATTTTTAAGATGTAAAAACAGACTATTTATATCTGCATGTCCATGAAACGAAATGAAATCTAAGGTATAATGATTAAAACATTTTGCATTATCTATCACAACTGGCAGCACATGGTGCTACTAAAGCATTAAATGTTCTCTCTAATGGGGGTCTCGTTGGGGGTTCTGATCCCAGATCCCGCTTACTGTTTAGTCAGATTCCCGTATCCCGCTTACACTATGTACGTAAGCATTCTCATTTTTGGGAAATTCCCGTGTCCCGCTAGACTTCAATTCCCGTTTTTACGGCACTATAATTTGACTTTCACGTGTACGCTTACGAAAAGTCAGCAATCCCGCGTTACGCTTAGATCCCAATGAGACCCACTCAATTTTTCACGGAAATTAAAGGATTTAGTTTTCATTTGAACCTAACATTCTTAAAAATTGAGAATGAAAATGTGGAATGTGTAAAAGAGACAGTAACATGACAAAAGAGCAGAAAGCAATCGGAGGCCACCAATGGGTCTTCAACAAAGCGTGAAAATCCCTCGACCGGAGTCGGGCTTCAGACGGCCCCTAAACAAAGTGTGTACTACTTCAAACTCCAAAACATAAAAATGAACTTACAATTAAAAGCATACAAGATCAACAACAAACAGAGACTCCTGACTTGTCGTCAAGGTAATCATACCAAGAGACACACCCAATATGCAGAGGTCAAGAGTCAGAAAGTCATAGTCTGATCAAAAGTTCCTTATCAAAAAAAAACACAAAGCAGATTTTGAGGAAAGGGTAATCGTGCTACACAAAACTTACAAATATATCTTTATATCTAAAATAGATATAATAAGATGTGGTATAAGTGCCAATCAGACAATTTCTCATTTAATTCAAACAAAATATACAAGCTGTACATTGAGGCCAAAGGTCAAGCTCACATGAAGTGTCTATTGCCTCTAGACTCACCATCTTATGACAATACATCTACATGCTACATATTCAGAAGCAAGGTCAATTGAAAATTATATTTTGAGGTCAAGGTAATATACACACTGTATCCCGATGACACACCCAACGTGCATAGGTCAAGAGTCAAAAAGTCATATTCTGGTCAATAGTTCCATGTCAAAAATATACACAGCAGTCATTCACGATTAAAACCGTCTTTCACAAAAGTTTAGCAGGATTCTTTGCAACGATTATCTTACCACTATCAATTAAGAATCGAGTCGTGCAGTTATGTCAATAAATTAAAACGGTAAGCACTAAAAACTAGTGTTTACTATTAATTTCAAATCTAAGTAAATGTGATAGTTCTATGGTAAACTGATGGAAACACATGATACAGTCATGAAATTTAATATTTGCAATAGTACGACCAGAACAATACAAGACAGAGTTGTAAACAAATGAAAGTAATGATACATGCGAATTTTTAATCACAATGCACAAATAAGGAACCGTAGTTTTAATTCAATTTATTTATCTAAAATGTACGCTTGCTTTAAACAATGGAAATTAACACTGTATATTTATATAAACGATCTATCTTGTAAATATACTAAATAAATAAATGATTTGAAAATACATTGAAGGTATAAAAAGTCATGAGAATTCCGAATGTTCCCGTTGAACATAACAGAAAATAACCGCAAGTCTCCGAATAAAAAGGTAAAGTAGGTCAAAGACGCTAAAATTATTTTATAACATTAAACATTTTAGCATCGACGGTAAAGGAAGCTATAAGGTATTTATCTTCTCATTTTAATTATTTTGATAAGGAAACTAGATAAAAATAAAGCATCGTATAGATTTTTAAAACAAACCAAAGTATACAGTATATCGAACATCCTTTTATTTAATTCAGTCATTTTGTTTTCTTTTTTTTTCCCTTTACTCATCCCTTATTTACGTAAATATGTCTAGACAGTGGTGGATCCAGAACTTTTCCTAAGGGGGGCCCGCTTCAGTCATGCTTCAATGATTCCCTATATAATCAACCAAATTTTTCCCACGAAGGACCCCACCCACCCCTGGATCCGCTCTTGGTTCCATCTTGGTTCTATTCTAGATCATTCTAATGTTCCCGTTGAACGTAACAGAAGATAACCGCAAGTCTCCGAATAAAAAGGTAAAGTAGGTCAAAGACGCTAAAATTATTTTATAACATTAAACATTTTAGTATCGACGGTAAAGGAAGCTATAAGGTATTTATTTTCTCATTTTAATTATTTTGATAAGAAAACTAGATAAAAATAAAGCATCGTATATATTTTTAAAACAAACCGAAGTATACAGTACATCGAACATCTTTTTATTTAATTCAGTCATTTTGTTTTCTTTTTTTTTTCCTTTACTCATCCCTTATTTACGTAAATATGTCTAGACAGTGGCGGATCCAGAACTTTTCCTAAGGGGGCCCGCTTCATTCATGCTTCAATGATTCCCTATATAATCAACCAAATTTCCCCCACAAAGGGTTTGGGGGGCGCCCGCTGGATCCACCTATGCTAGAAGTTTTAAAACCACCCAATTAGGACATGTTGTTTATATGGCTAACGATATGTGCATCTAGCCACTTGACCAGTTGACGACTTGCATATATATTTGATTGCACATTTATTATCAAGTTCGACTGAATTTATTTAATGGATTTTTAATAATGTCAGATTTGAAAGAAATACATGTGAAGTATATGTTAGAAATCTTTTTGTTCAAAACAGAATGTTAAAAAACATATAAAGGAAAGTTATGATCAATAAGTTGGTAAGCTTTAATTAGTTGGAAAAAAAGTTATAAATATAATAAAATGTATAATTATGTACAATAAATTGGCAAATTTGATACTCATTCAGTCGTTGTGAAGGGCATGCATATAATCATTCGGCCAAAAATAAAGAAATCAAGATTAAGATTGAATATTATTTTTATAATAAAATTAATTGTACATGTGTTAATGACAGTGCTAGTGGGATATGTATCACCAGCACAATAGTAAGAACTTCTGTGTTGGCGCCATGATTTAGGAACATAAAGAGTTACACTAGTCCGTCTGTCCCGAATGTCCCATAAAAACGGGTTCTGCTCTTCTTACTTTAGTTTGCCTCAATCAAATACTTCAAAACCTAAACACAATATATAAAAGGAGCTGATGCATGAGTGCCAATGAGAACTCTCCACAAGAGACTAAATGACACAGAAATTAACAATTATACAATGTAGCCTAGGTCACCAACACGGTCTTCAACAATGGGCAAGGTTCATACCGCAAAGTCAGCTTTTAAAGGCACCGACATGACAATGTAAAACAATTCAAACGAGAAAACAAACGGTATAAGTTATGTACAAAAAATAAACGAAAAACAAAATAGGCACGTGCATATAAAATAAGGCGGGGTTAAACATGTTAGCGGGATCCCAACCCTCCCCCGTATGTGGCATGAGTGCCAATAAGAACTCTCCACAAAAGACCAGATCACACAAACACTAAAAACTATGGGTCATATGCAGCTTTCAACAATGAGCAAAGTCAATACCGCATATAGTTAGCAATAAAAGGCACTGAAATGACATTGTAAAACAATATTCAAACGAGAAAATAAACGAACAAATTTATGTAAAAAAAATGAACGAAAAACAAGTATGTAACACATAAAAAACGACATTCATTGAATTACAGGCTCCTGACTTACCGCAAGCACATACATACCGAATAAGGCGGGGTTGAACATGTAAGCGGGATCCCCACCTCAACACAAAATCAAATTTGAAATTTTTAAGTTTCAATTTTACCGTTCAAGAGTTATCATGTCCCTTTAAAAAATATAAGAAGTGCTGACTATTTCGTTTCCTTTGTCTTAAATAAGTCTGACTCAATCAAATGTTATGAACCTTATACGCGATTCACATTACCCCATAACACAGATCTGTGAAGCTCAATATTGGGTCACGATGGCGTCACTGTTCATGTTTTTTTTATATGTAAAAAGTTGTGGTACGAGTACCAATGATACAAATGTCAACCCGGAGCCTTGAGATAGAAAAACTGCTAAATCTATTGTTTCTGTTCTTTAACTTTAATTTGCATCAGCCAAATGTTTTGAAACTTATTCACAATGCTTATGGTCACAAAACGGTCAAAATTACGCGAATCCTGCATCTATATGTGGAAGTCTACTCATTTTTTTCACAAGCAGGGGCATCTGTGGTTAATAGACATATTCTACATTTACTTCAGTAATCAGCTTATTTTCTTCCATTGAATTCTTTTTTAAATAAACTGAACTTGCACATTTTTTTTCAGGATCTCGGTGCAGTTTGGTAACAGACAGTGATATCAAGTTAAATGTGACCAACTTAACAAAGTGTTTCACTAGATTGAGCTCTCTGTCTAAGTGTACTTTAATGGTTCTTAGCATTGAGTTCAGTTTATTGATATGCGTATACCTTCTGTGTGAATTTTTATGATGTAAAAGCAGACTATTCATACCTACATGTCCATGAAATGAAATCTAAGGTAAAATGATTGAAACATTTTGCATTATCTATCACAGCTGGCAGAACATGATGCTACTGAAGCAGTAAATTTTCTTACTTGATATTCACGGAAATTAAAGGATTTAGTTTCATCTGAACCAAACATTCTAAAAAATTGAGAATGGAAATGTGGAATGTGTAAAAGAGACAGTAACAATGTCAAAAGAGCAGAAAGCAGTCAAAGGCCATTTATGAGTCCTCATAGCTGACTATGCGGTATGGGCTTTGCTCATTGTTGAAGGCCGTACGGGGACCTATAGTTGTTAAAGTCTGTGTCATTTTAGTCTTTTGTGGATAGTTGTCTCATTGGCAACCATACCACATCTTCTTTTTTATATCTTCAACAAAGCGAGAAAATCCCTCTTCCAGAGGCGAGCTTCAGATGGCCCTTAACAAAATGTGTACCAGTTCAAACTTCAAATTATAAAATCAACTTACAATTAAAAATATACAAGACTAACAAAAACCAGAGACTCCTGACTTGACGTCAAGGTAATCATACCAAGAGACACATCCAATATGCAAAGGTCAAGAGTCAAAAAGTCATAGTCTGGTCAAGAGATTCTTGTGAAAAAAAAGGATTTTGATAAAAGGGTCATTGTGGTACACTAAACTAACAATATATCTTATGTATCTAATATATCTTAGAAGATGTGGTACGAATGCCAATCATACAGTTAATTCTCCATTTAATTCAAACAAAATATACAAGTTTTACATTGAGGGCAAAGGTCAAGCTCACATGAAGTTTCTCGTGCCAATAGACTCATATAGAAAACCTAGGGCAGAGACAGAAACACAAGACATATAATAACTAAACTCAATTGAATGGAACTTGTATTGCAGGTCACTACAATTGCCTTCAACAAAGAATATAAACTCTCGCAACAAAGCAAGATTAACCCCGTCTTTCACTAAAGTTTGAGCAGGATTCTTTGCAACGATTATCTTAACACATATAATTGAGAATCGAGTCGTGCAGTTATGTCAAGAAATTAAAACGGTAAGATAAAACATTAAAACAGTAAAAACTAGCCTAAGGGTTTACCATTAATTTTTAACCCAACCATATGATAGTACTATGGTAAACTTATGGATACACATGATACAGTCATGAAACTGAATATTTGAAATAGTACGACCAGAACAATACAAGACAGAGTTGTAAACAAAAGAAAGTAATGATGCATATCGAATTTTTAATTCCAATGCACAAATTAGGAAACGTAGTTTTCATTCAATTTATTTATCTAAAATGTACGCTTGGGTTAAACAATGGAAATTAACACTGTATATTTATATAAACGATCAATCTTGTATACTAAATAAATAAATGATTTGGAAAATACGTTGAAGGTATAAAAAGTCAAGAGAATTCTGAATGCAATTAGGTTCTATCCGGGCACTCTGGTTCTAAACCTTGGTTCCATCTGGGTTTTTTGGTTCTGAACCTTGGTTCTTTGGTCGAAACCATGGTAACTGGTTCAACATCCGGGTTGTTTGGTTATAGCAACCCAACTTCTTGGTTCCATATGGGTTCTATTCTAGATCATTCTAATGTTCCCGTTGAAATTGGAGAAGATAACCGCAAGTATCCGAATAAAAAGATAAAGTAGGTCAAAGACGCTAAAATTGTTTTATAACATTTAACATTTCAACATCGGCGGTAAAGGAAGCTGTAAGGTATTTATCTTCTCTTTTAATTATTTTCATTAGGAAATTAGATAAAAATAATTACAGCATCGTATAGATTATGAAAATAAACCGAAATATACAGTATATCGAACATCCTTTATTAAATTCAGTCGTTCTGTTTTCATTTATTTTTCTTTACTCATCCCTTATGTCCGTTAATATTTCTAGAAGTTTTAAAACGACATGTCGTTCAATTGGCCGACGATATGTTGGAGTTTGGGCTATTTCTTTCTTTTCGGGAGTATACTACAAGCAAACAACATGCATGAGTATAACGGCACTGTAGATTTTCGTATTGAATAAAGAAAGTTGCCGATCCGGTGCATGCACAGATTGGTTAGAAAGCAAGGTTTTAATTTTAATTAGATTGGAAAGCTGAATTCGAGGGCTGAAAATAGAGAGCACAAAAAGGGGGGTGTTCCACGGGGAATATTTTTATCTTATGAACTTGAAAGGTTTATTTTTATTTCTATTTAATTAAAAGAGAAGAACGTATGTAAAACAAATTGTGAATGGTCTTTCTACCTTTCTCCCGTTTGAATGATTTCATATTTGTTTTCAAGTTCGACTGAATTTTATTTAATTGGCTTTGTAATTATGCCAGATTTGATAGAAATACATGTAAAGTATATGTAACAAATCGTTTAGTTCAAAACAAATTGTTAAAAGACATATAAAAGGAAAGAGATGATCAATTTAAGTTTGTAAGATTTAAAATTAGTTGAAAAATAAGCTATAAAATATTACAAAAATGTATATGTACAATAAATTTGACAAATTTGAGACTCCTTGTGAAGGGGATGCATGCATATAATCATTAGGCCCCCAAAAAAGTAATCAAAATTAAGATTAAATATTTTTATAATAAAATTGTGTTTGTGTGTGTGTTAATGACAGTGCTAGTGGAATGAGTATTACCAGCACAAAAGTCAGAACTTCTGTGTTGGTGCCATAGTGGAGAGGCATAAGGTGTTACCCTAGTCTGTCCTTCCCGAACATCCCAAAAATGAGTCCCGTTCTCCTAACTTTAGTTTGCTTCAACCAATATTGGGAAATACTACAAAACTTATACACAATATAAAAAAGAAAATGTTGCATGAGTGTCAATGAGAACTCTCCACAAGAGACCAAAATGACTCAGAAATTAACAACTATAGGTCACCATACGGCCTTCAACAATGTGCAAAGTCCATACACAATAGTCAGCTATAAAAGGCTACGAAATGACAATGTAAAACAATTCAAACGATAGAACTAACGGCCTAATTTATGTACAAAAAAACAAATATGTAACACATAAACAAGCGATAATCACTGCATTACAGGCTCCTGACTTGGGACAGGCAAATACATACAGAATAAGGCGGGGTTAAATTTGTTAACGGGATCCCCACCCTTTACCTAGTATGGCTTGAGTGCCGAAATGACAATGTAAAACAATTCAAACGAGAATAGAAACGGACAAATTTATAAACAAAAATGAACGAAAAACAAATATGTAACACATAAATAAACGACAAACACTGAATAACAGGTTCATGACATGCGACAGACACATACATACCGAATAAGGCGGGATTCCCACCATCCCTCTAACCTGGGACAATGCTTATTACCACACAACACAAAATAAAATTTGAAATTTGGTAGCGTCACTTTTACCGTTTATGAGAATTCGTGTCCCTATAAAAACGTAGAAAATGCTGAATTTTTCGTTTCCGTTCTCTTACATAAGTTTTACTCAATCAAACGTTATAAACCTTACACGCAATGCTTATTACTCTATAACACAGATCTATGAAGTTCGATATTGGGTGGCGTCACTTTTACTGTTCATGAGTCATTATATGTGAGAAGATGTGGGATGAGTACCAATGATACAAATGTCAACACGGAGCCTTAAGATAGGAAAATTTAAAATATGTTGTTACCGTTCTTCAACTTCAGTTTGCCTTAACCAAATATTTTGAAACTGATACATAATGCTTATGGTCACAAAATGGTCAAAATAACGTGAATCCTGCATCTATATGTGGAAGTTTACTGATCAATGTTTTTTTCACAAGCAGGGGCATCTGTGTCCCATTGACATATTTTACATTTATTTAAGTAAACAGCTTATTTACTTCCATTGAATTCTACTTCTAGAATTAACTTGTATATTTTTTCAGGATCTCGGTGCAGTTTGGTAACAGACAACGATATTTCAAGTTACATGTGACCAGCATAACAAAGTGTTTCACTAGATTGAGCTCTCTGTCTAAGTGTACTTTAAAGGTTCTTTGCATTGAATTCAGTTTATTGATATGCGTATACATGTACCTTCTGTGTGAATTTTTAAGATGTAAAAACAGACTATCCATATCTGCATGTCCATGAAATGAAATGAAATCTAAGGTAAAATGAATAAAACATTTTGCATAACTAATCACAACTGTACTAAATCTGTAAATGTTCTCTCTAATGGGGGTCTTGTTGGGGGTTCTGATCCCGGATCCCGCTTACTTTTTTGTCAGATTCCCGGATCCCGCTTACTGTTTTGTCGGATTCCCGTATCCCGCTTACAATATGTACGTGAGCAATTCTCATTTTTTTTTAAATTCCCGTGTCCCGCTAGACTTCAATTCCAGTTTTCACAGCACAATAATTTGACTTTCACGTGTAACGCTTACAAAAAGTCAGCAATCCCGCGTCACGCTTAGACCCCAATGAGACCCACTCAAATTTTTCACGGAAATTAAAGGATTTAGTTTTCATTTGAACCTAACATTCTTAAAAATTGAGAATGAAAATGTGGAATGTATAAAAGGGACAGTAAGATGACAAAAGAGCAGAAAGCAGTCGAAGGTCCTCAAACAAATATATCTTTATATCTAAAATCGATATATTAAGATGTGGTATGAGTGCCAATCAGACAATTCCTCATTTAATTCAAACAAAATATACAAGTTGTATATTGAGGGCAAAGGTCAAGCTCACATGAAGTTTCTATTGCCACTTGACTCACCATCTTATGACAATACATCTACATGCCACATATTCAGCAGCAAGTTCAATAGAAAATTATATTTTGAGGTCAAGGTAATATACACACTGTATCCCGATGACACACCCAACGTGCATAGGTCAAGTGTCAAAAAGTCATATTCTGGTCAATAGTTCCATGTCAAAAATATACACAGCAGTCATGCACGAAAGTTCATCATGGTACACGTAACAATGTCTTATGTCATGATGCACTACACATGCCAAATACAGAAAACTTAGGTCAGAGACAGAAACACAAGACATATAACAAAACTCAATGGAACAGTACTTGTATTGAATGTCACTACAATTGCCTTCAGAATAGAACATAAACTCTCGCAACACTGCAAAATTAAAACCGTCTGTCACAAAAGTTTAACAGGATTCTTTGCAACGATTATCTTACCACTATCAATTGAGAATCGAGTCGTGCAGTTATGTCAATAAATTAAAACGGTAAGCACAAAAAACTAGGGTTTACCATTAATTTCAAACCTAACCATGTAATAGTTCTATGGTAAACTGATGGAAACACATGATACAGTCATGAAAATTAATATTTGCAATAGTACGACCAGAACAATACAAGACAGAGTTTGAAACAAATGAAAGTAATGATACATACGAATTTTAATCACAATGCACGAATAAGGAACCGTAGTTTTCATTCAATTTATTTATCTAAAATGTACGCTTGAGTTAAACAATGCCATTATGGAAATTAACAGTGTATATTTATATAAACGACCAATCTTGTAAATAAATAAATAAATAATAAATAAATAAATATATATTTTATTTGAGTGTCACACATCGATTGATACAGTACATATATACAAGTAAATTAAGTAACATCTTTAAAATTCAATCAATGCCCAGCCAAACATTTGACTTATGAGACACTTTAAAAGCATACATGTACATATTTACAATAAACTGCATGTTAAATAATAAATAATTAATAATTGTCGTTCCCAGTCAGTCTGAGAGTTCATATCACAGTTGGTAATATAATAATAAAAAAACATCAATCATGATCAGATTATGATAATTACAATATAATTGTTGCAAGTGATTTCGCTATTTTATTTATTATTTGCATACATAATATGTTTGGGGTGAAGTTGCATAAATCATAAATAAAAAGCATTTATTTATAATATTATAATAAAAAGAAAGAAGGCAAATCAGTATATTGCACTAAACTAGTCGTATAAAAATAATGGATCATCATGTAATTAAGTATGTTGTGAAGACGATGTTGACAGATGTATAAGTATACAAGTCTTATCAGACATTAAACAAAAACATTTTCTCAGAGGACATATTTGTAATTCTGTTCATCATATAAAGATGAAATTAAAACAACCTTTCTTTTCCTATTGATGATGCCCCTCTTACCATTGTTTAAGGTCAGATAATTACTTTTTTGAACATATGATTTCAATAATTTTGTTGACCAAAGAACTGTCAAAATTACTGGCAAAACGTTAATATAGTGTAAGTTGTTTTGATATATTATAAGATAAGCTTTGTTGGAAAGGACTAAAATTTCATCGACAGTTATGTTTTCTTATTACGTCAAACATACGTGTACAAAGAAATTGTAAATAGGAAAGATAAACGTGTACAAAACTATGGAAATAATAATACATGTTAATCAAACAGTCATTATTTGAATATATATTATAAAATTTTGCATGTTATGTTCATCGTGTTTTTCTGAAAAAAACTTTGTATTGTATTGTATCTTATGATTCGCATACTCAATTAGGAAATATCACCATCTGCATATAAATATTTAAAATTCGCAAATAGTTGTATCATATACAACATGGGAAAATACTGTCCTGAAGCCCAACTTCACATATAATTGTCACAATAACTATTAAACATTTCAATCTACTTGTAATATATAAATTGTCTACAGAGAACACACAAAGCAAATAAACACAACAGCAGCATACTGCTGTTCGATAGTCATAAATCAATTGAGAGAAAACATTATTAAATTGTTATGCGTTTACTTTTCTACATTGGCTAGAGGTATAGGGGGAGGGTTGAGATCTCTTAAACATGTTTAACCCCGCCGCATTTTTGCGCCTGTCCCAAGTCAGGAGCCTCTGGTCTTTGTTAGTCTTGTATTATTTTAATTTTAGTTTCTTGTGTACAATTTGGAAATTAGTATGGCGTTCATTATCACTGAACTAGTATATATTTGTTTAGGGGCCAGCTGAAGGACGCCTCCGGGTGCGGGAATTTCTCGTTACATTGAAGACCTGTTGGTGACCTTCTGCTGTTGTTTTTTCTATGGTCGGGTTGTTGTCTCTTTGATACATTTCCCATTTCCATTCTCAATTTTATTCTCTCAGACGACGACACTCGTTTGCATTTGTATCTACATACAAGCCACATTAGTTATAATTTACTACTTCAGAAATTCTTCCGTTATCTCATAATTTTGTATCCTTCCGAGTTTGAGTTATGAGTAAAAACTTTATCTAAGATAAAGTGGATATGATTTAAAATATGCGTGAAACTGTGATTTGGTTTTTCAATTTCTCAAACCTTAAAGATCTCCCGACGATAATTTTATCTGTTCAAAGACCCCAAAATAACAGCCTTTTTGGTTTCTGAAATTGTTCATTGGCAATCATACCACATCTTTATATTTTTATATTTACTAAACGGTATTGATTCTGCTAATTGATGAAGGTTATACAGTGACAAGAACTTGTTTCGGAAATTCCATCCTTGTCTGTACTATTTGATAGTTGTCACATTGATAATCATTTCACATCTCCGTATTTTTGTATATAAAAACGAATTACACAACTGTAAATAATAGTAGATAGAGAAGGTATTTCAAGGATTATGTACTCTTATGTACTCATCAGAATTGAAAGCATACTATACGACGCGTATTCAGAGGCATCTTGTAAATCATTCAGGATTCTTCATAGATATAGGATGATGTGGTGTCATGGCCATTATTGACCTGCTCAAGATTTTCGGATTGCTCTTCAAACGTTTGCTTTCCTCTATTCTTTGACTTTTTCTTTGTTCGTTTTGGAACTGGTTGTGGTGGAAATTCTTCTTTATCAACCACACAACCTCTCCTACCATAATGATTAATAAAATTTCGCCATACTTCATTACACGATAACAACTCCTTATGTCCTACAAAGAATAACCAGTAAACAATCACGATAGCACCACAACACACAGTTTAATACAGATAGGAAATCTAGGAAGGTCTGTAGTCAAATTTTGACAGTAATGAATAACATAATTTGGAAAATCTACATTTCATGCAAGTTATAAAAGAAAAAGATTCCTTTTTACATATGTTCGAAAAAAGGGATGCATGTCGTTGCTACAAAGTAATAAATATCCATTTTTCTATCTGGCTTTCATTATTTTCCTCCTTGTAATAGATTCGTTCACTTTGTCTTCCATCCCTCCACCTTATGTAATTCGTTTTACTTAATTCTTGTCCAATTTACATTATAAAGTTTTCGACTTTTTTGTTTACATTTTGATAGAAAACTTGCCACACGAATGAAAACACACGAGCGTGTTCCATGATGAAAATATGAGCCTAGAATACCTTTTTGTTACACTTTATTAAAATGAAGGTTTTGTCAATTTCTTTAAACACATACGAAACAAGCCTAAAAAAGTAATATGGATAAAACTGGAAATTAATAATACTGATGAAACTATTCAAATTGTTTAGACAACTGGCAATAAGAAAACATGCTTGTATTATATTTACTTGTAGTTACTAAAACCCTAGTTCAAACTGATAGTACAGTCCTGTTTATTAGAATAAAATATCAATCAGCACACATCCAACTTTCGATGGATTTAGCGTAAAGATATCATATACATTCGGAGAAAAAACTTCACCTTAATCAATAAAAAAATAAAGGTATCAATAGAATGTAGAATCATGCATTTAAAACAAATACAATAATGTACTTTCTAAATTCTAAATCTTCTAATGTTTCACAACTTTAAACATCACATAAGTATATCATTGAAATTTCTTTAAAAAAAGATAAAGAACATAAGCATTGCAAATTTTCATCAGTCATCGCTAAAAAGATATATCCTTTTTTCATTTTCTCTTTGTCATAAACCAGTTTTGATTGCAAATTTAAAAAAAATATACTGTAATTTTACCTATAACTATAAGTCCCTTTCGAGCTCTGGTCAAGGCCACATTTGTTTGATGTTCATCAGTGATAAAACCAAGGCTCTGTTTACACCACCCTAACGTAGGCTTTGGTTCTATTCTATAATGTGGTAATGATCTAACCAGACTCATAATAACATAGTCCCATTCACCTCCTTTAAATATCATCAGACAATTACGAGATTAGAATCTTCTAGTATTTTGCAGTAACATAACTTATAAACGTTTAATAAACATAAATAAACAAAGATATGGAATGAATGTCCACATAAACCTTGCAGACATGATGTCCTCTTCACAAACAACAGTCTGTCAGAATGACAACAAACCGGATTTTCCAGCATGGATTTAGCCTTGAACAATTGGGCACAGCATTTAAGCTTATACAGCTCTTAACTTGGATTGTGATTGAATGTTTAACACAGTTTTTGTTGGGGTTCGTGTTGCTTAGTCTTGAGTTTTCTATATTGTGTCTTGTGTACTTTTATTTTTCTGTTTGTGTTTTTCTTTTTTAGCAATGACGTTGTCATTTTATTTTCGATCTCTCTTTGACGCAGCATAGGTTTGTGACACAAAATAAATGTGGCCAAAGATTTGAAAAATTTAAATTGGACATATAACTATTTTGGTCTTATATCCAAAATCTAAGAACATTGTTAGAACAATACCATCATTTTTTAAGGGGCCAGCTGAAGGACGCCTACGGGTGCGGGAGTTTCTCGCTACATCGAAGACCCATTGATGGCCTGCGGCTGTTGTCTGCTCTATGGTCGGGTTGTTGTCGCTTTGACACATTCCTCATTTCCTTTCACAATTTTATTGTCATATTTTCAAATATGACTGTTATACCGAGTGGGAATTTGTATTGCTATACGACGTGCCTCGGTATTTTGTACATACAACATTCATGTATTCATTTTTTATGTCTCTGTTATTGTTTCGGTAGGATAATTTGTTACGTCTTATCGTTTGAAGACCAAATAACTATAAAATTGGCTTTCATTGTCATAAAAATCTTTGAGCGAGTATTGTAAAAATAATCATATAAAGTTCGAGATTGCATGTTAGTTAAGTAATCCCGTCACATTTTTTATATCTTGTGGCGTTTTTCGTTGATCGAATATGTTCGTTGTTGTTCTGTAGTTTTCATGCTGTGTCGATTATTATATTATTTGTTCGTGCGTTTCTATGTGATGAATGTTCTTGCTGCTTGCATTGGGCTGTATATCGGCCACGAAGTATTGTCATTTCAGCGATATCTTTTCACCTGAAAATGTTCTGTACTAAGCTAAGGCAGGAATATGGCAGTTGTCATCAAATAGCTCGTTTATATGTATGTTAGCGGATGTTGTTTTGTTGCACGTCAGTGTTCCAGTTGTTAGTTTGTTTTTCTCTTATAGTTGATGTGTTTACCACAGTTTTAGTTGGTAACCCGGAATTGTTTTTTCTCAAACGTTTTATGACGATAGCCGCTATATTACTGTTACCTTTATTTGAACTCAATTGTTGACTCTTTTCTATTCTATTGAACTGTGTTTTTTTTTATTCTATCATCGTTTTCTATCCCTGTTTTGTATCTGTATTCAATGGTCGGTATGTATTTTGCGCAGTTACTTGGTTCTTTTATGAAGGGAACTTAAATAGCCCTCCAAGCGAATATTTTTCTTGTCGCAAAACAATGGTTCAACTTTTAAACGATCATTGCGGCAACAATAAAAATTTTCATCAGAATTTAATGGAGCGAGGTAATATTGCAAAGTTCTATGGTCCTAACAAATTTTGTAATCGTATAAAACGGTTTTATCATTTTGGACAATGCAAGGGACATAACTAAAAGTAAATAGTTATCAAAATGCGACAAGTATTTCACGGTAATTAGTAAATCTTCAAAATCATGGGGTAAACTTGATGTTGTCACTTGTGCTTTATTTTGAAATTGACTTTTAAATCTTAAAATAAACATTTAAATCTACATTTTGAAAAGTGATCATATCACTAGTAACCCGAATTTAACTTGAACGGACAAAAACGTGTTAACGCTATTTAAATGAGATTGATCGTTTATTGATAAAGATTGACAAAAATTAAAAATTATATTTAATTCATATCAATTCATATCAATTCATTTTAACGCCAGTCAAATAGATTTCTCTGCGGTGAATCAATTGAAATCAAGTTGCTGGTTAGTTGAGTTAAACTAATAGGCCACGCCCCCGTTAAACTATTTCAAACATGCATTAATTCGTTTTAAACATGGATGAGACCCGAGCTTTTTACAGGTAAATCACCCAAGCAAAACGACCTCGATGTATCTATCGTTTTTTGTTTCAAACTTTAAATGCGTAGTCTTATTAAGTCACATGCTCCACAATTTAATTAAACGAACGTATAATACACGTGACATTTTCATATATAAGGCATTTAAATAAAAACATTAAAATATATATGCACGCGTGGTTTAAAAATGTCAAACTAGGGAATCTGTTGAAAATAAAATAGTTAGATGGATAACATAAATCTAATTTGCTCAAATGCACTAGATCTTTATCGCACATATATATGTGCGTTTCAAAAATTACTGAATGCTATGAAACCTCATGGCATGCAAGTAACATGTGGTCCTTTGCAACTATTTACGAAACTTTATGTATTCCTGTATATTTACCGTTTCTCTTTTCTCTTTTTATGTTTACTATATTGTACTCGTAAATCAAATGTAGACATGGAAACTACACAGCAATTATTTATTGTGTACATAATTTAAATCGATGTATCTTATATTTCCGGTAAGCAACAAATATTCATTCTCTTGCCGTATATTGATATACGGAAAAGCTTGTAATGAAAAACAAGGTTTTGATGAATTGAATAATAAAATTGATGAAGACAATGTTGACGTATGTTGAATATGATAAACAGAAAGTCATACCCAAAATCATAAATGAAGTAGCAGCCCACTGAACTTTTAAAACGGTGTTAAATTGTAATACCGGTCACTGTCCAAATCGGGCGTTAATTGTGGAAGAGAAGCAAATATCAAACAAAAATATTGTTCTTACGATTCAGTAAAAAGATTATTGTGCTGTCATGCACCCTGACGTACTTGTAATAAATGAACATATATATATGAGATAGATTTTAGTCTGCGATAACGATGGGTAAGTTGATTTAAGTTTAACGACCTAGACTGGCTATTTATCGGCATACTCTCACGTTTTTTAATGTTTTAAAAGAAATCATATATTTACGTTTTGGGCATTAAATATAAGTCTACTTACCAAATTGAAATGAACATAAACATTGTTAAAAAAAATGGAAAAGAAACATTCTGCATTGTTGTTTTCATATAATTTTATTTCCTATATATTTGAGCGGAAATTTCTAAGTTAAAACTGATTGTAGTATAGATAAAATATTTCATCTAGGTGCTCTCGTTGAAGTTCGCGTTACATATTAAAATGAATTTCATTGGTCGGAACGTTTGCAAACTTTCAATTCAATACACAATATAGAGTCCAGTTCGGCAAAAAAAAATCAAATTAAGACTCTACTTTGTCCGATTAAACAAACAGAATTTAGAAAAATAACACTTTTACGATTCTTTCAACCACGACCAAAATATCTATCTTTTTCTCCGCTGAAAATCATTACTATTGATATTAGAACAAGTCAAAAGTTGCCGGAGCCGGTTGATTTATGATGCATACGAAACTTTAATAATTAATTATACGGTTTGTATTTTTCCAAATAACTACTATATCCGATAAAAATCGAAAAATAAATTATCGGTTAAAACTACCGATTTTTCTATGAGACAAACATTATCCTTATATGAGTCAAATTTGCAATATAGATTCATAAAGGACAAACCATATCCTCATGTTTTTTTTATGCAACACTAGTAAGCATAGTTCGTCTGTTCTCGCTTCAAACCAAGCCATCATAAATACACCAGAGATGACTAAAATGAAAGTCTTTTCGCTCATTGAGATTTTTTGGTAGGTATAAAGCTTCAATTCGACCATTAATTACCGTAAACTTTCGATTTTTGCAAAATTACGAAAAATATGTTATAATCCTTGACCTTCCCGAAGCTTATACTTCGTTTAGTCGATTGTATGAAAGTTTTTTTTAAGAAACCGGTCTTTTACTGCAAAAAAAAAAAAAAAAAAAAGATAAAAGCGATTTTTGTTTGAAGTAACGAATCTCATTCTTACAAGAAAATGAAAGTTTTCGTGTTTTAGGTTGTGCTGAAGCAAACGTAAAAGTTGAAATAAAAATTACACTCCGAGATTACACTAAAGACATTTCGCTAGCACACATGGGACTAGATTTATTAATTGTTCAATTGCAAGTCAAAATTAATAATCATGCAAAACAAATGATAAAACTTCCCAATTTAAAATTGAGAAAAAACCGACAGGAAACCAAAGTACAAAGGTACGGCATTTATTTAAAAACAATCTCCATCCAACTTCAAAATGTGAGGTAAATCGATTAGCTTACGCTAGCCAAGCAACCAACAGACAAAATAAATCTTGACTCTCCGATCAAGACTATCTATAGACACGGAATAAAAAATAACGGAAAATAATAGCATGTTAGAAAGGTTACAAACACATTTATACAAACATGAAGCAGCTGTTTTTTTACTGAACTGGTCAGTGGTAATACAAAACTTGGGTTTCAAAAAGATGAAGAAAAAGAAAAAGACATTTAAACATGCTAAAGTTTCTGAAAAAGCAAATCAGACATAGTGTTTAACTGAAATTGAAAAAAAAGGATCATGATAGTCTATAATATGTAAACATTTATTTCAGAAAGCCAACAACAAAATGAAAGGAAACTATGTATTGCTTAAAAACATTGACCAGGGCCGTAACAGCCTCATGTTTGAAATTTTAAAACAAAGTCACAGTACAAAGGCTTGTCTTCATATCAAATTGTTTTCACGGCGAATGTCTTGCAAGAAGCAAACTCCCATTACTCCGATGTCGCCCCTGCTTAATTTTGCGTGATCCATGCATTCCCTATTTCCATTCTCAATTTTATGTTTCTGAATTACTTGTCTTTTGTTCATTTACTTCCCTACTAAATGTCTATAGTCTAAGTGTTAATTTTCATTTGTAAATGTCTGGTTTCGCAATAATGCATGTCCACCAATATCCAGACATTGTGCGAAAAAATATAGTTTAGAAGATATTATTCTATGCTGAATACAGAAAACATATAGTCGTTTCTTCATGAAGATTTGAACTCTAACATTAAAGAGAACCAAACTGGCTGTCCTTTTTGAGTATTTCCATCTGGTGTCTTACATTTAAGGGTTTAACTAGTATTAACATGATTAAGTCGTGTCAACTTACTGTCAAGACAGACGCCTTTATAGAAAATAAAGGAATATGGGGTAAACATACACGGGACCTAATCGAACACAAAGTCAGAGCTTAACAAAAATACAAATTATCAATGGTCAGCGTTTTTATTCCTGTTCATCTTTATAGTCGCTAGAGGGTCTTCAACGATGAAAGAATCTGAGAGTACTTAAGTTTCTGACAGCTAGTTCACACTGTTACGTTTGGAGTCTTCCTGTCCGTCATCCCGCAATCTGATAATTTGATTATCTGTCTCAGGACCTGCGCATATATAAAATACTTGCCACTGAACATTGAACCAAGTAAAATCAATACACATCGTTTCATATATAAAAATCAATCTACAGATGATTATGCATTTCTTAGTTGGTTAGATTCCGTTTTGTGGGAGTTGAACACTTTGCGGGACAATTTTCTTCTCATGGGAAGATATATTTTTCCCATGGGAATATTAGTTTTTTCTTTTCTTTTTTTTTCAGAATTTGTAAAAGTGCTATGAAATATCGAAATGGACTGACAATCATGCACTAGTAACCAATGACTGGAACAATATAACAGGCATTTCAATAAATTAAAAGTATTTCTATCATACTTTTACACTCAAAAGTCTTTTTATATCGTTGAATGATTGATAGAAATTCTACCGTTCAGCGAATGATTTTACAATTTGAATCTTTCACCTTTGTTTTCGGTCAATATCATCGTGCATTTCATGTAATAGTGTTCGCTGAACTGTCACGTATCAGAAACATGCCTTTTGAATTTCAGAATTAAAATTATAATTTTGTTTTAATCTATAATTATACATGGGGAATGACGAATCGTGTTTTAGATTGTTTTCTAATTATAACCATTTAATTTCGTGAATTTACATCATAATTATTATGAATGTAATTATTCTTTTTCGTCTACGTAACTCGATATGCGTGTTTTTCGCCACTACAAAGATGAGCACGAACTTTTTTGTTCAAATTTCCTAATCATGCTTATGCAATGTTGTAACTCGTCTACACAAAAATCTTTTATTTCAATTCATTTTTGGTCTTTTCTAGATCTTTTATAACCTCTCAGGTAATTTTCAAAGAAAATCCAGAGTTTTCGGCATTTACAAGGACGCATACGGATGAGGATTAAATATAATCTTTTTGTGATATATTCACTTGTACTTTACCCGTAGGCTGTCTTCGTGTACTGCAATTTATGGTTTACATGTTTAAAGGAATACGAATACTTTATTTCTCATAAAACTTCAATTATTAGTTATCAAGAACATACATACACATAACTATAATAAGGTTTATCACTTATAAGATAAACCAATTTAATGAAAGAGATTTGATTAATATATTTATTTTCCATAATTGACATATTTTATCATTCGGATCCGCATCTCGCTTCCGGCTTATAAACATCACGTGACTTCAGCCTCACAGTTGAACTAGCCGCTCTGGATAAGTGAAAGTTTCAAAAGTTTCAAAAGACAATCGTCAAAAAATCTTCGACATCCGCAACTTATAGATTTCTAATCAGATATGAAACCACCGAAAAGGCCTCGTAATGTTCCCAAAAAGGTTTCACAGCAGCCTGCAGGTCCAGCAAAGAAATCTAGAAAAGGCAAAGTGCCGTCAACACGAGGAGCACTTTCAAAATCACAGAACACGACAAGAACCGTTCAAGTGTCTAGAGCAGCGACAGATCCTAATTTGGCAATTGCTAGGTGTGCAGCTATTAACATTGTATCAGACGCACATCAGGAACCCCCATTCGTGCCTTTCAGGATTCAAGATGAGATGGATACAGAAAGTCCAAATGGCAACGAGGGAGACGCACTGGACAGACCAAGGGGAGATTTGTTACCACTGACTCCACAACCTGGCCCCAGTGGAGTGATGAGTCCAGCAAACAACAACCTTGGTTACAAGCATTTGTATTCTCTGGGTAATTCGCCAATAAACGTCGATGAAGTAAAGAAAGCTCTCAAAAATTACCCACATCAAGAGGTTGCGCGAGACCTGATACAAGGTCTCGAAGCGGGGTTTAAACTAAAATACTCCGGTCCGAGACTTCCTAAGGATATAGATTCTAAAGAAATGAATGGGGAGAAAGCCACCATAGCCAGGGACAAAATCCTTAAAGAAATTAACCTGGGTAGGGTAGCTGGTCCTTTTTCAGAACCTCCGTTCCCCACCTTTCGTGTTTCTCCGATCTCGGTTATCCCTAAAAAATCTAGTTCAGAATTCAGGTTAATTCATAATTTGTCCTTTCCTATAAATCACTCCGTTAATGACTTTATTGACAAGCAGTACTGTTCTGTAAAATACTCAAGTATAGACGACGCTGTCAATATGATTCACAGATTGAAAAAGAACACGCTCTTGGCCAAGTGCGACGTAAAATCGGCTTTTCGTTTGCTAAGACTCTCTCCGGGTGATTTTGATTTGATGGGGTTCAAATTTGAGAATCAATATTTCTTTGATAAATGCCTCCCAATGGGGGCCAGTATTAGCTCGGCGCTATTTGAATCCTTTTCCACGCCTTGCATTGGGTTGTACAGCAACAGTCAAAAAACGACAATATTTTACATTATTTGGACGATTTTCTGTTTGGAGGCGAGGCACAAACTTCTCAATGCCACGACACTCTAAAGTGTTTTCAGGATTCTTGTAAACTTTGGGGGGTTCCGTTAGCAGAGGAAAAAACGGTCGAGCCAACGGAAGTGTTGATATTCCTTGGTATAGAATTTGACACTATCAACATGATAATGAGTCTCCCCGAAGACAAACTTATTGAGTTAAAAGCCAGAATTTCTTATTGTTTAGGTAGATCCAAAATCACCCTTCGGGATTTACAATCTTTGATTGGTATACTAAATTTTGCATGTCAAGTAACTGTCCCGGGTCGAGCCTTTTGTCGTCGTTTGATTGACGCCACTTGCAATTTGCGTAGGCCCCATCACAGAACCAGAATAACTAAGGCTATGAAAGAAGACCTTAATATTTGGTTACTATTTCTATCAAACTACAACGGTACTACCGTAATTCTGGATAAATTCTGGTCATCAAACTCAGATCTCGAATTGTTCACTGACAGTGCAGGTGGGGTCGGAAAAGGCTTTGGTATTTATTTTGAAGGGAAATGGGCCCAGGCGAGTTGGCCCCACAATTGGATAAATTCTGGAATTTTAACCGATATTACCTTTCTAGAACTGTTCCCTGTAGTCGTTGCTTTGGACATCTGGGGAGGCATGTTAAAAAACAAGAAAATTTTATTTCACATAGATAACCAGAGCGTAGTTTCTATAATCAATAAAAAGTCTTCAAAGTCGACAAGTGTTATGTCCCTAATCAGAAAACTTGTATTGGCCTGCTTGGAATGCAACATATTGATTAAAGCCGAACATATCCCAGGTCATTTGAATTCTCTTGCTGACTCCCTCTCTCGTTGTGATTTTCAGAAGTTCCGGAAACTATGCCCCACAGCAGATGCAAACCCATACTCGATTCCGGCCCATCTCTGGAATGTTTAAAAGACGAGGCAGACCTATTACTTAAATGTTCAATGGCTCCGAACTCCTGGAAAACTTATAAAACAGCAGTAGAATGTTTAAAAAAGTTTCGCATTATTTATAACAATCGCGATATTTGGCCGGTACCTATCGACGAAATAGCTCAATTCATAGCATACCTGTCGTACAAAGGTTTCTCTGCGTCTACTGTTTCTACCTACATATCCGGATTGGCCCACACACACAAGATTAACAATGTAACAGATAACACGAAATCATTCATCATCAGCAAAATGATTGAAGGATTGCGTAGAAAAAATCCGCAAAAACCAGATGTTCGAACGCCGATATCGTTCGACTTGTTAAAACGTTTAATTCACAGTCTACGGAGCGTCTGCAATTCTCAATATGAAACTATATTGTTTTCTTCTGCTTTTTCTCTTGCGTATTTCGCCATGCTACGGGTAAGTGAGTTGGCTATAAACAGTCGTACTGACGAAAGCGGACATGCATTGAAATGTGAAGATATCACTTTTGATAAGAGTAAGGGTCAAACCGAATTACATGTAAAAATATGCAGCTCAAAAACCGATCAAAAGCATACTTCCATAACCCTGATCATTCAAAGCCATGCAGATTCGAATATCTGTCCAATCACGCTATTACAATCTTACTTGCAGGTTCGCTACTCCGGCGTAAATGGATCAAATAAATTATATACACATTTTAATGGTTTGGCCTTAACAAAATATCAATTTTGTTCCCTGCTTCAAAAATGTTTGGGTTTCTGTGAACTACCGTTCCACATTCGTTCTCATTCTTTTCGGATAGGACGAGCTACTGATATGGCAAAAAATGGTGTTAAAGACGATATTATCAAGCAGTGCGGTCGATGGTCTTCCGTTGCATATTTACGCTATATTCGTATCTGAGTCTTAAATTTAACTTTCTTTACAGCTCAAACGAAGTGTTTTTAATATTATAATACATATTACCTCCTTTTAGGTTCAAAAGCTATTTGGTTCGTCGGATCTTCAATTGTATATTGGGCACAGACAAATGCAAAAACGAGATACGGGGGCCCAAACATTGGTCTTCAAAGCAGAGGGGTGTACATACGCTGGTTTGGAAAAAGGGGTATGTTGTGGAATGATTTTAATGCCAAGGTATCCCATGCAGTTGACAAATTTTCTCCTCCCGCCATGATAATCATTCAGCTTGGTTCCAATGATCTGGTCAAAGTTAAATCTTTGGAACTCATCCAAAATATTGAAAGGGATATTCTGCGTCTGCATTTACTTCTACCTAACACTCGCATCGTATGGAGTGAAATGTTAATGCGAAGGTATTGGCACGGTGCTACAGATGGAAAAGCTATCGAAAGATCTCGAAAACGAGTAAACTCGGCTATTAACAATTATGCCTTGAATGATGGGCACTGTGTTATTCAGCATCCCAATATCCGAGCTCGAGAGATGAACTTGTATAGATATGACGGAACTCACTTATCCGATATTGGTTATGATATATACTTGAATAACATACAAGGGGGTATTGAAACTTTCCTATCATCTCAAAAAATTCGGCGTTTCCCAGAAGTATAATTTAAAATAGAATTTCTTATGGTTTTCAAGTGGTTAAGAAAAAAAAGGGGGGGGGTATTTAATGAGTGTGTATAGACTCACTCACGTGGCAAGATTAAGGGGTCATGATCCGTTCCTGTATTGTACGTCGGATCATATTAGTTTTTTACTTTCCTGCGTTACCGCAGGAAGTTCTGTTGAGACCATCTCATGTCTACCCTGAGTGGCCGGTTCTGAATTGGTACCAGTTCGAGCTTAACTGTTTGTTTAATCTAGAAATTGTTAATCTTTACTCCCCTGAAACCAGGGGGTGATGCGAATAAGACCCGACGTATTTGGGGATCATGGCACTCGTTCTCTTTAGGATTTAACCTGGAGGAACTTGAGCATCCATTGCTACCAATGGTGCACAGATTTGTCAGTTAAATCAATCATGTCGGCATTCTGTTATCATGTCAGACCTCGTCATTCAAAGTGAACTGTGGCCGTTAATTCCACATAAATTGCTTGTTTGTTATGCTTTGCCTTAAACTTGATTCTTTAATTAATAAGGTTTATCACTTATAAGATAAACCAATTTAATGAAAGAGATTTGATTAATATATTTATTTTCCATAATTGACATATTTTATCATTCGGATCCGCATCTCGCTTCCGGCTTATAAACATCACGTGACTTCAGCCTCACAGTTGAACTAGCCGCTCTGGATAAGTGAAAGTTTCAAAACCCACCCACCTCCCCTCACACTCTATCAACAATTACTTGTGTCTGCTGCTGTTTTTATTCATTTTTCAGGCTGTTCAGAGAGAAGCCTGATACTAAATACGTTGTTGGACAAATTAAAGATGACTAGACTAAGCCGATGGAATTGCTTGCTGAACAAACTTTTGAGAACTATCGTATTCTAAATATTCGAGTGAGTGTTATACAGTTTAACCAAGACAATCAGCCACCAGCAATGCGATTGGAACAATCAGTATGATTTTAGTTTATCCACCTGAAACACATATAGAACTTTAAATTTTTGTTATGAACTTTCAGAGTTTATATCTCCAATACTAGTATAATTGTTCATTATATGGTAATAAAATATTTTGTCACAGTAAAAGGTTGTTTGGCGGGGTCTGGCAAGATTAAGGGGTCATGATCCGTTCCTGTATTGTACGTCGGATCATATTAGTTTTTTACTTTCCTGCGTTACCGCAGGAAGTTCTGTTGAGACCATCTCATGTCTACCCTGAGTGGCCAGTTCTGAATTGGTACCAGTTCGAGCTTAACTGTTTGTTTAATCTAGAAATTGTTAATCTTTACTCCCCTGAAACCAGGGGGTGATGCGAATAAGACCCGACGTATTTGGGGATCATGGCACTCGTTCTCTTTAGGATTTAACCTGGAGGAACTTGAGCATCCATTGCTACCAATGGTGCACAGATTTGTCAGTTAAATCAATCATGTCGGCATTCTGTTATCATGTCAGACCTCGTCATTCAAAGTGAACTGTGGCCGTTAATTCCACATAAATTGCTTGTTTGTTATGCTTTGCCTTAAACTTGATTCTTTAATTAAGGTAAGATTAGTACATGCATGTGTAAACGATACAATTAAATTAGCTTGGAGGACTGACTTTCACATTTATAACTTTTACATAGTTTTTCTAATATTACAATATTTGATGAGTTTAACTGTTGATCAGCTTTAAAGATATAAGGGTTTGACTAACAGTAGTTCCTTAAACATTTCCTTCTTTTTCTATAGTTTATATGTTCTACAATTCATAATGTAATGGTACTCATCATCAATGTTGTTTGTGTCACAGAGACGACATATTCTGTCTTCTCTGTGTAAATCCTGAAACCTTCTGGACTCAATCGGCAACTACCACATCTATATCTGCGTAATATATGAATTTAGAAATGTAAAAAGGAGTTTTCTAATTGATAATTCTTTTTGAAAATATGACAGCATTATGTTTTATGCGATTCTGCATAAAAGCAAAGAATTCTTCTTGAAACTGGTCTTTGGGTTTCTGTTTAATACATTTTGACACCCATTTATCACAAACTGTGCACAAGGACGGAAAACAAATATACGTCCTTGCTGTGCACTATAATTCGAAATAGTTGTAAATTGCAATTTTTTTTTATTTCTATTTTTTCCTCACTAGATAGGTGAAAGTATGTATAACATTTATTGTAAATTGCGAAAATGCATTACGAGCATAAATTTATAATTTTAAGTTAGAATTTAGAGTCTCAACTTTTTTCAAAATCTCTGTAATATTACTCATGTATTATTTATGTTTATGTCAAAGGCGTTAGATTGGATAATAGGTAAAGGTAGGCGTGGTTTTTGGTAACTTTCCTCCAATCAACTGCCCCATTCGAGAAACCTGTGTGCGCTGATGCGTGTAAACTGGGTATTGTAACGGTACGTGTCTTACATCAGAACCTATCGTGCGTGACCAATGTTTATTGTATAATTTCTTGTCACGTGGTCAAATTATCTGAAATACAAGTTCTAAAGGTGCACTACAGCAGAATTACAGTTTCAGTTGTTATAATTCAGACACAAATTAATATGGTTATTTTGAAATCTGCTGCATGGTTTATTCCATTGGCAATCATATTCACGAAAAGTTGTAAATCTTGAATATTCTGTAATATCTTTATGAAGCGTGATTGAGAAGTAGATTCACACTGATACTGCAATCATTATCATCTTTAAAATTTACTTTGCATGCAGTAAATTTCTAATCCATTTGTTTAGAACAATAAAATATGTTTAAACTACTAAATATCTAAATGAGATTACATAGGAATAACTTGTGGTGTATTCATGTATACTAGTATGTAATAATATTAAAAAGAAACCAACAGCACTATTTGATGAAGACGAAGACGAAGACGAAATAAAAGATTGAATTTTAACGTTCAGTGACATATATTACAATGATGTCGAAACAGAACTTGAACTTGACAATAGGTTTTCATAGAACCGTCGCTTTTCCAAAGTACGCTTAGTTGCGATTTCACAACTTCGGGTTCGCATTATAGTTATACATGTACAAAATAACTTACAATAAACAAATTCTGATGATTTCTTCAACTGTTCGAGGACTTTCTAGTTGTAATATAAATCTGTGATTTTTCTATATTCGTACTTTCGACGAAGCAAAGCAGTTCGATCTAGATCTGGACATGTATCATCATTAAACATTTACAATATTCAATAGTTGTACATTTTTTTTGGTACATGTAGAAAAATCCGTCTTTTCGAATAAAATCGTAATTTACGTACCATTGTAAAATTGAGAATGGAAAATGAGGAATGTGTCAAAGAGACAACAACCCGACCAAAGAAAAAAACCAACACTGAGCAGAAGGTCACCAACAGGTCTTCAATGTAGCGAGAAATTCCCGCACCCGGAGGCGTCCTTCAGTTGGCCCCTTAACAAATATATACTATATATATATATAGTCCAGTGATAATGAACGCCATACTAATTTCCAAATTGTACACAAGAAACCAAAATTAAAATAATACAAGACTAACAAAGGCCAGAGACTCCTGACTTGGAACAGGCGCAAACATGTTTATGATCTCAACCTCCCCCTATAGCCAATGTAGAAAAGTAAACGCATAACAATACGCACATTAAGATTCAGTTCAAGAGAAGTCTGAGTCTGAAGTCAGAAGATGCATATACGGACCCTGGATTTAAATCAGATATGATCTGGCGGTTTTTGTCTTTTTTTCAAAATACATATTTTTAATTGTGACTATCTTTAGTTTCGAATCTTTCTTTCATTCTAATTAATTTAGTTTAAATGAAAATAAGGAAATTGGAATTAAAACACTGTTGAAGAGAAACTACATATTCGGGTTAAATTCACCTTAGTTTGTTAATTCAAGTTTGACATCTAACATCTTAATCCGTAATCCACATTTACCCGACAACCTTAAATTGTTTATTGAATTTTATCAATCAAATATCCTCACACAGGAAACTAGACAAAATAAGTTATTTGTAATGGTATTTATCAAAACTAAAATGATTGAAAATATCTTTGTAGAATATGAATTTGCCTAATAAGCGAATAATTATAATACATATATTTCAATATATTCAATAGAGAGATTACTGATAAGATGCCCAAAATATATGTACATGTATACATATTGCGATTAGTGCTATATAGTATGTCAATGATATCGAATGCCCGCTGAGTGTTAAACATGTTTGACACTGCTGGTTTTAATTTTCTGACTGAAGTATAAATTAAGAAAAGTTAATAGTTTCTGAATATTTTTAGATTCAATATTTTATCATTATTATTATTTTTAAAAGTCTCACCACATACAAACATAAAATGAGAATCACAGAACTAAACAAAACATTTAAACATTTGCATTGTGTGCATCAATCTTTAAAAAGATAAATGAGACGCGTATAAGACACAATATATAAATATAAACAAATTTTTACTCATTTACATTCAAAATTTACAGTGTCCGTATATAACAAATGAAATGAAACATCTTTTTATTTAAGAACAAGTGAAATAAAATGCCGTTTCTTTTCAGTAAAATATTGTTGATGTTTTTGGCATCTATTGCAGCAACATTGTCGTTATTGAATAAATATATAAATTTTTCGCTATTTGATATTTATAAATTGAAATGTTAAGCCTAATGTATTATTATAGATATAAAGGCAGATGTGGTGTGAGTGCCAATGAGACAACTCTCCATCCAAATAACAATTTAAAAAAGTAAACCATTATAGGTTAAAGTACGGCCTTCAACACGGAGCCTTGGCTCACACCGAACAACAAGCTATAAAGGGCCCCAAAATTACTAGTATAAAACCATTCAAACGGGAAAACCAACGGTCTAATCTATATAAACAAAACGAGAAACGAGAAACACGTATATATTACATAAACAAACGACAACTACTGTACATCAGATTCCTGACTTAGGACAGGTGCAAACATTTGCAGCGGGATTAAACGTTTTAATGGATCCAAACCTTCTCCCTTTTTCTATAATGGGCATTTTAAAAGGACAGGAATATAAAAAAGAAGATGTGGTTTGATTTCCAATTAGACAACAGTCCACAAGAGACCAAAATGACAGAGACATTAACAAATATAGATCACCGTACGGCCTTCAACAATGAGTAATGCCCATACCGCATGGTCAGCTATAAAAGGCCCTGATATGACAATGTAAAACAATTCAAACAAGAAAACGAACCGCCTTATTTATATAACAAAAAAAAAATGAATGAAAAATAAATATGTAAAACATAAACAAACGACAACTACTGAATTGCAGGCTCCTGACTTGGGACAGGCGCATACATAAATAATGTGGCGAGGTTAAAATTGTTAGCGGGCTCCCTATCCTCACCCTAGTCTCGATCAGTGGTATAACAGTACATGTACAACATAATAAAAAAAAGAGGGTTTGGATAGGGTTCAACGATTAGAGAATAATGCCCTTGAAAAATGAAGATTAGAGAATAATGGGCATAAAAAATAAAGATTAGAGAAATGCGTGGTCTAAAAATATAATGAACATTGAATGATCAATAAAAGAAAACGCTAAACATTTTCTGGTAACAGAATTTTCTCTTCTTAAAATTTAAAGAAAATTATCAAAGTTATCATTGTAAAAATATGATAAAAGTGAAAACAAACTTGGTAAACCTTTTTTGGTTTCGTGGTAACAGACTATAGGATTCAGTCAATATGAACTGGTTTCCGATACTTCTACTCGGGCTTTAAATTCATTGGCGGATCCAGAGGGGGCGTAGAGGGCGTACACCTCCCCTTTTGCTTGGACTTTTTTTTTAAATGATTAATCAGACTAGACTTCGTGAATTAATAGGGAGATGCAGCATCTAAAATGTCCAACCCTTACACCTTACCAGCAACTACAAAATATGCATGCCCCACGCCAGGAACCGTTTAAAAAGTGCATATTTCACTTATTTTATGTTTTAAGTCCTAAAAAGGGGCAAAAAAAAAATTTCGCCTCGCTCCCCTCGTTACAAAACTACAGCCCCTCTTTCAAAAAGCCTGAATCCGCCCCTGTTTATATCTGACTATGCGGTTGGCTTTAGCTCATTGTTGCATGCCGTACAGTGACCTATAGTTGTTAATTTCTGTGTCATTTGGTCTCTTCGAAGAGTTGTCTCATTGGCATCTTCTTATGTGTAGTCAAAATCACTGGAAAGAACTGATGAAAACTTGGACTTGTTACTTCATAGAACTAGCACTTAAATCATGCAGAACAATACACACCAACACGTCATTGTTGAGTAACAAATGAAAGCCTTGCTGTTGTTTGGAAATCACCGTTCTCATTCATTTAAAAGAATGATTTTTACTTTTTTTTTTTAAAGATTAAAGAAAACTGGGGGAAAATTAGAGAATAATGCGTAAAAAATTACTTTTAAAGAATAGACTTATTTTTTGAAGATTAGAAAAAAAGGGGTGAAAATTAAATATTTACAGAAAAACAGCCCCCCCCCCCCCCCCCCCCACAACTCAGACCCTCCTATAAGAATCATTTTAAATAGGATGGACAAAAAGATGGAGGGGTAGAGTGTAATATTTGTAACTGGGCGTTAAGCAATCATGAATCATTTAATCTATTCTTTATATTTTCATCTCTTTATTCTGTAATTTAAAGTGCTTATTCCACTATCATCTTTATTTCTGTAAACTTACTGTCATAGCCTCATATATGTACATGTACATGGTATTTGATACAGGAACAATATACCGTCGTATATTACAAAAATTGAGAATGAAAATGAGGAATGTGTAAAAGAGACAAAAACCCGACTATAGAGCAGACAAAAGAGGAAGGCCTAAATTACGGGTCTTTAATGTAGCGAGAACCTCATGCGTATACATACATGCATTATTGTATGCACATGCTTGTTCCAGAGACATATAATACAATTATATGTCTCTGGATAAACATAATTATTTAGAATTAAAAAGTGTATAGTTATCAATAAGTTCATTTTCAAAATCATTTATTTAAAGTGAAAAATCGCGAATTATCCCTTTAAGGCTTGTTGAAGATCTTCATCAAATAACGAATGAATATAAGAAGATGTGGTATGCTTGTCAATAATTTAATTCACCGTACATGTGGAATACCGTATGATAGTTTTTTTGGTCTAAAAAAAAAATACATCTACCACATGTCTTTGATTTAACAAATGATAAAAGATCTGGCATAAAAACGTGATTCTGAATATAATCTAAAAATTGAAGAGAAAGCCAGACTAAGACGTTATAATAAAAATATATAACGATTTAAAGAATACAAATCTTAAAGTTTTATTACTTAGAGGTATACTGTCCCCTTCTTTTAACCTACAAGAAAACTTCACGAGAGCCGATGATTAAATATCCACCTTGTTTTTCCGTATATATACTGAGCCAAAAAGGTTTAGCAACACTTTTTTTTTATAATTTTTTTTTTGTTGTTTTGGAAAAAAATATTTAAACATCATTGATATAATCCTTAGTTTTACCTGTAACAGTCGTACTTTTTTCCTGCTGATTGATTTCGCGCCATTTCAGCTTTGCACGTGTCAATGATGTTTTACCTTCTGTACCTATTAAAAAAAATCTTTTTCACTAACGTTCAGAAACACACCATTGGTAAGAAAAACACAAACACCGTTGAAAAATTTGCTTGGGGCGTCAACCAGGCCACCCCGAAAATGACAGTCAGAAAGGTCTTGAAACGGTTGATGCCGGAATGAGGGTTGTTGACATCATGGCTCGATTTAATGTGCACTAGGCAACAGTTTAGAGACTAACAAACAGATATCGACAAATTACAACTGCATAGGATAGGTCGATATCTCGTAGACAAGAAAAAACTATCGTCAAGGGAGGAGCGCTTTCTCGCTTTACGTCAACACGTGACAAGTTTTTTTCGGCTAAAAAAGTACTGCATTGACTAAGGGAAGTTGCTGGTGTTCCTGTCAATCCTTCATTGGTGCACTAAGGGCATGGCTGAGAAATTGATTTTGAGAAACACTATACTCATTTAAGCATTTTGACCCTCCCGCGCTCCATACAAAGAAAATCCTAATTAATGTGAGTGATAAACATTCATGTTGCTTCTGACATATCATAATTCCATTTTTGTGTTATTAAAATTATATGTTTAAATTTTATGATTTTGTAATAAAACAAAATTTCATAATTTTGTTGCTAAACTTTTTTGGCTCAGTATATATATTAAAATAACTTAAGAAGCAATTCAAAGGATATTCAATTTGTTTCAATATTGCCGAAAACTGAGGCTACTATAAATTTTATACATGTAGTCGTCTCAGCCGAAAACAATACATAATATTGATAATATAAGCAAGTGTGACAAACCAAATTGAATCACAAATTTGTTGTTTGGGATTATTCATGGTTCACTAGTATTCCTTTCACGAATTTGGCTATACTTTTGGACCTTTTGGATTATAGCTCTTCGTCTTTTATATTAAATTTGCTTTTGATTTCATATATTTTGGCCTCGAGCATCACTGAAGAGACATGTATTTTCGAAATGCGCATCTAGTACAAGAAAATTGGTACCGTTAATTGTATTCTATATTAACCAGTGACACGTGTCCTAATTTTTAAGAAAAGGGATAGAAAAAGTATGAATCAAAAATATCCGGTTTTTCAAAACTATATTTTCAAAATGCATTGCATAATTTAAACCGATTTAAAGTGTTTCATTTTATTGTATGTTTGTGCGTATACGAAAAAATGATAGAAAGTTAAACTTCAATGTTCATGACTTACAAGTATTATAATATTTCTTGTAAAATTGATAAATGAGCGGTTTTCACAAATACTGAACATTAGAATATATCGTAAACGTCAATTAATGAACAAGCAACCCAACGAGAAAAACATAATTTCAGAGGCATCTACATGTACATGTATAACTAGTTTTGAGTTAGAGAAATCATTCAACATGTTCATTGCCATATGATTCTAATCAGATTTGTGAGTTTTTTTCGATTTACGAATAAGTCTATAAGATACAAAAAATTAATTGAAGCAAAAAAAAAGAAAGAGACATGAAATAACGAATTAACATAAGTTTACAAATACATACCTAGGTGCATTTACCAAAACAACATTTGAACTTATTAATACATTTTTTCATATTATTGTAATTTTATGTTTATGTACCCGATATGGAGTTCTTCTGTCATTAAAAATCACTTGAATGGGTATTTCTGGTGTATATACATGTATCACACTTGCTATCTACATGTACAATATACGGAAATGACACGGCTGGGTATTTTAAAGTTACTGAAGGTAGATTACTGGCAGATGTATATCCCCGGGCGAAGAATTTACTGATTTGTCAAAACGGTTAGGTGTAACTTGTCATATTGTAAAGTTTTGAATCGCGCTCATCTCTTTTTTTTATTATATGAATTGCGCCAATAAATGAAACTTGACACATTCCCCATTTCCATTCTCAATTTTATTAATTGTGTCATATTTATCTCGAAACTATTAACCTATTTACACGTACATGTAACATTAGAATACCTACTTCAACTGTTGAATAACTTTATAATTACTAAAATTCAAAATTATGTACTTCTCCTTCCGTATGCTATGTTTTTTTGTGTCAATTCTATCTTTCCATCAGGTCCATAGTGCACTTTTTTTGTCAGTCTAAGTGCACTAAGGAGGCCCTTTCAGTTTGCGATTTCTGTACCTACATGAAAATACCTAAAAGGACCTCCTCAGTGCACTAAGAAGAAACATTTGAAAAGAAGTCTATAATATTTGCGCAATTAAATGATTGTTTTATTGGCGCTAATGAATGTTGCAGTTTTTATGATAAAGTTATGCAAAAAAAGAATTCGCGTAATTAACTTGTGGTGCAAATTAATTCTTTTTTAGCCAAACTGGATATCGGCCTTCAAAACATTGTGTATACACAAACAAAGCAAGATTTATCTTTTGCGCAGTCTAGCCGGAGAATACAAGCTTTTGCAATTTGTGAAGGATTTTAATTTTAGAATGTAATGAACAAGTAAGAAGATCGTTAAATCGGAAAATGAGCTATGCACGATGAAAGTTTGGTGCGTCGATAAAAATTTAATGGATTCACTTGATAATTGTAAAGTTTCAAGTCTTTAAAAATAACACCCATTTGTAGAACTGATTATTTCGATCCTTCAAATATGCATGTGTAGAATAATAATAAAAAAAATATATTATTAAGTCTCTTTCATATAGATACTGTAGATTTGTATTTGAACATCGATTGCAAACATAACGTTCAGTGAGAAATATTTCATGTATTCGTACAGAAAACAAATCAACTTCTTTCAGAATACAATTGATTGGTTATTGAAGTAAATGATTTGCGACAGAATCAGTGACACTTGGCCAGAAGCTTACCTCTAAAATAAAGAAATATAAAAAAAGGTAGAGTTATTTTTAATTCTGTATTTTACTCATAAAGGACTTAAGCACTTTTTACAGTCAATGCCGAAAATATGAAATACATCGATTTAAATTATGTACACAATATATAATTTTTGTGTACATAGTTTTCCGTGTCTACATTTGAATACGAGTACAATATAGAAAACCATCATGTTATATATTTAACTAATTTTTTTTCAACAGATTCACAAGTTTTGCATTTTTAAACCGCGTGTGCATATATATTTTAATGTTTTTATTTTAATTCCTTACATATGAACATGATACGTGTATTATTCATTCGTTTCAACGTTTTAAATTGTGAAGCATGTGACTTTAATAAGACTATACGCATTTAAAGTTTGAAACAAAAAACGATAGATACATCGAGGTCGTTTTGCTTGGGTGATTTACCTGTAAAAAGCTCGGGTCTCATCCCTGTTTAAAACGAATTAATGCATGTTTGAAATAGTTTAACGGGGGCGTGGCCTATTAGTTTAACGCAACTAACCAGCAACTTGATTTCAATTGATTCACCGCAGAGAAATCTATTTGACTGGCGTTAAAATGAATTGATATGAATTGATATGAATTAAATATAATTTTTAATTTTTGTCAATCTTTATCAAATAACGATCAATCTCATTTAAATAGCGTTAACACGTTTTTGTCCGTTCAAGTTAAATTCGGGTTACTAGTGTATGTATTAACAAACCTTGACTGGCTACAACTGTATTCACGTTAAACCTTATAAACTTTTCTGCATTCAGTGCTTTCCTGATAGCTGTACACTGGGCATTATACTGGCTCATTATATTGATGCTGTATTCTGGATCTATCTTTTCTTCATCCACCAAATATTTAAAGATCTTTACCTTTACAAAAAAATGATTTGTTTACTGTCAGTTTCTTTGTATTTTCTTTTGTGTGCAATTATTACTGGTTACGAATGTCAAATTATTGAATTCGAATTTATGAAAAAACCCTAAACTGCAATATAAGTTTAAATTTATGGTCACAATATTGTGAACATTTGTTGTCAGTTTATTTTCGAGGAGAAATAGTATGATTGTCAATTAGACAATTATCCACCAGATACCAGTTATGCGGATATAAACAATAATAGTTCACTTTTAAGCATTTAACAATTATATATTATTCCACTGCATGCTGATTTTGATAGCGAAATCAACATCTGATTGGTTGAAACTATTCCACGTGACGTCGAACGAAACTTTATATTCCATTCTGAGTATTATTTCCTCTCTAAACGTCGATATTGCCTTGAGCGACGTTATCCACAGTTAATGTTTTAAAACTTTTTCATCACTTTTTTTAAGATAGTAAAGTAATTTCTGTTTTTAAAAACTATTTCAGATCTAAAAACAAAAATAAATGAATAATAAACTTTTAATCGGTTCTTATTATTATTGTGTATGTTGAGTTTAGTTATAAAAAAGCAAACGGATGAAAAAAAATCATGTTAACTAATATCTTATGTTCAGAAGTAAAAAAAAATATGGGCAGTGGAATAAAACATATATTTCCCTTGGCCTCGAGATAAATGAAGATTTTCTCACCCTCGAAAAATCATTTTTCCCTCGGGCAAAGCCCTCGTGAAATTTAGATGTTCTTGGGTGAACAAATTTTCATATCTCCGTCAGGCACGGGAAATAAATGCGACAAAATTTGAAACAAATTGTAACGAGAAAAACAAAGGTATAATTTAAGCTAAAACAATAAACGGAATCAAATATGATAAAAGGTACCACCATGACAACTACTAAATCATAGAACCCTGACTTGACACAGAAATAGAAGTGGTATAACACGTGTGTAAACACCATTTATGTACCTACCATTAGGTAGTTGTGTCACAGCACAACATGAACTCTAACTAGGAAAATCAGCTTGAAGGGGCTGTTTATAATATTGGCAAGGAGAACAAAACAAAAATTGAACAAATATCATAGGGTACTAATTTAAGAGTGCTTACAAATCTTGAAAGCTATTAAAAACCCATTTATAAATAATTATATATATACGATTTTATAGACTAATGTCAATCAATACATATCCAACGGATTAGTGTAAAAACGTAATGTTAACATAAAAGAGAGTCAGAGAACATCCTGTTTATTTTCCATATATCATCTTTTAGTTTTTTGTCTTCCTTGTAGATTATTATTCCTCTATTTGTTATATAGGTATCTATTATTTGATTATAATGTTTTTATTAACAAATATTATACAGATTGACACGAGTTTCTTGATAAAATTAATTAGATGTTTAAAGCATGAAATCCAAAGAGACATATTAGGACATCCAAATCCTTCTTTAACAAAATTGTTAAGAGTTATAACCTTAGTAATAGCAAAATGACATGAAATATAGCATACCTAGTTAGGTTTCTTGCATATATATCTTGCCAATATCGAGTCATTGTGTATTTTAAAAAATAGTATACCCACCAATTTCAGTCTAGGTATCAACACAGAGGTTTACAATATAAACATACTAGTTTATGACAGATATGAATAATGAAACAAATTCGAGAGTAGCATTTATCAGACTCGTTCTTGACCAGAATGTTGAAAGCGAAAAATATACAGATTGTTGTACACTATATAAGTACTGACCATATTTAGGTACAATGTTAAAAAAATATTATTTTTTGACCGTTCTTGTGTTTTATATGTGCTTTTATATTTCGTTTTGTATATGCTTGATTTTTTGTGCTAATAATTAATATACTGTTACTTATTTATCACTGTATGTGTTTAATTTTTGATCAAGTATTACATATTATTTTACTTTCTTACCACATGTTCCACCTCTTCTTGGTTAGAACAGGACTGTTCATTTCCTTCATCTGTATCAAAAGGAAGATAATCCTCCTTGCCCTCAATGTTGCAGAATATTACAGGAATATTTTTGTTTACCCAAGATTTCAGAGGAGATTCGGTCATCCACATTTTTGACTTTTTTGTTCTTAATCTGTTGTAATAGAATTGTTCTGAAGCAAACGCACAAATCTCAGGATTCTGCAAAATAAACAAAATTATATTGAAATATCGACAAGATACATCAGAGACGCCATAAGATACTTTCAGAAGGATGGACACGATTATCCAAATTAGTGTATTCATATTTTTTACCAGAAGAAGTACTTACTTTTTCAAAGCCTTATGATAAATTGAAATGTCGATCCTTGAAAAAGTCTAAATAAACAATGATAAAATAACTCCAGTAACGGATAATCATGTATATTTCTATAAAAATGTGTTTGTAGGAATGATTGGATTTTTAATTTTACATTTCTAAAATGATATACCATTCTGTATTGTGATGTCAATAAAGTTGCCTTATTTGCATATCTTTCAAATAAAGATTTTTCTAATCCCAGTTTTGCTGCATCAGAAGACTTAACAATTGGTCTTAGCTGTTTGTGATCACCAATAAGAACTACTTGTTCTGCTCTGGTTGCAATGATGGCAGCCATACTTTCGGGCTCTGTACACATTCCACACTCATCAATTATAATCTGAAAAATACAACCCCTCGCTCCTCTCAGTAGTTTAGGATTTGTTGCCATAGCTGTGGTACAAAAAATAACGTCATGATGCTGAACCTCTTCAATGACAGCTTTTGAGATTAAGCGTCTGTACTTTGTTACAACTTTATAATCAACTCCGTCCGGATGTTGTTTGAATTGTCGGTCAAAAGCAGCAATCTCTTCCTGGTGAGGCTTTCCAAGCTGCCTAATCAATATATGCATGGATACTTCACGCAAGGGTTCGTCGGCCTTTGCCTTTTCTCCACGTGTATTTGGAAGAGTTTTTCCAGGTATATGAAATTCTTGATCCTCAATAGAACTTCCATACCAGCGAACCATTTTCGGACAGCTATCGCCTAATTTTCTCTTCATCCACCCTGAAATAAAAGATAGTTCAATAAGCAGGTAATAGCGATAGTCTAACATCTTTGTCTGAAATAATTTATCTTATTGAATTTGAAATGAAAGCGTTAATGTGTCGATTAGTTATAGGAAAAAACGCTTACTTGCCACCAAATCTACAGATTTGTTTGAAGGACCACAAAAAATAATCTGTTTCTTGTCATTACCCCTCTCCTGCCATTTCAGGTTGATTTGGTTCAACAGATAAACCAGCTTGAAACCTGTTTGGGTCTTACCAGTACCTAAAAAAAAGTATTTATAGATTGCGTTTGATTTATAATTTTAATGGTAGAAACCATTGTAGATAACTCAGCTGCTTTATGTATGATTTAATGATATAAAATATTTTCAGAGTTGCACAATCCAATTTTTTCATTTGAAATGATTAAAAATTTATCTGCTTTTATCAAATGAAAAAAATATTTAAAAATCTTTGTCACTTCGATGATAAATCATTCTGAAAATCTCGTGAGATACCGCTTTTTAAGCGCACGACATCTACTTTCGGATTCATCTCCTTCAAATACACTGAGAACAAATCGGTTTGGAAGTCAGCCAAAACTTATAACACTAAAGAATGATACAAATAGCAACTTTGCTTAATAAACATTAATTCCTTAAAAGTAGCTGCGAAAATTGTATGGACCTTTTCCTTTTTTGTATGGTTAATGACTGTGGCCATGGCTGTCTATGGTGTATTTTCTTATTTACTATTACTTAGATTTAGAGTAACTATTTCACAACACGTTCCAGATAGAGTTAATTACAAATCACTACAGTACCTGGTGGACCCTGTATCAAACTAAAAGATGATGTCAACGCCCTCTGTATAGCATTGTACTGTTTGTCATTGTTGCGACCCAGTCCTACATTTACAACGTCTGCTTCGGAGTCTCTGCCTAGCTTTAAATGGCCTTTATCTGAAGACAACATATTGTGTGTTGAAATTTATTTTAACCATTTAATGTTTCATATATGAATGAAAAAAGAGAGGCGATGGATACACAGTTAATTAAGTACTATTATTCTAAATGTTCATTTATACATTTTACATGTGTTGAGATGTATATAAAAGAGTGACGAAAGTATAAACTGTACATATGCATGATATGTGATGCTGTAGATAAAATAATTGAGATTCATATAAACTGCACATCTGTAAAACATGTATAAACAGTAAACTAGAATCCGATAAATGTATATAAACAGTTTATATGCATCTTTCCAGATGTACAGTTATTATGCATCTCAACAAATGTAAAGTTGACATGCATGTTATCAAACGTACAGCAAAATTGCTTGTACTAAAATACAGTGTACAAAAGGGATATTCATACTCTTAGACGAAAATACAATTACAACATCATATTGCAATTTGATAAATATATTTTTTGATCAAATAAGCTATAATGTGCGTGTACTCTCTAATCAAAACTATATCAACCATCACATAATCATTTACACAGCATTACACACAACAAATATTCATATATATTTATACATGATTCAACTCACCAAGTTTTGGTATAGTTGTTCCCAAGGCTATAGCTTTCGCAAGATTAGTGGCTTTGTTGAGGCATTGTAAAACTGCATCTATTCTTCTACAATAGATTTGTATAGATTTGAATAAATTATATTAATTAATAAATTATAAATTTCGAATAAACATATCTTACTTTCTCAGAATTTATAGTTTTAGAACCTAATTTTGCATGTGCCAAATTTAGAAGAGAACATTTTTATTTACAATTAATCGAGACTATGACTCTTAATGTACAAAATCAACTTACTGATCGGCACTAGATTTGGAAATGATTTCAATGCTACATCGCTGTTTGTTTTCCTCTGTCATTAGTTCAGTGGGAACTGGTTTGCTATTTTTGTGAAGCCGGAATATCAAATCGGTCTTTCCATTTTTTACTTGTGCTCTATCTATTTTTGCATGTGCCATCCAAATAACATAATCGCGTGGTGCAATATTGCCCTTAAGAATATCCCGTTTGTCTATTTCTTTTTTAAAGATCGGACATTTAATACACATATAATCTGGACTGGCAATTTCTTTTATTCCTTCTTCGTTTTCTTCATCGACCTTCTCTTCTTTGTCGATTAGAAACACACTCAAAGGTGTTTTGTTAATCTCAATATTCCTTTGATCACAAAATCCTTTGCTGAGTGAGAACTTTCCTTCATACTGTGAGAGAAACTTTACCGGAACATCATTTATTGTCGGTGTGCTACTTTTAACTGAGTTTGAGGCTGATTCCATTTCTACTAGTGGTTTCCATGTCCTAAGATAATCGACGGCACTAAAGTAAGTTTCTTTGGACGGAGATGTTGCATATTGTTCCAGATATTTTACAGGGTCCTTGACATGTAGGAAACAATGTTTGACATTTTTTGTCATATCGAAGATCTCGATTTGTGGAATGAGAACACCCTTAACGGATTCGGCAGATAGTTGAAGAGGTACTATTTGTTTGTGATTAAAGGTCATAGTGAACTGACAACTTTGTAATGTAATTGATCCTTCTCGTACCTCGGAACTGACGTCTTTTACTGTCTCAAAACATGATGGTATGTTTTCCACAAGCTTGTCGACGTTTTCTTTCGAATGTCCTAATCCATCATCGTTTATAATTTTGAGTAACTGTTTCATTTTGTCCTTTGGACTTTTTGCTGAAGTAAAACTTTCAAGGATTACTTTCCATTTCCTTTGCTGTTGGAAAAATCCTCTGTTGTGTGGATTCAACCTGTAACCATCCGGTTTTAAGTCTTTTGTTCTAATAGGCGTATATCCGTTGAATGAATATAATCTCTTTTTCCATGTCAGTTCTAAGATTTTTCGACCATCTAACCTATCTGTCTTGAATTCTGGTTTCTTTACAGCATTTAAATAATTTAATTGAAGAGTTTTCGAAATTTTTGGTAGATATCTATGACCAGGAAAGACAACTGATACCTCTTTATCAGAAACAGTTTTCACAAATCCGTATAACATCTGCGGTTCTTTCATTAATTTGTATCCCCATGTCAAAGCTCTACACTGCTTTTGGTAATTCTTTGATCGCCTTGTCACTTCGTTTAGATAAAAACACATTTTGGAAACATCATCTTTTGTGTAGCAAGGACCCTTCTTATCTAACGCACAATGTAATAACCGATGAACAATGATATCTACATATCGTCGAATTGGTGATGTAAACTGGGTGTATGGGAACATTCCTAGGGAAAAGTGAGAACCATCTTGTCTTGTATGTACTTCACCTGAACATTTGTATTCTGCTTTTTCTTGGTATTCATACCACTCGTCTAGTGCCAAACACGAGAATGGATGTAAGTCATCACAACCTATGATTTGACTTGCCGCTGTGTAATCTTTTCGTTCTATTGCTAACAGGAGTTTTTTTCCAAACCCAGTGTTGATACATGAGTAGCTTAGTATATCTTGCTGTCGGAGTATTTTCAATTGTTAGCTTTCGATCATGCCATAGCGTGGGAGACGGCCGAATTTCCTGTAACTTTACTATCAAATCAGCATAAAATTCATGGGATTCCAGCCATGTTCTTACTTGCTCCGGGTTTGGTGGCTGCTGTACTCTGAGTGGAATGCAGTCTTTGAATTTCTCCTACGAGATATTTCCCTATTGTGTGATTTGCAAGTATCATGAATTCTTCAACCAAATAATGAGCCTCCAGTGTGTCCGTGAAATCGTCATCCTCACCATCTACTGCCATCGGAAAGTAAAACATGCCACTTCCCAATCTGGTAAGCCTTTGGTTTTTAGCAAGTTTAAACAAGCAATTAACTTGCTTACATAATGAATCTGAAATCGTTGTCCCAACTTTAAGAATAATGTCTTGAGCTTGTCGATATGACAACTGATTAATTGATTTTATTTGACTTCTTTTAATTTGAGTTAAATGCTTTTGGAGACCTTCCTTTTTGTCAAAGGTAAAAAATATGGTAATTGCAGGTCGTGTTTTTCCAGGTATTAAGCTGCATAGTTCCGTACTTAATGGTTTAGGCAACATGTGGTATGGATTGATACCCTGACCGGGATAGAATGTTGTGGCACGATCATAAGCTTCAATGTCAATATGGCTATTCTTTTCAATGTAAGAAGTGACATCTGCAATGTGCACACCAACTTTGTATGTGTCACCTAACTCTTCGATGCTCAAAGCATCATCTAAGTCTTTAGCATTTGATGGATCAATCGTAAAAACTTCCATAGCTGTTAAGTCAATTCTATCTTTTTTGCACACAAGAGGGTCATCTAATTCTAGTAACCAATTAAGATTTTCTATTGTCTCCTTTTTGTACGTAGTAGGTACTTGGTGTTGAAGTTTCAAGATTTCCATTCCTGTATTCATACCACTCTTTGCATTCAATACTTTAATAACTGCACCACGTGGGTATATGTCATGCCAGTATATCAAAGCTACCAAAAATATATAGTTTTTTGTTTCACCTGGTTTTATATTAAAAAGTTCTTTCTTCTCATATATTTTATGATAGTATGATACTAAACCCCTAACGGGAGGGATTGTACCTGATTTTCATATGATGAAGACATAATCTTTCAATCAGTTTAATTGAGGTCTGGAGCTGGCATGTCAGTTAACTGCTAGTAGTCTGTTGTTATTTATGTATTATTGTCATTTTATTTATTTTCTTTTGTTACATCTTTTGACATCAGACTCGGACTTCTCTTGAACTGAATTTTAATGTGCGTATTGTTATTCTTTTACTTTTCTACATTGGCTAGAGGTATAGGGGGAGGGTTGAGATCTCATAAACATGTTTAACCCCGCCGCAATTTTGCGCCTGTCCCAAGTCAGGAGCCTCTGGCCTTTGTTAGTCTTGTATGATTTTAAATTTTAGTTTCTTGTGTATAATTCGGAGTTTAGTATGACGTCCATTATCACTGTACTATTATGCATATTTTAGGGGCCAGCTGAAGGACACCTACGGGTGCGGGAATTCTCGCTACATTGAAGACCCATTGGTTGCCTTCGGCTGTTGTTTGCTCTATGGTCGGGTGGTTGTCGCTTTGACATATTCACCATTTCCTTTCTCAATTTTATTTGTGTTCAAGTTCTGCCTTCTCTGCATTATAATTGAATACATCAATTTGTTTATCATGTGTACTCTTTCTTTTCAATATATGAAGTTTTGGTATTGTTTTTGATACTGGAATCATTAAATGATATTCTGATTCATCCAACATACAAACAAAGACAGGGTGTTTAACATTTGCATGATGACTTCTTTTAAAAACTCCTCTTATCTTACCATAAACTTTCAAATTTAGTTTGGACATATCTACAGTAACATTAAGCCTTGGACCAATATGATTGTTCTTTTTGTATTCGTCTATCTCATCCTTTAGTATTTCAACACAAACTTCATCCTCGTTGAAAACTCTCCCTATTTTTGATCGCCCAGATATTTCAATTTCAGATATGCTGTCAGAATGGTCTGTGTTTTTACATATGGCTTTATGAGCAGCTTCAAGTCTAACTATGCATATCTTGAATTGTTTCGGAGATCTTCTACAAAGTGCTTTCAGTTCTTCTGTCTCTTGAAATTCCTCGTAGTGAAAGTGGTTTTTCTTTTGTCTTGGCTTTGAATGTTGGTCCAAATATTTCTCAGATAAAATTATACCATTTTTTAAAACATCATGTTCATTTAACTCATTGTCATGATTGTTTTCGTATATCTCAACACTTTTCTCGTAGTAATCAATAGGTTCAGTATCACCGTCGTCTTCGTCATCACTGGATGTATCATCAGAACCAATCCAATTGTCTCTAATCATTTTGTCAAATTCATCGTCGCTTTCGACATCAGAAACTTCGTGACCTTTTGGAATTTGTATTTTTTCGTCTTCCTTGGATGAGCTAATGCATTCATTTGAGTGTGTAAGTTCTTTTAAAATTTTAGGCCATTTCCCTTGGAAACCATTCCATGACGTTGGCATCGTAAAGTTTTCCAAAGGTTCGTTTTCTCTTTTGGCTGAAAGAAATTTTTTCAATCCGATTATTATTAAAAATTAAATACATATGAAGAAACAATAGCAATATAAGCATTGCATGGGTATGAAAATACAGTCTAGTCAGTCATAAAGCAGAAATGAATACACAATCGTTTGATAGTAAATTCTCAAATAGGAACATTAATATAGCGACTACAAAATAAAAATATCAAATATATATGTGCAGTAATAATCAATGCAACGTACTTTTCTCATCTTTTAATAAACAAAAGTGGGATGTAAGTTATTTGACCTGACAATTCAACCTACAAGGTTTTTCCATATATGCGGACAAACCATGAACAAAATTTTCTTGTTTCTTTATTTCTATCTTTAATCTTGATTTTTAGCGATTTTTTCCCCACCTAAACGACGGTTACGCTTCCGATGTTCTAACTTAAAAAGCCGAATGATTTTAAAGACATTGTTTATTTGTACACGGACAGAAGCTCAAAAACATGTTCAATTCACCTATATGCGGACAAATTTTTGATTCTGTATGTTTAAATTTATATTTAAGGATGTTTAAGGGGCATGTATAATCCTTTAATAATGGCTGTCGCCATAATAAGACTATACGACCGCTATGCAAATTAGCAAAGTACCCTTCATTTTGCCATATGCTATACGATGCAACCCACCACCAAATTTGTTAGATTTCAGAAAAGTCGAAAATTCATCTTGTCTGAGAGCTTACTGATTTGAGTTTTGATTCTTATATAGGGAGATGCATGCATAGCAGGAAAAAAATATAATAACATAAGCAGCACGACAGATGCAAAATGCGGAGCAGGATCTGCTTACCCTTCCGGAGCACCTGAGATCACCCCGGTTTTGGTGGGATTCGTGTTGCTTAGTCTTTAGTTTTCTGTGTTGTGTCGTCTGTACTATTATTTGTCTGTTTGTCTTTTTATTACTTTGTTAGCCATGGCGTTTTCGGTTTATTTCCAATCTATGAGTTTGACTGTCTCTAAGATTTCTTTCATCCCTTTTTAGTCAGGAATATGACAGTTGTTATACATGGGTGAAATATGATTGAGCTTTTAATCCTGTCATTTTATAAACTACTAGTTTTGAAATTCCTGAGAGTTCGTTTTTTTGTTATTTAAAATTTTAGTATAATCCTTTGAGATCGCGCTCCTTTGAGATCGAGTTTTGAATGGATAAATGATTTGAATACGCTTAAAAACTACAGTTACCTGTTACGTTTATCTTTATTGACAATGTGTTACCAATACTTAGACTACAGGTACATTTATAAGACATGGATCGAATATTTTAAGCATGTATTCCCTGAGTTGGAACACAGTAGAGTCTAACGTGATTGTTAAAATCTGTTCTTTTAGAATTATCCAAGACGTTAAACCCGTTGTCATTTGTTAAATAGACAATCTTTCTTTTGTATAGGAAATGGCTATGATTATATGTACTTCAACTATTATGCAAGAGACACATACATAAATCAACAAGACGTGTGTGCAGACAACAAATAATTATATAGTACCTAATCGAAGACTTATTGCTGTATACGTCAGAGAAGTTTATTTCACATGTGAAATTATCGGGTTTTTTTCTGGGAAAACTTTGTGATACATTGCAGCCAATGTAATAAAGAGGATTATAAGCAAACCTCTTTCTGTAATTTAGTTTTCTTAAAAATCGAAAATCGAATTATGAGGTATTATTAGAATACGTGTTGTGCTTGGGACATCCGTCGTATTACCTATACTAGTAGATAAATCGGAACTATTGTGAGGTATTAAAGGTCATTGTTAACTCCGCTTCTTTTAAATTAATTCATTCTATCATATAATAGCAGGCATGAATTAGCAAAACAGCTGATATAGTGATGTTTTTCTGTTAAAATAAGAGCGTGAAGACATTATTGTTAATCCTACTTACGACGATGTCGTTTCTTTTTCTGATGTTTTTCTTTTATTTCCTCAACTTTTATTCTTTGCTGTAATGGTTATCATATATTAAACAATTACAAAAAGACAATCCAAACATCATAGCACTTCAGTAGTGCCATGCAATTGAATACGGTTTGTGTTATTGAAATTTATTGTTACAAAATTTAAGATTTTTTTGGTATTGAGTTTAAATTCCTTGCCCGACACTGCTCCTCCTTTTTATTCCTTCTGTTTTATAAAACTCGTCATTTCTATAATCAGTTTCAATTTTGAAATGTTTTGGCATCACTGCAGATACCTTAATTGTCAAAATGTGCATCTGCTTAAAGGAATTGGTGCGTTACTTTTACCAGTATTTTTTTATCCGTACTTGGAAAATAATGGAAAATGTGTTCCCTTGGTTCCATTTGAGGAGACACCAATAAATTGATTTAAGTCTCAAACGGTTGTTCGAAAATCCCCCAAAAATTAACTAAGTGAAATTCCAAATTTATCCACTGCGATAATTTCAGTAATTAAAAAATTAACAAGGCACAGAAGGGGCGATAGAAAGAACTTTTAAAAAATTTGCTTACATATTTTGTATTGAACATTTAATGACGATAGCAAAACTTTTGGTTGCTTAAACAATATATTGATATGAAGATGTACTAACCTGTTTAATACCAGTATAATTAGAATCTATAACATATTCATTGTCGCTATCTACGACTTCGTCCTCTAATTGCTGTCTTTCGTCTTCAAATTTGTTTATCTGGTCTAACATTGGAGAAACAGCTGATTGGTCTTCCTGTATGTAAAAGATCAATAACTTCATCAAAGATACAGTATCAGGATCAACATTTTATACAACAGATACCCTATATGTTTGCAGTAGAGTCATCAGTGTCAACCTAATTAAAAAGTTAAAAAAGGTAAAAGAAAGTTAGAAATTAAAGAGTGGGGATGATCTACATTTCCGAACGGTTCTGCCAAATATAGCTGGGGTAACTTACTCCTGTGGTATTTGAAAAATTCTATGTTTTGTAAACAGCTGATTACTGATCATGACCATATCAATAAAAATGCACGTAGAAAACTTTTTGTTTAATTTAAGTTACATTAGCATGATTATTTGATAGCACGATCCAGCATTCAAATCAACGATGCAAAACATTTGTAATTTTGTTCATAATCTATGCATGATAATTATATTTTAACATAAAACTTATGTCAAAAATTTAGCCAGACACAAGACAAAGAAGTTAGCTGTATACCACCATCGCAAATTATGAGATAGATTGGCAATTAATGTGTAATATTGTTTTTACAAACCAAGAATAAGTGAAGTATTGTAATATTTAAACTGTTAAAGAAATACCAAATATTGGTGCTAATTTGAACTTGGTCATTAAAGAAGAAATAACTCAAATAGTTTTTTAATTCATGAAGAATTATTGAAAAAAGGAGTAGGTCCGGTAAGGGCCGATTATGGCCTCAAATGTTTAGGTTCGTCTAAAGTGTTTAAGCACTTAAGTGTCTATTTCAATTGATTCAATTAGTTTGTGTGAAAGATTTTAACTGATTTAGCCATTAAAAACTCTTCGATTCAAGCTTAAATATGGAAAAAAAAATCAGGTTAATCTAAAAAAGGTTCTGGACACTGTTTAAGCACTTAAGTGTCTATTTCAATTGATTCAATTAGTTTATGTGAAAGATTTTAACTGATTTGGTCATTAAAAACGCTCCGATTCAAGCTTAAATATGAAGAATCTATCAAATATGCAAAAAAAAACTCCCTTATCAGATGGTTTTTGTCAAAAACAGAAGTGGACGCATCCGTGTTCATTCTCAATCTTTATATTTGTTATGTATTATCATCAAATACAACTTACATTTCAATATTATGAATGAACACGAATGCGGCCACTTTCATTTAAGACGGAAATCGTCTAAAATTTAACAAAAATGCTAAAATTGTGAAGATTTCAGTAATTTAGCAAGACTTAATGATGCTAGTACCCGATAAATGTGCATTGTATTGTCAAAAACAGCACATATTTATGTAGCAGTTGCATTCTACTTTCCAGTAAATGGCTAAAAAATTACATTTTCACAATTTTGTAAAACTTCAAAATTTTAGGGCCAAAAAGGGGTCTAACTCAATCTACTCTTTTTAATTCTAACTTGATTCTAACAAGACATTTTTTACATTTTGTCTGTTTTATTAAATTTTAATGCAAAAAAAGGTATTTATTGCAATATTCAGTCTGTTTTAACAAATATCAAGTATTGGTGTCTATTTGAATCATTTTTTTAACTTCGTGACTCAATTGCTTTCTTTTTATATTCTTCAAAATATCACTAAACCTGTCTTCTCACAAATTGTTTTAAAACTTTATTTCATAGACGTGTTTATTTTATATAATCAACCTATGCAGTTTTTTGAAATATTTCTCGACATGTAGGTTGACCTATATTTTTTACTTTATTTTTAAAAAAAATGATTAAATCTACATTTTGTAGCATTTGCCAATTCTATTTTGTGCAATTTATACCGATGATCCACTCTAAGTATATTCAAAAAGTTCTAAATATGTAATGTCGTAAACTCGCTTCTTTGGTATTTCCGTTTCTCTGACTAAATGTCAATTTTATTTTGTTTTGTTTTTTTCGTTATTCTTCTTTTTACAAAACTTGACAATGTATAGAACAATCTTGATATGGTTAAACATATTTGCAATCGTATTCAAATATTACACTTTCTGTTTCAACTAAAATGTCTCAAAATTACACCAGGTTTCTGACATTTTCAGAACGATTCGTGTATATATCGAAATAATACAATTGAAATTAAGTAGTGTTCTCATATATTTTCTCCTTTAAATTTTTGTTTACATGTCCAATACCTTAGTTGTTGTCAATTCTAGGTAATGTTCAATCTTCTTTTTCGCAATATCTGTGTTTTTCAGCATGATGAGGGCTTCAATCCATACAAGAAAGAAATTTTTGAATTCTGAATTTCCTGGTTTAATTGGAGAGTGTGTATCAACTGTGAAATGTAAAGATCATTATTTGATTATTATTGTGCTTTAGCTATACTTAAAGTGGCATAGGATATACGTTTCGGACAAGATTCAAATAGCAGATTGAGAAATCTTGAGTTCTTTATGAAAATAATAAACTCATCATAGATATCAGGATTAAAATTATGTACGCCAAATGACCTTGTGCAGGCAAAATCGTTGACAATTAACATCGAAGTTGAACACACTTGTGAGGTGTTTTTATTTTATTTATTAATGAATAAATAACATATATCAATATCAGCTTCCAATAGCTACATGCAATGTTAAAAGAATCAGCTGACATTGTTAATGTATTAAATGAAAATATGTAATTACATGCTTGGGTTGAATAAAAACAGTTGATTTTTAACAAGTTGCAAAATTATGAATTGTTGGAAAAATCAAAATAATACAAAACGCATATGTTAATTTGGTTGCTTACTTTTTTTGGAAATATGGCATACGTCCCGATATTGTCCCTGAAATATAAACATGCAACGTGAATCAATATATTTCTCATTAAAGTTGTAACACTAAAATTCACAATGCATATATATATATATATATATATATATACAATATATATTATAACCTTACTTTTAACATTAAAGTAATACCGGGTACTTGTTTTGATCTTTTAGCAATACTTGCAATTTTTCGCAGCACAATTGTAAAACAAACGATTGCATAAAAAGAATATTAGAGAGACAGCATGTCTATTTTCACCTTAAAATATTTGTTAGATGATTGATGTAACAAATTATGGTTTGGGATACATAATAATATTTGTGTAACTGTAAGTACCAAAAACGGCCAGTTTATGATTCTTAAACATTGGTACGTTTTCATTATATTTTTATTGCTTTTCCATTGTTAAAAATAATACCGATTCTAACATGACGTCCTCCAAACGTTTTGAGTACACATCCGTGGTGAAATATGAATATATTGTTTGGGCTGTTCCGATCGTACTCCCACGTTGTATGCTTTTTTATAAATGAGCTAATCGGCGTTATAGAATAATGACGTCAGAATATAAGCATTTTACAAGAAAATACACACTTGTGAAACCAAAAATCATCACAACAAGGAAACGTAAACAGATGCTAAAATGTGTTATATCAGCCATTGTTTGTATACATATAAGACATATAAGTACAATTAATATTTAGATTCATCCAAACCTATCTAAATATGTTATTGTAAATAGTTTGAGCATGTCACTTATTCAGTTTGCTCCGTTTTGTTACGTCAATTTAATAGTGCATTTATTTATGGGAACGGCAAGTAATGCCTTCACCTAGAGCGCTTTGATCAAAAACAATTGCCGTACATTTGTATTTGACCTATTAGAATCGAAAAAATTCATGGGGGCTTGAATATATTATGATTTTACCACGGGTTGTTCCTTTATGCCGATGTTTTACCCCTCCTTAACGCTCAGGGTAAAATATTTGTCATAAAGGGCCAACCCGTTGTAAAATCACGATATATTCAAGCCCCCATGAATTATTTCTTAATTATACCACTATATGAATTTATTGTTAAATACTAGTAACTCTTCCTTTGAATACCGTATAGCGAGTTATTTTCGTGGGGTGTAAATTTTCGGTTATTTTCGCGGATAGAACAAGATCGCCAAAATAAGTTTCATCAATTTAAAAGTGAACATGCAAAGGTATATATAAAAGTTTTGAATCCGCCAAAACAATAACCGCCAAAATATTTTCGTTTACCTTATTCAATGAAAATTGCGAAATTTTACACCCGCGAAAATAACCCGCTATACGGTACAGTATGCATGTTCTTGTAAGGTAATATTTTGTTTTTGACAATTAAAACCGCAAATCTGTAAGACATACCATTAAAAGAAAACATTTTGCTATTTGCACTGAGATATTTCTTGAATCTTCGAATATGCAGCCTGGGTCACTCAGACTCTTCTTCATCTTGCTCAAGGAAATGTTTAAGTCAATATACACATGGAAAGACTTTGTGCAGTTGACTATAGGATTGGCTTCCAATGACTCATCGGCTGAATCTTTTATACTTCTTATTAACTGTATGAGGCTCTGAAAAAGATATATAAGCCAGAGCTAGAAATGAGAATTACTTTGAATAACTTTTTTACCTGCCGTTTTCACACATGTTTAAGCGACAATGTATCATTGAATTTATCTAAAATCTCCATCTTACATTTTAAATTAACAACCTACCAACAATGTGTTTACTATGATAGTCGTAAATATATAATAAATCCTTTATGAAATCTTTATTATTTTGTATAGAGAAGTTTCCTTTTTAAAACTAACTTTAATCTTTTAATCTAATACAGATCTTACTCTATAGTCTCCAGTGGTCGATATTTCTTCAATTACAGGAACCCAAAGTTCTCTAACCTCTACATAATGTAAAGGATATGGTTCTATCGTTTCCCTCCGGAAATATTCTATACAAATAATAAAAATATTAATAATTACATCATCGTAAAAAGTCTTTTAAAAGTTTTCAATATGATTTAAATGCACGATTATATAAAACACTTTTTACTTGTGTGAAAAAAAGTTGTCATATATAAGTTCTGATAGTTTGCATTGAATAAAAAATACCCGCTTGTTAATCCGGCGATTGTTTGCCCTTTAATCTTTCATTTCCGAATTTCCACTCAATGGTAGAATACATACCTTGGTAATAATGTTCCAATGTCAACTTCTTATCTGCGCACTAAAGAAAAGAAAGACGGGAAAAAAAATTACTTTGTATACATTCATTGTGCCATAAAAACAAATACAATAGTTGTCAAGCTTTCTTGTACAAATCGCAGCATTCATTAATATGTGGGTTTTTTTAAAGAATAAAATAACTGTTATTAAAGAGTTGATGCTGACAACTTAATGGTTACAAATATAAGTTACTGGCAATGAGTCCTAAAAAAAGAAACACTAATATTTGCGACCGGCAAATCATATATCTGATGCAAAAGCTTTTCAACTACAGCACTATTCCTATTCTGATGCTTAACAAAATGATATAATGCACTTGAGCTTTAAAATCCTGCAATATTTAATATCTTATTTTTGAGCATAACCTATGAATGAAAAGTTCAAACTGAAGGTAACTCCATAATTAGTTCGATTTAAATTCGGATAATGTATTTTAAGCAGCGTTTCGAGATAGGCCTTTTTTTTGTTTTCGATTATATTGTATTATTCGAAAATATAGTGATTTAAAAAATAGAGTATGGCGTCAGTTTTTTTTACGGCATTTCAAGTGTGAGTGTCTATTGTTGATTTGACAGAAAAAAACGAGCTTATCTATAATTAATTTACATTCAAATGGTAAAAGAATATTCATCTAAAATGTTAATACATTTAGTGTCATTATGCGGTTTTTTTTAACAATTTGTGTGTAGTGTAGATCTTGTCTTGTATCTTGTTGATTATGACTTGATAAAGATGAAATGAATATTGAAGAAGGCGTCAAAAAAAGACATGAACCAAACGACATAAACCGAAACACATCCAGAAACTAACTCACAAAAGGTTTAACGGTCTTATATATTTAGATACCAGAATGGTCGCCAAAAGGACAAAAACATGACTTGCATCCGGTATGACAGTTGTTATCCATTCGATTGTGATTTTAATATTGCCATTTGATTAGTGACTTTCCGATTTGATTTTTCCTCCGAGATCCATATTTTTGTGATTTTACTTTTGTCTCACTCCGTTTGATGTTCCAACGGTTTACTCAGGGTTTCTTTTTACCTTTATTAGTATATTCCAAATAATTTTGCGAGAATGAAACATCGGTTTATATTCTGATCTAGCCTTTTTTGTTTGTTTGAGACTGTAACTATCAAATAATGAGTAAAGTATATTTTGTTCATAGTACAAATTACAGGAAACATAAATGTAAATGTATGTATTTTAATCATAAAACTGTACAAAAAGAAACTGAAGTTTCAACTTCCTTCCTTGAACTTTAGATGTCCTATTACTTTATTATTCTTTTTTTGTGTAAATGAGGGGAGAAAGATATCAGAGGGACAGTCAAACTCATAGATCGAAAATAAACTGACAACGCCATGGCTAAAAAGAACAAGACAAACAGACAAATAATAGTACACAACACTGTCTCATGTGCTCTGGAAGGGTAAGCAGAGTCTGCTCCACATGTGTAATTGGCTTAAATTAAATTTAGATGTACCATACGTCCGCCACGATAAACCTCAATAAGTGTGGTATCAGATTCTTCTTCAAGGTTTTCAGATTCTTCCATTTTCTCTGTTTGCATGGAGTCGTTTAATTCTGTTATATCATCTGTTATAGATGTATTTATCTTTTCATCAGTTGTGACTGAATCATCACTGTAATATGGATCGATATCTGAACACGAATCGTGCTCTTTGACTTCATTAACATAATTAATAGGGTTACGTTCAATCCCAGGTAGAGGAAAGTCGTCATCGGTATTCTCCATGTTCAACCAGTAACAAAAGCCTCAACTGTAATATTAAAAATACGCCAATTATTTCACTTTTCACTTATACCTGTTATCTTGCTTTTTTTTTTATGGTTTTGTGAGATTTGATCATCGACAAACTACTGTTCTATCTTGTACTATTTAAATTTTCGTCAGATGTGAAAGAAAATATGCAGTTCTCAAACGCTTGTTTGGCCATTCAACTTACTTTGTTCAAACGTAACTTAATGTTCAATATATTGGAATATAAAGTATGAGCAGTGTGTAAGTATGCATTATTGAATTTGACGATTGAAATGTCCGTTTATTAAATGCATTTTTTATTGCAATTTTAGGTTAAACTTAAATCAGAACCTATAAGTTTAATTAGTACGAAAGATTAAATTTCTTTTTGTTTAAAAAACAATAAAACGATACATAATACATTGCATGCGTCCGATGTGCGTTTCCTGAAATCCCTTCATCAGGAACGCTCAAAGCCGAATATTTAGAAGCCTAATGATGTATAAAGACGAAAACGTTGAGAAGCTAATAAAAAGGACCTAAAAATAGCCGAATCTTTCCTATGCCAACTTTGCCTTGGAGAGCTGAAACCCGTTTTCAGCGTCGTACCCGATTTATACTTTTTGGAGGGGAGGGTTGTCGACCTACACTGCTGGGTCTTTTGTAAACGGGACGTGCGTATTGCGTACTGCACGGTACTGGTTTCGAACCTTGTGTCAATGATGAGTTTTTTTATAACGCTACATATTGTACAGATAACTAAAAAACCACAATAACAGTCTTTGAAGTTATATTAGTTCTTAAAGAGTGTCCTCGTATTACGCCGTTTTTATAACAATACAACGCACTTATTTGATCTGAACCTAGGTAGTTTTGATATCAGTTTCACTTTTAGTTTTCTGAAAACATGAGTTCAATTATTTTTTCCGTTAGTAAACTTACCATATTGATTATGTTTAACCTTACTATTTTATATATCTATATATAAAATATTTGTATTGATATCTACCTGTTTCTACCTGTTTTGACATTATTCCAAGAGTCGTATGACTGATTCATTGCATTGGTGATTTTTGAAAAATATATTGTAGGCCTCGGTTCCTCATGTATTATAAATGAGATAACTTAAACATACTTAAAAAAAATTTTTTTTATCTATTCATTTATTAATACATTTATTTTACTTTCATTAATTTAAAAAAAAAGTTTGTTATCTTTTTGTTCATTTATTTATCTTTCATATCTGTTTTTTCATTTTGTTTATTTATTTATTGCAACATCCGTTTAACAAGTAAAAGTTATTGAAAAGCCAACAGTTTACGTTAAATGTCTATTTAAATTAAGTTAAATACTTCCTTTTAATTCTAAAGGACAAAAACGACAGAAAGAATAGTTTTACATCGACATTTTGAATTTCATACATCACTTTATATATACTTCTTACCTGCTTCAATGCATATTTCATTCTGTTAAAAATAGTATGCACTGTATGTTTCAATTCAAAAATAGGTATATTGGAATTCCCTCGGGGTCAACTATTCTATTATGTAATTGTTATTTTTATATTAGAGTGATTTCCTGGAAATTTTTAAAAATATTGTACATAAACGAAACACAGGTTATAAAAACATAGATAAAAAGATTAGTAAAATAACTCTGTTATCTTTTCTAATTTATAGATAAAGATAGTTTTGAGTATAGCCAATTCAAATACGGTAGAGTTTTATCTTTTAATTGCGTCCTACACTCCAATCATAATCCTGCCTGTGGTTTTTTTACCCCTCCTTCACAAAAATAACATATAGTCATATGAAAAGGAGACATATGTAATCTTTGATTTGCTGTATAACAAAGAAAAAATAAACCAGAATACTCTTTTAGGTCATTTTTTAGTAGCAATAAACCAAAAAAATATGTCAATTGGACATGCTTTGATACTATATATGCCCTTGAATTTTTACTAGATAACATTTTTGTTCGCTTTGGAGATTCCGTATATCGTCAAGTTATCGGAATTCAAATCGGGACATACTGTGCACCACTTATTGCGGACCTGTTTTTGTACTGCTATGAGTTACAATTTATGACAAAAGTCAGCAAAGACCCATCGAAATAACATCTGATAAACAAATTTAATAATACTTTTAGATATTTGGATGACATTTTGGCTCTCAATAATGACGACTTCAGTATGTGTACTAACGAAATTTATCCTGTTTAACTTACTTTAAATAAAGCTAATGCTATCAATGACCACTGTCCTTTCCTCGATCTTGATATATATATATCACTAACGGAAAGCTTAATACTAAAATTTATGATAAAAGAGATGATTTTTCATTTCCTATCGTTAATTATCCATTTTTAGATGTTGACGTTTCCTCGTCACCATCTTACGGTGTTTATATATCTCAACTTGTACGATTCGCTCGTGTATGTAACAATGTTTTAGATTTTAACGAGAGAAATTGATGTATTACTGAAAAATTATTACACCAGGGTTTTCGACATCACAAACTAGTCAAAACATTTACTAAATTTTATCATCGGTATAAGGACATCATTCGTAAATATCGCTAAACATGCAGACTTCTTATACGTTTAGGTATTTCACATCCAATTTTTTATGGAAATATTCTTTATTACGCACAAAAATGTCAGTATTCACCGCAGAAACTAACAAAACCTTTAAATAGACTTATTAAGAAGGGATATAGTTACGATACTATTGTCAGGTCATTAAAGATTGCATATTTTGGCGTTAATATTGATTCACCTATAGGGTCTTTGCATCGGAACTAAACACATTTATTCAAAAAACAGTTGTTGGCATGATACGGGTTATGTTCTTCTCATATATGTTATGATGGTATGATACTTAACACCTAACGGGAAGGATTGTGCCTGATATTCATATGATGAAATCATAATCTTTCAATCAGTTTAATTGAAGTCTGGAGCTGGCATGTCAGCTAGTTGTCTGTTGTTATTTATGTATAATTGTCATTTTGTTTATTTTCTTTGGTTTCATCTCTTGACATCAGACTCGGACTTCTCTTGAATTGAATTTTAAATGTACGTATTGTTATACGTTTACTTTTCTACATTGGCTAGAGGTTTAGGGGGAGGGTTGAGATCTCATAAACATGTTTAACCCCTCCTCATCTTTGCGCCTGTCCCAAGTCAGGAGCCTCTGGTCTTTGTTAGTCTTGTAGTATTTTAATTTTAGTTTCTTGTGTACAATTTGGAAATGAGTATGGCGTTCATTACCACTGAACTAGTATATACTTGTTTAGGGGCCAGCTGAAGGACGCCTCCGGGTGCTGGAATTTCTCGTTACATTGAAGACCTTTGGGTGACCTTCTGCTGTTATTTTTTCTATGGTCGGATTGTTGTCTCTTTGATACATTCCCCATTTCCATTCTCAATTTTATATAGAATACATATTATTGTTCGCTATGGTAGAAATGACGAGGATGGTTTGACAGTCTTCTTGTGAGGTTTTTAATCTAAGGGGGCACTAAGAAATAAAATAATGACAAATTTTGTATCATCATGTCCATTTAAGTCGCCAAAAGTGTCTGTTCTTAAGAAATTAAATGTGATATGCTATACATCAACTGATCTAGTTTCATAAAAATTGTCTACAAATACATGCAATATTCATATTCAAAATGTGTATTTTATTTCGTTTGAAATTGGGTTTTTCCCGTTTGCTATTTGTAGTAATTATTTATAGATGGGAACTAGTATAGCTAGTTCTGAAACTGGTTCTGCAACAATATGTACTATTTATAAATTTGATGTTAGGTGCATAAGGCACGAGGAAAATTTTTGCGGTTTCTACGGGTGGGGTTTAATGGTACTATATAATGTTTGGCATTTAAATGTATTAGTATCGAAGGTGCTTGCAGTTACGTCGAATTGAAGTTGGTCACATTGGTATATATGCAGTTGCTGCTATATTTATTGTACGTTCAGGCGTTGGAGGTATTAGCAGAGGAAAAAGAAACGATGCGAAAGAGGAACAATGTTTATATGAAAGTACAATGAACGGACTTGAGTATAATGTTGACTTTATTTACAATAATTTTGAAATCAAGTCCGGAGATCAAATTATTAACGTTAAAGCGAATTTAATATATAATGGGTTCTTTTGAAAACCGTTTTACAGGCTACTGATTTTATTTTAAATACGATAGAATTTGGTTATATAATTCCATTCAATACTGAACCATGTTGAGTTCATTAAACTGATACCAAATCAGCTTTTAAGCATGCAACTTATAAAAAAAAAGTTAATAGATGAAATTCTCACTAAATAAAACAGTGTCCACCTTTTGTAGTAAATCTAATTACTGTTTCAGTACAAAGTTCAAATAAAATCGTAAGACTTGTACTAGATTTGAAGAATGTAAACAAATATATAGAAAACAAAAGGTTAACTTTTGCACATAATTCAATATATGTATACATTTGATTTGAAGCATAGATTAGAATTGTGATCATCATTTTTATAGATTTTTCATGGCAAAAGTTTTGCTTTTCGGTTTATCAGCAGGTCGCATTTTTACTATAAAACGATCCGAGTTTTAGTACAATATTGGAGAACTGTAAGTATTCCTATTGTGGTTTATTTATATGACTAGTGGGGAACGTCAGAAAGTTCTGAATTTTGTGAAATAATGGATTCGCAGGTTAAAAGTGACTTAGAAAAATCTGGTTTTATTGTTAATTAAAGTAAGAGCATATGGACACCAGTTCAAATTATGGAATGGCTAGGTTTTAATGGAAATTAAAAAGAAGGGACAATAGTGATACCTGTGAAAAAAAATTGAAATTTAATAAAACATCTATAGTAATTGTAGAAATTTAGCTAAAGTGGGCCTTTGATTGTGAATTGTTCACCATATGAATATCAAGGCTATATAAAAGATTTCGTGATTAGAGAAATTCAAAATCAGTTTTAATACAAGGATCGGACGAAACAGTATTTTTACAATACAACCAGTTAACAGTAATGTGTTAGTGTTAGACATAATAGTTGATTTTTCTACTTAGTAATTTAGATGATTATCTAATATTTAGAATCACTTATAAGTGTACGTCACACAGCGTGTACAGTTTATTCGCAGTGTAACATAAAGAATCACACAGTGTGATTAGAAGTTGATGTATGTAGATATGAGATATAGATATAAGGCTCCGTGTTGAAGGCCGTACATTGACCTATAATGGTTTACTTTCTTTAAATTGTTATTTGGATGGAGAGTTGTCTCATTGTCACTCACATCACATCTTCCTATATCTATTAGACTTTCATGAGCTATGTTGCGCAGTGTAACATAAAGAATCACACAGTGTGATTATAAGTTGATGTTTATAGATATGAGATGTATATATGTTTAGACTTTCATAAGCTATGTTGCGCAGTGTAACCTAAAGAATCACCCATGAACATTTGGTGTTCCGATTGTCGACTTGAAATTTATATTGGTCCTGTTAAGTGGTGAAAGATTTATCTTACATTAGTAATATCTTTTTATATCGGCATTTTATTCTGAACTGTTTCATTTCCTTTCTTTCGATATTACTGCGAGCAACTAACCTATATCTGTGTCTTGTTTATAGCCTATTGAATTTAGAGATAAAATACTTTAAATTCGGACGAGCAGGGCAGGGGGAATTTAAATGTATTTTATTTCGTTTGAAATTGGGTTTTTCCCGTTTGCTATTTGTAGTAATTATTTATAGATGGGAACTACTATAACTAGCTCTGATACTGGTTCTGTACTATTTATAAATTTGATGTTAGGTGCATAAGGCACGAGGAAAGTTTTGGCGGTTTCTACGGGTGAGGTTTAATGGTACTATATAAAGTGTGGCATTTAAATGTATTAGTATCGAAGGTGCTTGCAGTTACGTCGAATTGAAGTTGGTCATATTGGTATATATGCAGTTGCTGCTATGTTTATTGTACGTTCAGGCGTTGGAGGTATTGTTTGTTTTACCTAATCCAGTACGCGTTGCCAGGAGTACAGTATTTGGGTAACTAATCTATGGCGCCTATGTCATTCCCGTTACCCTCGACATTATTCTACTATGAAACCAGAGGTGTGCCTTTGAAAGGCAGGATATTTATACAAAACAAGACAAGACCGCCAGAATAACTGTCTCAAGCATTAAAATGTGCGTTAACAACATTCTTTAAAAATTTATTTTGTATTTCGGTCATACAAAGGCACTAACATTTTAAAGACTGCTAACAACGGAAAATGGTACAGAGGAATTATAGTTTGAAAAACACTAATTATTCTGTTTGCATTTTAATCAATAAAAATACTGACTAACATTTGTCATTTTTTCCTATTGCCTTGACACAAACTTCATCCAAATTTGGTGTGTTCTGGGTTGCTTTTTTTTTTTTAAAAACGAGCTACCGTTCTAAAAGCTAAAAGCTTCATACAGGTGAACACAACCCTCTATGAAGAAAATCATGATAGGAAATGCAAGCACGGGAATACTATATCTCTCTTGATGCCTGAATTTTACATAAGAATTTTCAATTCAGACAAAAACTGGCAATAACTTATTGATCAATGTTCCTATTCGTAGATATAGAATTTTAACATTCTACATTACCCTCCCTCATCTATGATCATCATCATCACTATGATCATCACCGTAATCATCATAATGATCACGATCACGATTATAATTAGCAGCAGCAGTGGCAAGTTAAAGTTCATTTTTCTAAAGTGATTATTATTTAATATCCAACATTGTTATTACATTAGTCGATATTAAAAAGGAAAAGGTTTCGTGTGTTAAAACTACTTTGTACCTTTAAGACTTCATCGGCTTTCCCATTACCATCATAGACTGTGTTTTCTAAGTTGTATCATTAAGTTTTGTGTCCGGAATGGAAAGATATATGGACGTAATAGGCTAAATAAATTGATAGTTTATTGTTAAGCAGCAGTGTTAATCATATGTGAATCCTAAAAAGTTCTAAAGATCTACTCTAAACTTTTCAATCTTAATCTCTAAAGATTTGCAGCAAAACTTTTGATTTTTCTACGCTTTACACTATTATTAAAAATGCTCTTTTTGAAAGATCGACTACAATATTTTATTTATAGGAGCTTATTCTACAAAAATGAGAAATGTAGATACACATTGCTTCCTTTGATTCATATAAAAATCTTTTTTTGTGACGAATCAAAAGATTCGAAAACAAAAACGCCGACTATTATCATATTCAAGGAGATGGATATTTTACTCGATCACATATTTGTTGAGTGAGAGGGATTGCTACTTCAATGCTATGGCACGCCGTTATTATATTTATTCAATTTCGAGATATCTTATTTAGTTAAATAAGATATCTTATAAACTAATTGAGATATTTTAATAACAAAATGACATATCTTATATATTAATTGAGATATCTGATTTATCAAATAAGATATCTTATATATTAAATAAGATATCTTATTAAAATGTTTATAAAGATATCTTATTTAAAATATAAGATATCTCTATTAATTTATTAGATATCTAATTAACTATATAAGATATTTTTTATATAGTTTATAATAGAGATATCTTATTTACTTAATAAGATATCTCCATAAGTTAATAAGATATCTCTATTAATCAATAAGATATCTTATAAAGTATGTATTTAAAAGATATCTTTATAAAGAAGTAAGATATCTTATATACTTTATAAGATATCTTATTAATTAATAAGATATCTTATTTATTAATAGAGATATCTTATTAACTTATAGAGATATCTTATAAGTAATAGAGATATCTTATAAACTTTTAGAGATATTTTATTAACTTATAGAGATATCTACGGAAGCCTGGAGCTGCCTTGTGTAATTGTTTATAACTAAACCATATTTGATAATCATTGCGATAATGTTTTGTATATTGCAATATGACGCCTTATTTATCGCAATAATTTGCTGTATCTAACACCAAGGCACTTTATTTAGCACAATGATTTGTTAAATTTAACACTAAGAAGACTTAATTATCGCAATATTTGCTATATATATACCACAAGTCGCCTTATTTATGGCAATATTTCGTTATATCTAACAGCAAGACGTCTTTGTTATTGCGATGATTTTATTGTGTAAAAACAGTACTACTTAATTAACGCGATTTACGATTTTTATTCGCTTTAAATTTCGGAAGTTAAAGCTAAGTCATCATAATTATGGCGATAATATATTTCAATTTACATATGTAGCGTGAGCAGCCATTCAACGGCCATTTTCGTTATGATCAACACCCGATCAACCAGACCATTTTCTCCCGTATGAATCATTTGTTTAATAATTTCTTCAATTGACTAGAGAAGACTAAGTGGACCTACATACAAAGGAAGCTATCCCTCATTCTAAACAATGCTTTTGGTAAGTAAATATTTCATAGTATCAACATAATATAGCTACTGTTTGTTCTTTTTATACCACCCCTTGAAACGTGGGGGTATATAGTAATCGTTGCCCCGTCCGTCTTTCCGTCCGTTATTGTAGCCATGCAGGATGTACCAATCTTTTATCTGCAACTCCGAGATCATCCTTGTCCATTGAACAAAACTTAATAAAACTTTCACAAATTCTTTATAATATAATGCCTCTATATGCACCTCTTATTTCAGATATTGATTGAAATTTATATTTTTTGGGTTTGCCATAGCATAACATGGACTTTGCCATCCCTTTCAAAGGGTACTCATTTCTTATTCGCAACTGCAAGATCAACCTAAACCACTGAACAAAACTGACGGACAGACGACAATTGTATACCATAATAGGTCCCGTCAAAAATTTGACAGGCGTATAAAAAACAGTTCAACTACTTTTACAAGGCGAAAAGGAAAATAGAATCGTGAAGCCAGTAAACAATACTTATTTTAATCTGAACATGCAAATTGAATATTATGTTATGTATTTTACATTAGACATATTCACAGAACAACACCATCTATTATGAGAGTCCCATAAACTATAATAGTTAACAGTTTTCCTACTAATTCCACGTGTTTCCGGGTCATAGTTAACTCGAAGTAGCCGTAGTTCATTGAGTCGATTGGTCAGTATTTTAAGGCCATACCAGCCTTCTGTTTTTGGAAGTTACTACATTTTTACTATGCAAAATCTGAAAATCTGGAGTTCCCGACCTGTTTATAACAGGCATAAACGGTTAACCATATCAAATCATATACAATTTTACTTGTGTCATCAAATAATCATTTTGAGTAGTGCTTTCTGATCCTAAGGGAAATAGATTAAATAAATTGTTTGGTTCCGATTCAGCCTGAAACATGTGAAAAGAAGAAAGGAAAATAATCAACTTTAGTTTTTACACCTTGCATGCATATCAAAATGAGCAAAAATACAGTTTCTTTACATTTGAACTACTAAGAGCATAAATTATTTGAAATAGATTTGTATTGATCATGACTTTCCGTGGTTTTATTTAAAATATTTTTAATTATTACTTTCATGTCAAAAAACATACCACAGAGGAAGTTAGAAATAAGCAAAAATAAAAAGGGGTGGATGTTAGTCTTGTCAACAAGGTAACTGTGATTTAGAAACGGTTGAAAGTACAATCAAAATTTTCCACACAAACCTTTCTTTATTCAACATTAACACCCGTGATAGAATTTCAATATGATCTGTTTGGTAGAACAAAATTAACCTTAAGTCATTTGCATATTTCAACATCCATTTACATACTCCAACATTAAACTCAAAATAAGACCTATAACATTGGCATTGAAGAAAAAAGCAGTTTTTAGAAAGCTCGTACTAGTTCGCTAGCAACCCTTTGCGGGTTTTAAATTTGATAGGTGCCTTTTTGTTAAATATTTGTTTGTTTTGAGATTGTGACACAAGTATGACTGCTATACCCATATTGTGACTATTTGACCTTTTATGTCTGTTTTGTTCATACATCGTTTTATATATAATGGAATTTGATACGACTGTCATACAAGTGAAAGGTTTAGCGCTATAAAAACAGGTTCAATCCTACATTTTCTTCATTTGAAAATGCCTGTACCAAGTTAGGAATATGACAGTCGTTGTCCATCCGTTTGATGTGTTTTGTCATTTGATTTTGCCATTTGATAAGGGACTTTCCGTCTTGAATTTTCCTCGGAGTTCAGTATTTTAGTTCCATTTGATAGGATAACGTCATTAATTTTCATTGCATCAATTGACAATTGATGTTATGATAATGTACACACAAGCGCAGACGATGTATGGCAGATTTTAAATTTATGATTTGAGGTTGTTTTCTCTCAGTTTCATAAGAATGAAGATAACAATATTTATTTTAAGCTCCACGGCATCAATTGGTGATTTGAAGATCGCGAATACCCGTTTACTGGCTCTGTCAGCGCGTTGCCAGTAACATGAGTAAAGTTAATTTGCGACCATCCAATCACCAATTGCTGCCGTCGCAGCTTAAAATACAATACAGTTATCTACTGATTAATATCTTTGCATACATTCATTTTGATCCAATCTTTAAGGCTATATGAACATCTTCCCAAAGTTTACTATACAACGGATAAGACCATTTCAGAGGAACAAATGCTATATCATAACAGTCTAAAGTTCTAAGTTGTACATTTTTATGTTTCAGATGGTACTTGCTCTTCTCCTGTTCTGCAAGGCCAGTGCTATTCCATATCCAGACATAGATGCATCATTAGATGAACTAGTTGTATACTATACAAGTTTTTCATTTACAACAAAAGAAGTACTCGGGTTTTTACTAAACATACATCATATAATGCTGAGCGAAAGATCATTTTATAGAATTAAAAAACGTTTGAGATTGCAAAAAAGAGGAGTTGAAAGTGCTATTGCTGATATTGTTACAAAAATTTTACAGTTAAGAAATGCAGGATATACCAATATAGGTTATCGATCTTTATGGAATGTACTTCGCTGCCTAGGCGTAAGAGCTTCACAACACACGGTTAGGCTAGTTTTGAAAGCTATTGACGGAGACGGCGTTTTAAGGAGACAAAGACATAGGCTTACAAGAAGACGATACACAAGTAACGGACCGAGCTTTTGCATCCACGTCGATGGATATGATAAGTTAAAGCCGTTTGGAATATCTGTCCATGGTGCAATCGACGGTTTTTCAAGAAAGATACTTTGGCTGAAGGCTACAAGTTCAAATAAAAATCCCCGTATAGTTGCAGGACATTTTCTTGAGTATTTGAAGACAAGCAAGAGGGTTCCAAGGGTAGTACGCATGGATGCAGGAACTGAAAATGTTATAGTTGAACGTATTCAAATAGCTTTGAGATCATTTCATGCTGATAGCATGGCTGGACATAGAAGTGTTTCAATAGGAAGATCAACGGCCAACCAAAAGATCGAAATGCTATGGAGTTTTCTGATGCGAAATTTCACAACATTTTGGAGGAATTTGTTTAAAGATATGGTAGATGAAGGTATACTTAACAATGCCGACCCTGTGCATCTTGAATGCATACGGTTTTGTTTCCTACCACTTATTCAGAGACATTTAGACATGTTTCTACAATCATGGAATTCACACAGAATAAGATCTCAAAGAAATGTTGAATGTCCACATGGTATACCTGACGTTATGTACTACCAACCTTTTATTTACGATAAATATGACTGCTCTTATGAATTGCCGTGCGACATAGTTGTATTGGATTACTTAACTGATATCTACACGGATGCTGTTCTACCTAGAGGCACTAAAGAAGAATTTAGACAATTAGTAAATACTCTCACGTTTTTAGATATCGAAGAATTCGATGTCATTGAAACTCCAACACAGGCCAAAGAATTGTTCAACTTATTATCAGGCGTAGTATCACAACATTTGTTAAATCGATAAACATTTACAGATTTAACATTTATTATTCATGATAATTATCTGTTATGTCACCATGTTGTCGAATGAATACGCGCATAAGCTATTTGATCTGTTGATGCAAAGAACAACATTGAAGTGCATAATGTGTACATACTAATTTTCTTGTTTTTCGTTGATTATGCTTTTTTTTGGTCAGAATTCATGTAAATATTGAATGAAAAAGTTCTGTTGTATTTTAGTATTATATAAATAGTAAAGAATAAATGCCTACTGTTTCTTTTAACAAGTCTTTCCTATGCCCGAGTCATCATTAAATTGATAACAGTTCGACACATTTAAATATGCCATATTGGTCTATTCCTTCATGATGTAGCTGAGTATCATTCAGTCATTTTTCATATCTGTTACAAAAACCAAACACTTTTCCATAAAAATGACCATCGAGTTTAACGTGTCATACATTAACAAAATATTAAGTACAATCAAATCTTATTTGGTGTCAACTCAACCAATCCGTTTCATTCTTAATGAACTGGACAGAGTGTAGCTAAACTAAAGAGAAACAAAATGTATGATATAGCATGTCTGTCGCTCACGTCACTGAGTTTAAAAGGGGGCATGGTTTCACATAAACCACGATATTTGGAAGGTATATAAAGTCACAGTACCCAAATTGCACCGAGTACCAAAGTTGCACCAACTAGTATTCAACAAAAATACTTGGGAAATCTTACTTGTTCTTGAGTCTAAACCCTTGGTATTTTTCGGGGTATTTGTATGATTTGATACAATACACGTCATTCAACATTGCTGAACATATTTGAATATACAAAACCAGTAAAAATCAACAGATTTGTTTTTAACCGACCCTCATTGTCAATTAAAGATGTAAGTTATGATATAAGACAGACTTAATTGTATATATGTTTTATCCATTTATTTCATGATCGATGGAATCAATGCGTTCAACGTAACATACATGACATAGTCAGCAAACTTTGACTTATTCAGTGAGATGCAAATATCTGTATAGCTGCTTTTTATTCGTCTTTAGAAGCTAACGTAAACAGGTAAATGAACAAGTCCAGAAGAAGAGAAACACGTTCGTTTCTCATTACAATGCCGATTGGTTACTAAAGTATTGAAAAACACATCTTTCGAACGTAACAAAAATTAAGAAATCTTTATAGCATCAATTTAAGATATAATGTTCATTTCTGATTTGAGTGGGTTTTCATTCTTCTAAAGTACCATTTATCTCTCGTTAAGTCAACGTCTTTGAATCTATGTTGTTTTATGTCTGTTGGTAGATCAGTGCAAGACCAATTATTCAAATGTTTTCTTAACACTGGAATGGTGAATATTCGTGTCAATTCTTTTATATTACTGCACAATAAAACATACTTTAGTTGTATGTAGTCTAACAAATCATTAGATTTTGTCATTATCCACTTTCGATTCCAAGGTATATAGGGCATGTTATTGTAGTTACACAGTAGATAAAAGTTGGTATAGAAATAACCTGGCAAATGAAATGCCTAGAGTCATATTACCTAATGTTGCTTTATTGTTACATAGATTTGTCGGTTTAAGCCGTTTTAACTATTTATGTTTTTTTCAACCTGCACATTCCGTCTGCAAGCAGCCATCTATAGACTTATTAAAGAAAACATGTCAAGTTTTACTAGAGAAACAGGTGTGGACACAGTTCTGAGTGAATAGATTGTTTGAATGTTTGCCTGTGTTTTCTGAGAAAAAGAGTTCTCTCCTTTATTCAACATTTAACTGTTCTGTGTTCAACTGTAGCAAAGCGACACTCTACCTCTGGCCTTTGTTAGTCTTGTATGATTTTTAATTTTAGTTTCTTGTTTATAATTCGGAGTTAAGTATGACGTCCATTATCACTGTACTAGTTTACATATTTTTTAAGGGGCCAGCTGAAGGACGCCTACGGGTGTGGGAGTTTCTCGCTACATTGAAGACCAATTGGTGGCCTTCGGCTGTTGTTTGCTCTATGGTCGGGTTGTTAACGCTTTGACACATTCCCCATTTCCTTTCTCATTTTTACCTGTACCAAATACTAAAATTTATTAGTGTGTTTTTGTTTCTAATAGTAAGTTATATTGTTAAAGATTGTCACGTAGGAGACGCTAATTGCATGCATTACCAAATGATTCTTATAAAATAATTGAAATTAAATGCCAGTGAAAACAAAAAAAAGAGAGTAACACATTAAGTGCTTTTCAGAATGACTTGGTATAAATTTACGAGATGGTATCTGATAGTATCTGAGAACCTACATGCATGAACTATTTTTGGGAGAAATTTTATTTGCTTATACAGGAAATGAATGAATCATGACCGGAGCGGGCCCCCACTTAGGCATTCAATTGGCCCCCATTCATGAAAATTTCTGGATCTACCACTGAGTTTGTCAAATTTTTGTTTCACAAAAAATACATTTGCATAATAATGGACTAAGCTTAAAGCAACGCACTTTACTAATACACTCACAGAAAGAACTCATGATCAATACAGTGATATAATAAGTACTGGAAATACACGACATTCATGTACATTAGTTTTTCCTATTTACACCACAACTATGATTTAGGTAGCACTCCACAGTTCGGTGTGTAGTTTCGCATTTTGGTCACTTTTTCAAATATAAAAGCTAGTGTTCAATAAAATTCTTTTTTTGGATAGCTGATGATTAAGATGATTAAAATAGCCTTCATAGTGAGTTCATATGAATATCAAGAGTATGTAATGTATGAAATATGGGCTGTTTTCTGTATGATAGTCTGTCTTTGCATATCCAGACCAGGCATTGGTTTGTCAATTATTGTAATATTTTTTTACAACTTTTTGTCGCACGAACTTAAGGATTAATTTTGCGACAAAAACGGGGCGAAAGACACACATTTTTTATTTGATCATTAAATAAATTAATGTGATCAGTTTCTGAAAAGGTATCACTCAAAGGCATTGAATTTCTAGTTTGATTCAAATTTTGGGGGAATATGTGACATTTTCACCCTTCTTTTTGCAATATGTTATGTAAATAAATGCAAAATGTTCCCATGGATACACAAAAAAGGAATCAAATTTCACCCTTTTAACTTTTGAAAATCAAATCTATGAAAGTTACTAATTACATACATTTGAAAATGTATAACACAAACAGTTAGGTTAATGTATTAGAAAGCCAGGAATAGAAAATGATGAAACATTTTGTGGTTCAATTTTAATTAATATTTTTCTAACTGTGCAGTGCTACCTTGACATAAATGTAAAACTACGTACATCAGAAGTCCAGCAAAAGACATGCAATTGTCATATCATATGTTCGTACTACGGATAAACATTCGATTCCTAGCAAGTAATTGTTCAATAGGAAAAATACTGGTCAGCCCAATCGTACTAGTTAATGGGACTTGGTATGGTAACCTGTGTCCTTCTGCACGACAACCTTTCGGAGTATCAAGTTAAAAATAAAGATCAGTGTTGCTTAATTTTCAAAGCAGGTTTAAATCACATCACATCATGATCATGATTGTGTTCGCTGCCATATCGTATAGAATTGATTGTAAATAATAAACACACGAAAAGCAATAATTTTCATTTGCATACCTTTAAAACTCAATCCTTGTCACTAAATAATTGAAAACATACATTTACTATTACATGTACCTCCCTCTTTCCCCCTTATACGATTTTGAAGTTGTAACACTTCATTGTTTTGGGCCCCCTTGAGAGTTTGTATCATTTGCAATCACACCACATGTTCTACTTTTTTTTGTTATACGTAAACATTATCTAACAACCACCTACATCATATACGGAATGCATCTTGCAACCCAAGAAACCAAATACAGACTGTGCCTAACAACCACATACAGCCCGTATCTAACACCACAGCCACCATATACAGACTATCTAATAACCACAGACATCATGTACATACTACATTTAACAACCAGAGACACCATATGTACCCTGCATCTAACAACCATAGACAGAATATACAGACTTAATCTAATAACCACAGACATCATATACATACTACATTTAACAACCAGGGACACCATATGTAGACTGCATCTAACAACCACAGACAGAATATACAGACTTAATCTAATAATCAAAGACACCATATACAGACTTAATATATTAACCGAAGACAACATATACAGACTGTATCTAACAATCAGAGACACCATATACAGACTGTATCTAACAAACAGAGACACCATATACAGAAAAAAGTAAAAACACAAAAATACTGAACTCCGAGGAAAATTCAAAAAAGGAAAATCAAAAATCAAAAGGCAAAATCAAAAGTCCAAACACATCAAACGAATGGATAACAACTGTCATATTCCTGACTTGGTACAGGCATTTTCTAATGTAGAAAATGGTGGATTGAACCTGGTTTTATAGCTAGCTAAACCTCTCACTTGTATGACAGTCGCATCAAATTCCATTACATTGTCAACGATGCATGAACAAAACAAACATACTCAAAGAGTAAAAATGTCAAATATAGGGGTACAACAGTCAATATTGTGTTATCATCTTAATATCACTACATAAACAACAAATGTAACAAAGTAGCACAAAAAGGCATACATCAAATGTACCATTCTCATTTTGCTTTTCTTATACGGCTGAATTTATCTATGTAAAGTCTACCCATAAATGAAAGAAGGTTTTCATTACTGGTGTAAAATTGCGCGTTTGAAATTCGCACAGGTAGACATAAAAAAAATTTTGTCGTATGACGGCATACATAAATGCAGACTCACGTAAAGTAGATATAACAAAAAACAGACTTACAGTAAAAATAATAAATAAAATAATGGTGTGGTTCAAAGTATGACGGGACACATAAGTACAGTTTCACGTCAAATACGGCTGAATTTACCTATGTAAAGTCTACCCATAAATGATAGAAGGTTTTCATTACTGGTGTAAAATTGCGCGTTTGAAATTCGCACAGGTAGACATAAAAATAATTATTTTGTCGTATGACGGCATACATACATGCAGACTCACGTAAAGTAGATATAACAAAAACCAGATTTAACAGTAAAAGTAATAATAATAAATAAAATAATGGTGTGGTTCAAAGTATGACGGGATACATAAGTACAGTTTCACGTCAAATGTATATCATAAAAAACAGACTAAACAGAGAAAGTAGTCTTATTGAATAAAATAGATTAGTCATTCATAGTATGTCAAGATCCTTAAGTAAAAGTAATATCAATAAATGAAATAATTTTGCCGTTCAAAGTATGTGGTTTTACGTAACCACAGAGTCACTTCAAATGAATATCTAAAAAAGACATATAAAAGAATACTATAATACGTAATTAAGATGATAACAAACGTCAGTACGCAAAATCTATACTTCAAGACCATCTTGTATTATTTGTGAAGTTGATACGCAATATTTATCAACAAGTTCTGGGTATCTTCCGATGAACTTTTTTAGAAAAAGGACGAGACGTTCTTTGACATACCCCTGGTTCATCAATTTTCTGCTCAGACACTGGTGACGTTTTACAAAGTCTGAATAGGAGCTGAATACCTAATAAGTTGGGAAATGTATATTCCATATGCAGGTGAAGTTGGTATATTACTACTAAGGTGGGGGAAATTGATAATTTCAAAATTAAAATCGTCTCGTTTGTCATAGATTCTGGTACTGAGATGACTGTGTATGTCAAATTCGAGGTATAAGTCTAAAAATGAGGCAGAGGAAGCCGTGTCTGAGGTCTCTTTAATTTCGAGTTCTGGTGGGTATATTAATGGAATCCAATCAGAAAAGTTCGGATTGTTAATGGAAAGAACATCATCAATATATCTGAAAGTGAAATTAAATAACCTGGCTTCTTTGATCTTCTTGTTTTTGACAAGTGTCTGAAGGAACTCCGATTCATATGAAAATAAGAAGAGGTCGGCAAGGAGAGGCGCACAGTTCGTTCCCATAGGAATGCCGACAATTTGTTGAAAAAGTCTACCTCCAAATTCAACAAATATGTTGTCAATAAGAAACTCTAGCATACTGATCACTTGTTCCTCTGTGTAGTATGTTTTACCCTTTTGTTTCTTATTAACAAAATATGCCTTATGGTATCCCAAAGTGATAAATTTATAGCGTATGCTACCATTTTTATGATGAAAAGCATTGTGAATTATTTCTTTTAGACGGGTTTTCAATACAGACTGTATCTAACAAACAGAGACACCATATACAGACTGTATCTAACAAAAACAGACACCATATAAAGATAACTTCTATTTTGTTATACGTAGACAGTATCTAACTACCACAGTCACCATATATAGACTACATCTAATAACCACAGACACCAAATAAAGACTACACCTAACAACCACATACACCTAATATATACATACTTTATCTTACTACCACAGACACCATATAAAGACTACATCTACCTACCACAGATACCATATAAAGACTACATTTAACAACCACAGACACCATTTATATACAGACTTCTAACTACCACAGACACCATATAAAGACTTTATCTAACTACCACATACACCATATATACACTGTATCTAACTACCACAGACACAATGTAAAGACTAAAGCTAACTACCACAGACGCCATATATAGACTACATCTAACAACAACAGATACCATGTAAAGACTACATCTAACAACCACAGACACCATATATATACAGACTTCTAACTACCACAGACACCATATAAAGACTTTATCTAACTACCACATACACCATATATACAGACTGTATCTAACTACCACAGACACCATGTAAAGACTAAAGCTAACTACCACAGACGCCATATATGGACTACATCTAACAACAACAGATACAATGTAAAGACTACATCTAACAACCACAGACAACATCTTATAACCACAGACACCATATATACAGACTGTATTTATCAGTCAGAGACACCATATATACATACTGCATAAATGTGTCAGTAGAATAGCCGGGTGGTATTGGCAAACATGTACTTCTACAATCCCAATAGACTTTTATCTTGAGTGTGAGCGACGGGTGTCACCAAAGGTCACCTCTCATAATCCCCTTAAAACCCGTGTGCATTCATGCGGAACAGTTATTTTATTCTTGAATTCTTGATATTTTTTTTTCGTTCTTTTGTTCTTTTCGCTCGAAAAAGTTCTGGGGAGACAAATGTCTTCCGCCTCTTCCTTTTTAGCACACTTGGCCCAAAGGGCCAAGAGAGCTTTTCTTATCACTTGGCGGTGTCCGTCGTCCGTAAACTTTTACAAAAATCTTCTCCTCTGAAACTACTGGGCCAAATTTACCCAAACTAGGTCACAATCATCATTAGGGTATCTTGTTAAAAAAATGTGTCCGGTGACCCGGCCAACCAACCAAGATGGCCGCCATGGCTAAAATTAGAACATAGGGGTAAAATTTAGATTTTGGTTCATATATCTAAACCCAAAGCATTTCAAGCAAAACTTTCAAAAACAAAATTGTTCTTTGGTCAAGATCTATCTGCCCTGCAACTTTCAGACCATTCAGGCAATCCATTGCTGGATTGCTGCCCCTGAATTTGTAATTTTAAGAAAAAAATTCAGATTTTGGTTATTATCTTGAATAGTTTTAGCTCATCTGACCTGAAAGGTCATGTGAGCTTTTCTCATCACTTCGCGTCCGTCGTCCGTCGTCCGTAAACTTTTACAAAAATCTTCTCCTCTGAAACTACTTGGCCAAATTTGACCAAACTTGGTCACAATCATCATTGTGATATCTAGTTTAAAAATGTGTCCGATGACCCGGCCAACCAACCAAGATAGCCGCCATGGCTGAAAATATAACATAGGGATAAAATGTATATTTTGGCTTATATCTCTGAAACCCAAGCATTTAGAGTAAATCTGACAAGGAATTAAATTGTTTAATAGGTGAAGATCTTTCTGCCCTGAAACTTTCAGACAAATCGGACAACCTGTTGTTGGGATGCTGTCCCCGATTTAGTAATTTTAAGGAAATTTTGCTGGAGTTGATAGACAGTCTGAAGTGTGGGAATATATATTAAAATCAAAATCTTGCGATAACTAAGGCATCTTGTCAGTATGGCGATATATAAAGTGTCTAGAGCAAATCATTGCGATAACTAAGACGTCTTGTTTTTAGATATAACAAATAATAACGATAATTAAGGCTTCTTCTTTTTAAATATAGCAATGCATTGCTCTAAATATGGTGCCTTGTTGTTAGATATAGCGAACTATTGCGATAAATAAGTCGTCTTATTAAATAAAGCAAATTCTTGCGATAATTAAGTCTTCTTACTGTTAAATATAAAAAATCATTGCGCTAAATAAAGTGCCTTGTTGTTAAATATATCGAAATATTGCGATAAATAAGGCGTCGTATTGCAATATACAAAACATTATCGCGATGATTATCATATATGGGTTAGTTATAAACAATAATACAAGGCAGCTCCAGGCTTCCGTAGATATCTTATTTAATTGGTTATAAAGATATCTTATTTAAAATATAAGTTATCTCCATAAGTTAATAAGATATCTTTATTAGTTTATAAGATATCTCTATTAATTAATAAGATATCTTATAAAGTATGTATTTAAAAGATATCTTTATAAAAAAGTAAGATATCTTATATACTTTATAAGATATCTTATTAATTAATAGAGATATCTTATAAACTTATAGAGATATCTTATAAACTAATAGAGATATCTTATAAACTAATAGAGATATCTTCTTTACTTTCAAATAAATAAGATATCTTATAAAAATTAAAGATATCTTAATACTTGATAAGATATCTTGTTAAATAAATAAGATATCTTGTTAAATAAATAAGATATCTTCAAATTTGAATAAATATAAAAACGGCGTGCCATACAATGCACAGTCAGAATACCTATCAATAGGTATAAGAAGATGTGGCATGAGTGCCAATGAGACAACTGTCCATCCAAGTCACAATTTGTAAAAGTAAACCATTATATATCGTAGTACGGTCTACAATACGAAGCCTTGGCTCACACCAAACATTTATTATCTACTAACCGTCTTTGTATATACCCATATGCAGCATAATCCATATAGACATTCTCAACAGAAAAAAAGGCATCTTTGAAAGATCTGTAAATTCAATTTTGTCCTGACAATCTATATCTCATATGTCAATTTGTGATTGCATCTCATATCTACCAGTGAATTTGAGATTAATGATACTACCGAATTTTAAAAAAAAAACCGTGATGATTTCAATATTCTAATTGCCAACATTTCATTTCTCAGCAGTAACATACCAATCGACTTGTCGTTTTAGATTAACATTTTACAGTAGATACGCTATGACCATGTATTTCAAAGTCATACAATTGCATTAAAAGTCTTTTCCTGTATCACAAAAACTGTTCCAGCAATGTTCTAGGGAAGTTCGATTGGACTAGTTTTGTTGTATATCCCAACTGAAATTTTATCATATGTGTTCTTTTCCAGATTGTTATATTTAAACTTAGTGCGATGGCGGTGCATGGGAGATTATGTATGTATAATATGCATAACAGGAGACGGTCATCCCGTCGTGGAACCATATACTCTTTTTGAATATGTACTCACCCTTTGTTTTTATATGTTACCTCGATATGTATCTCCTAAATCGATTTATTACAATTTCATTTTCAAATTATCATTCACATATGTGATAATAAATAATGACAATAATAATATTTAGTCAGGTAAAGGCGATATAAACAAAAACATAATACAATTTTTTCGCTTCGTACTTTAATTTTATTTTTGATTTGACATGGATACATTGTACATAATATGGCAAAGCATTTCATTTTTAATACAAATAAACAGAAAGAAGGAGATTCTACACCTTTGAAATTTGAAATCATAAAAAATTGTAAGCAGTTGTTCTGGTATAATATTCAAGGAGTTTTACTTATTTTTGAAGTGCTCTGGACATTTGTTGTGAAAAACATTTAAATACATAATTCACACATTCAATAATTCCAATTTTTCAAATTCATTTACAGGGATTCGTTTTCTCTGTGGAATATATTCATATAGTATTCTTTTTTTTTTTGAACAAGAAGCTTGTCTAATATTCCTGGATAAGTATACACACTAAAAAGCACATGCATAATTAAGATGGCATTGTATTCATGAAGTACGCGATATTTGTCTTAATTGTTGTGACAAGGACTCTGTATACATGTAAGTCGCTGATTATTCTTTTTTATAATGATATCAACAAATGGTTCACCAGATTTATCATCGAAATATGTGTCTTCTTTTAAAATTACTTCGATTAACAATGCCTTTTGGTCAAAACCTTAAAGATGCAATTTGAACTTATAATTAATAAGCTTCATCATTGACGCTTAGACCCTTAAACGTGAAAACCTAGGATGTTGAAATACCTTAACAAGCCAAGAGCTGAATAGACCAAAAGAGGATGGCAAAAACAAATTAAAGGTCAACTTAACATGTACAATGTAATTGAATTTTATTTTTGTTTTCTTATATTGACTTTTAATAGTTGACTTTCTGTCTCCTTTAAGAAATCAAAACTCTTTAATATCAGAACACTAGTTCGTAAAAATATCACTTTGACAATAACATGCTCTCATTAAACTTGTAGGTTAAAACGTCTATCATAGGGATAGTCAACATAATATGTCACCAGAGTCGTCCTGGTCTGACAACATTAAGTATAAGTAAAATGGACGGCAATAAGAAAACTATTCAGCAAAGACTTTAAAGACACGAATGATAATAGCTCTATGTTTCTAGTATTCTTAATAACAAGTACAACAATAAAATTATATATTCTTGGATTTTGAAATGCTGCATCAAATCAAATTACATCATACTTAAAAAAAATCAGAAATGTTACATTTCAAAACTGAATCTTATTTTATCATATAAATACATTTTTTATATTGATACTTTTTTACATCATTTTTTTTTTCAATAATAAACACAGTTTGAACATACATAGGTATTTTTATTATAATAAAAAAATGGAAATACTGATTAAGTGACATACATTATGTACATACTGTAAATTCAGATATTATTGTGAATTTGGCATTTTAGCCTAAATGTGATTAAGATTTTGCGTAAATTAGAAAAATCCTGTTTAATATAAAAACAAGAATGTGTCCATAGTAATCGGATGCTCCACTCGCACTATCATTTTCTATGTTCAGTTGACCGTGAAATTGGGGCAAAAAATCTAATTTGGCTCTAAAAAAAAAGATCAGATCATAGGGAACATGTGTACTAAGTTTCAAGTTGATTGGACTTCAACCTCACCAAAAACTACCTTAATCAAAGACTTTAACCAAAAACTTTAACCTGGAACTCGCACTATCATTTCATATGTTCAGTGGACCATGAAGTTGGGGTAAAATATTTTATTTGGCATTAAAATTTGAAAGATCATAGCATAAGAGCATTTGTACTAGGTTTTTGATTAGACTTCAACTTTATCAAAACTACCTTGACCAAAAACTTAAACCTGAGGCGGGACAGACACACGAGCGTACGAACGGACGCACCGACCAGGAAACATAATACCCCTCTACTATCGTAGGTGGGGCATACAAATATCATTGCGTTTATAACCCCGTTGCGTTTTTTGCAATAATAAAAACATCGCAATAATTTCTGAATTTATAGTATTTGAATGTCGCTCTTAAAAATATTAAGAATTATAAAATACACGATGAATATAAAACAGATTTCTCTTGAAACCAGGAGGTACAGTTGATTTCTATCTTTTAAAATCGTAACATATCTTACAGAAATACATAAAAAAAATTAATCATAAATATCATCGTTACAAAAAAGTAAAATACCACAAATACCGAACTCCAATGAGAACCTTTATCAAACTGAAAAAAAACAAAAGCTTATGATGAGTCTTATGTACAGGAAACGCGCGTCTGGCGTATTAAATTATAATCCTGGTACCTTGGATAACTTATTATACACGTTAAACGTATTGAAATCACCTGTCATATTCCTGACTTTATTTATAACTTACAATTCGTATAAGAACATTCGGGTTGACTAAAACATCTTTCAAAAGTAAAATAATTAGAATAAAAAAAACACTTATTCCAGGAAAATTATGTACCTCAGACGAGCTTTTCGTCTACAAAAGACTCACCAGTGACGCTCGAATGAAGAAAAGAAAAGAGGCCAAATAAACTAATATATAGATTTTGATCAAGTTATTTGATCACTTGTTTCATACTGGATTACACAGAATATGATGATTAAACATCATAAAGAAGAAAATGTAAGTGTATGAATTTGAAGCGTTCCGTAATAGATGTTTGATACGCTAAAAAGTAACTCAGGATTCTTTATTGCCATACATGACCTGCTCAATATTCCCTTTGAGCTCTTAAAGGTTTTGCTTTTCTGATCTGTTTTCTATAAGTTTACCTTGTTTTTTTACGTGACGTTGGTGGTGGGAATTGTTCTTTATCAATCACACAACCCGTATTCCATAATGATTGATAAAATTTCCCCACACTTTGTTGCACTTTAATAGCTCCCTATTCCCTACAAAGTATAAAACATAAATGACATACTGAACTTAAGGTAGCACAATACAAAGATTTTTCATCCCCCAATCAGACATCTTTAAACTGATGTAATTCCACTCATCTTTCTTTAAATTTTATAAATGAGTTACGAAAAGAAAGAAGAAGGATTAATCTTTCAATGTGATAATTTCATTATGACATAATTATTACATAATTAATTGTTATGTAATTAGTTGCCATATTGTGATGTCCATACTTGAATGAATTTAGCTTCTTTGTTATTCATAGCATCCCAAAATATTTTATAGAATCTTGCACAACACAGTTTGACCACCAAAACTATGTCTCAGATTTTTCCTATTGTATTTCATTCTCTCATAAATCTTCAATGAAGTTTGCAACATCAATTTATAAGAGACCACTAAATTCAATTGGGTATAAAATTTGTTCTATTGATGTTTTTAGAAATCTGAGACATGGTTTTGGAGGTCAAGCTGTGTTGTACAAGAATTTATGAAATATTTTGGGATGCTATGAAGAACAAAGACGCTAAATTCATTCCAGTGTGGACTTCACAATATAGCAACTAGTTACATAATAATTAATTATGTAATCATTATGTCATAATGAAATTATCACAATTTGAAAGATTGGTACCGTTTGGTACCTCATTTATAAAATATAAAGAAGAATGAAATGAATTACATCAGTTTAAAGTTGTCTGATTGGGAGTGAAAAAATCTTTGTATTGTGCTACCTTAAATTACACATTATCAGTTTGCGGATACGACAATGCCCTCGTCCTTTTCGGAAGTCATGTTATAATAGTTAAAATTTAACTGCAAGCAATTAAGGGTGATTTTGTTGGAAGTTTTACGCATCAACCTTGTCAAATCTAGTTTAATTGTATTGTATCATAGTCTTCCTTTATTGTAGCAAGTTTAACTTTGAAGCAATAAGAAATTGACCATCAACTTACGTATGTTTTACAATTATTTAGGCATATTTATCAAATCATCTGCGCATTTTTTTTTAAATCTCGTCAAGTCTGCTTCAAATATTCACATTTCAAAAACAAATTATAAATTGTCTTATGAAAAATCAACAGCCAATCAAAGCTACCTAAGCTGGAAAACTGTTTCAGTCTTATTTCCTGCACCTGGCATCTGAATTTTGTTCGTTTATTTTAATCGCGTTTCTACTAAAACAGATTTTTTAAAATATTGTTATACTACTAAATATTATTACTATCGATTATGATCAATGGTTAGGTAGTCTTAAAGCTGTCTGAATAAAAAAACATACATACTTACATAATGACAGATCAGTTATAGTCAAAGTCCATGATTATTTTTCTAGAGTCGATGCGATTTAGAGCTTGACATGATGTGTACATTTAGCTAGGTTACTATTTCAGGACCGTATACAATATATCTCGTTTAAATCCAGTGTATGCTACATTTGAACGGAATTTGTGGATTAAACTATATATTGACTCCTTATTGAAAATCATTTTGAGAGCTGGAGACGCTCAAAATTTTAACAATATTGATATAGTCTTAAAGGAATAAACAAAACATCAAATCAATTTTGCTTGCGGTCGTTTTTTATATACGTTTAGTAAACATATTTTTTTCAGTTTTTTTGTATTTTGAACGTGTGAAAAAAGTAAAAAAATAACAAATACCGAACTCCTAGGAAAATTCAAAACGGAAATTCCGTACTCAAATGGCGAAATCAACAGCTCAAACAAATTAAACTAATGGATGACTAGTCATTTTACCTTGGTACAGGCGTTTTCTTATGTAGGAAACGGTGAATTTAACCTGATTTTATAGCTTCTTGTATGAAGTTTCAATGAGTGATATGTGCTTCCCTTTATTTATAAATTTTTGCTGAATAAACTCAAACAATACATGTATCAGCAGTCATGTCTATGAAAAATATAGCATTCATTTTCAGTATGTTATATGCGTCTTCTTATTCTGAGTGAAAATATAAAAATGTCATCTTACCTACAACTATAAGTCCCTTGCGAGCTCTTGTCAAGGCCCCATTTGCCTGATGTTCGTCAGTGATAAAACCCAGGTTCTGTTTACACCAGCCCAATGTAGGCTTTGGTTCTATTCTGTAATGTGGTAATGATCTTACCAAGCTCATTATAACATAGTCCCATTCACCTCCTTTTAATAAAAAGAATGGTGATATATTATTTTATCTAAATTAGTATAGTATTTAACTTGATAACTTACGTTTAGGTGTCATACCACCAATTACTCCCTCAAATTAGAAAGTAGGCCTACTCGGACAAAAAATAGTGCATTTGATGTCATTGTTCACCTAAACTAACCAACAAATTTGCAGAAATGAAACTTTTGTTGAAAGAGAAATATATTAAGACCATTTTGAGCCAAATTTTACCTGTCTAGGAGTTTGCATTTAAAATTGAGGGTTAATGCGCTCCATGGTATACTAATTTAAGATTTCCAGAACACCAGGGGTTATTTTTAGTGGTACCTCCTTTCGGGAGCTCTCTTCTTTCTTATATGATTTTGAATGTATGTTGAAAATTGGCATGCAGAAAGGTGACAATTCAGCATATACCTAGTTTCTAATAAGTTAAACTTAAGGTTAATATTTAGAAAGCTGTGAAAATTGCCAAATTTGGTTGAACAGATAGGGACTTTTAATTGGTGGTATGACACCTATACTGGAATGTTCTCGAGCGGCTGTTTTTAATTAAAAGATAGGTATCGAAAGATTGGAAATTAACAAATCACCTTAAAAAAACATTGAAAAACCGGGAGTTATACTTGGGTGCTGTGTAAATGGAAATTAGAGAACACATAGTTTACCGGTTTAGAATCACATCAATCCATTTAGAAGACATACATACAATGTAGAGCACAATCGGGTATATACAAATCACACCAAATGACAGGTATTTAAAGACACCAGAAAGAGTAAGCATGCGTTAGTGAGTTGAGATACATAGATAACACATGTCTTGGTCAACAAAACTCATGATGCATCAATATGTCTTTTGACTGAGTTAAGCCATTTCAAAAAGATAATTTATTGTGTGTCTTTCTGTGTTGTGATGTTACGCTTTTATTTCAGATGAGTGTGTATGTTAAATAAAGGCAACAGTAGTTTTCCGCTGTTTAAAAGTCATAAATCGATTGAGATAAAACAAATCCGCATTACAAACTAAAACCGAGGAAAACAATGAAACTACAGAAACATGTTAAACCAAGCCATTTTCTGTATATATATATATATATAATTGCCTGTCCCAAGTCAGGAGCCTGTAATTCAGTGGTTGTCGTATGTTTATATGTTGCATATTTGTTTTTCTTTTATTTTTTTGTACATAATTGGGTCGTTAGTTTTCTGATTTGAATTGTTTTGCATTGTCATTTCGGGGCCTTTTATAGATGACTATGTGTTATGGGCTTTGCTCATTGTTGAAGGCCGTACGATGACCTATAGTTGTTCATTGGTTCTGTGTCATTTTGGTCTCTTGTGGAGATTTGCCTCATTGTCAATCATACCAGATCTTTTTTTATATAATTATATAAAATAACAACTGCTATTTTCCTGACTGGGTACAGGACAGTTTTAGAAAAAATGTTGGTTCATCCTGGTTTTGTGGCTAACTAAACCTCGGTTTTTATGGCAATGTTAAATATACCACTAAAATGACTACATTACATAACAGGAATACAGTACAAACAAATACAAGAACATTCAGGACAGAGAATTACACAAATAAACAATACAATAGTTCATTTCGACATGCTAACCACAGAATAACAACGAACCCATAAAACAACATAGGACAGCACACAAAAACAGCACCACAGAACCAATAACTGACCGTCACACGACTGTATCAACGCCACAAAATTGGATATAAATCAGGATTAGGTTTGTAATTATGTTATTTGATGTGTTTTACAACAATTATAGTAATATCAATATAGAATTGTGTTAGTTATTAAAATGTTAAAACCTGCTGTATTCGTTTGAAACTGTCCTAAGTCGGGAATCTGATGTTCAGTAGTTGTCGTTTGTTGATGTCATTCATAAATGATTTGGATTTTTCGTTTTTTATATAGATCAGATAGTTTGTTTGTTCCCGTTTGAAAAGTTTTACATTGGTATTTTTGGGGGCCCTTTATGACTAGCTGTTCGGTGTGAGTCAATGCTCCGTGTTGAAGACAAGACTTATAATGGTTTACCTTTACAAATTGTGACTTAGATTGTGAGTTGTCTCATTGGCACACATTTGACATCTTCTTATATCTATATAGCATACTAAGAGCTATATTATCAAAACAAGGCTCTACTATAAGTAAACCTTAGGCAATCAACCGTTGTCACGATGTTGAGATGATAAAATGGGCACAAAAATGTTAAGCAAAAGCGATAATAATGACAATCAAATTAATCTCTCATTTTAACAATTGTAAATGTTGCATGATGATAAGACTCAAAAGGAATCTGAAGATAATCAAGAAGAAACTATAATTCTTAATGTTTCATATAAAAAAAATCACAAATAATACTAAACTCCGAGGAGAATTCAAAACGAAAAGTCCCTAATCAAATGGCAAAATCAAATGATAAAACACATCAAACGAATGGACAATAACTGTCATATTCCTGACTTTGTATATAAGATTATATATAAGATTTGCCTCTTATATAGCCATGTTTATAGATAAGAAATATCTTAACTCTGACATATTTATGAGAGACAATTTAAAAACGGAATTTAACGTCTTTGATTCAATATTTAAAAAAAGTGGCCTTTGATAATATAAAAACAAAGTTACAAACCTTGGCTGGCCACAACTGTATTCACGTTAAACCTTATAAACTTCTCGTCCTTCAAAGCTCTTCTTATAGATGTACACTGCGCATTATACTGGCTCATTATATTGATATAGTCAGTTTCTATCAACTCTTCTTCAACCAGATGTTTAAATATCTTTACCTTAAAAGTATGAAATAATAATTGGAATAAAAAATATCGCATATTTTGAGACGGATTGATTCTTCTGTTTGTTGATACGTAACGCAATTATGTACACGCTGACTGTATTCATCTCACACGATTGAGTCTTATTTTAATAAATGGCGTTTATGCAATACGTCTAAAAACAGTTATCAGAGGTAAAGTACAATCACCTGCAAAGGTAAAGTTTCATATAAATAAAGGCAACAGTAGTATACCGATGTTCAAACTCATAAATCCATGGACAAAAAACAAAATCGGGGTAACAAACTAAAACTGAGGGAAACGCATTAAATATAAGAGGAGAACAACGACATATAAGCAAGTCAATATTATGAGCTTGCTTTCAGTACTTGCTAAATTTCATTAATATCGTTTCCTATTGTTTATGTCTTATGTTTATTGTCAAATGTGGAGCAAGATCTGCTTAGCCTTCAGCAGCACATCAGATTACCACCAATTTTCGGTGGGGGTTCGTGCTGCTCTAGGTTCTGTTTTGTGTACTATTGTTTGTCCGTTTGTCTTTTTCTTTTTTAGCCATGGCGTTTTCAGTTTATTTTCGATTTATGAGTTCGAATGTTCCTCTTGTTTTTGTTTCTCTTTTTTTAATGAAGGTGTAGTACACAATTCTAGGAAAAGTATGCGCATGATCAATGCAAGTTCTAGCATGTTTATTTTTTAAGTTATTAGCATTATTTTCTTTATTTTGCTTACCACATGTTCCACCTCTTCTTGGTTAGAACAGGACTGTTCATTTCCTTCCTCTGTATCGAAAGGAAGATAATCCTCCTTGCCCGCTACATTGCAGAATAATACCGGAACATTTTTGTTTATCCAAGATCTGAGAGGAATTGGGGTCATCCATTTACTTGATCGCAATGTAATCAATTTATTGAAATAGAACTGCTTTGAAGGGAAGGCACAAATTTCAGGATTCTGTAAAAAAACATAAAAGAGATCAACGACAACATATGTATATATATATATTTATATATATTGGATACAAATCAAGGCATTATGATGAAGATTTTACAGGTTGAACTTATATTTTTGAAGACCATATTATTTTGACAAACGATACTGCGTTGCAAGTGCATTAGTCATCAAGCTTACACCCTAACAGCGTATTGAATATACCAGTATGTATCAAATAAGTAGAGATATATATTAAAAGCTCTGAAATTCAACATAACAATGTTAGATGATATCTGATTCTTTAATAACGGGGCTGGAACATTTTTTTTTTTAATGTTTTTGGCAATGCCACCCATCATTACACAACCGCTGACATATTGTGTAATCATCACCTGAAGATTGTCAAAATGCAAGAAAATTGCTACTTACATTATTCTAACGAACTTTAGTTTTTTTATGTAAATTATAGTCTTTTATGATTGTAAATTTCGATATATACATGAATTTACCATTCTGTATTGTGAATTTAATAGTGTTGCCTCGTTTGCATATCTTTCAAACAAAGACTTTTCTAATCCTAGTTTGGCAGCTTCAGTAGATTTAACAATCGGTCTTAACTGTTTGTGATCACCAATAAGAACTACTTGTTCCGCTCTAGTTGCTATAATGGCAGCCATACTTTCTGGTTCTGTACACATTCCACACTCGTCAATGATAATTTGGAAAATCTGTCCCCGTGTTCCTTTCAGAAGTTTAGGATTCGTCGCCATAGCTGTTGTACAAAAAATTACTTCATGATGTCTGACCTCATCATTAACAGCCTTTGATATTATGTTTCTGTACTTATTAACAATTTTGTAATCAACTCCATCTGGGTGTTCTTTGAATTGTTGGTCAAAAGCTGCAATGTCCTCCTGGTAAGGCTTTCCATGTTGCCTTATCAATATATGCATTGAAACTTCACGCAAATTTTTGTCAGCTTTTGTTTTTTCTACACGCGAAGTTTGAGTTTTTCCGGGAATAGGATATTCTTCATCCTCAATAGTACTTCCGTACCAACGAACTAATACGGGGCATTTATCCTCAAACTTCTTTGTCATCCATTCTGAAGAAGAAGAAAAATCATACAAATGAAAAAAAATATGTGTTATGATTGCTGATGAGACAACTCTTCACAAGAGACAAAATGACGAACAAGTACTCAATAATAGGCCAGCGTACGACCTTTAAAATTGAGCAAAGCCATTATCGCATAATCAGCTTTAAAAAAAAAAACCGAAATGACAAAATGTAAAACAATTCAAATGAGAAAAATAACGGCATAATTGATTTACCAAATAATAAACAAAAAACAAAAAAAGAGCGTTGTTTCAATTTGTTTTTGTACTTTAACGTACTTGCCACTAGATCTACAGATTTGTTTGAAGGACCACAAAAAATAATCTGTTTCTTTTCATGACCCATTGCCTTCCGTTTCAAGTTAATTTGATTAAACAGGTAAACTAGTTTGATACCAGTGTAGGTCTTTCCAGTGCCTGTAATGTAAATAATTGAGTTATGTTTCGACAATCTTACAATCGATTAAAATTCGAACATTGCTAGAACAATCAACAAGATCAAAATAGGTTTTCGATTAGAAACATATAGAAACTTATGACTAATATAGTTGTGTGCATATTAATCTAACCGAAATAACTTTCGTATTCTTAACGTTCTCCAACCTTGTTCTTAATTTGGTCTTTCAAACTTTTGTTATTTGAGCTTTTCTGATTAGACTCTTGTATACGAAACGCTAGTCTAGCGTACGAAATTTAATCCTGGAATTTTATATTATAGTTTTATTTCGTAATGCACGATTGCAACCAAAAGTTTGGAAAGCCGATATTCTGTGTATTCGAGAGAATTAAAAAAAAAACACACAAATCAGCCAAACACCCTATTAAACAAACTTGTCTGATAAACATTTTCAGGATTTTAAAGTAGCTTAGCTGTCGTTGTTGCCTTTCACTATTTCAAAGTTTATCATTAGCGCTAGACTTTACATGTATGATATCACACGGGATTTGACTAATACTTGTCGCTAGCAAATAGAAGGTTGCCCGAATGGAAAATTTTTATTCTATTATTCGCTTGTATCATATGAAAGAGTCTCATTCTTTCTACTAAGCGTTTTGTGTCTTTTTCATTATTCTTTTTGTCATGGTATTGGTGTCTATATATGTCATTTGTCAAATATTTTCTTAAATCAAGTAAGTTACATTGTAAATGAAAACATTTGGAATATGTATACATTTGTAAATACATAGAACATCCCTTATAAAAGAGGGACGAAATATACCAGAGAGACAACCAAACTCATAAATCGAAAATAAACTGACAACGTCATGGTAGTATAAATTACTATTTGCACGATTTTTCACTCTGACCATTTTTTACCACTTTTCCTTATGGTTAGCGGTTGTTATAAAGTATCTCCTTGAATTGTGTGATGGCTGCTGTAGGTTATTTGTATCTCTGTCGGATAAACAATTATCAAAAATCTGATTATATTCTAACAAATTAAAAAAAATCAATTTTATTTCTTACTTATTCCAAAATAATTATGATCAAGTGATGGTCTTATTGTTATTGATTATCAACGAGATATTTAAATAAAAAGCCAATGTCATTAACTATGTAAACAGGGGTGTATAGAATTGTACATCACAGTTGAATATTCACTACCTTCAGAGTGTATGCATTTCCAACACTGTTGTATATTCAGCACAGTAGACACCTTATTGCACCAAGAATTTATTTCTTACAAAGCGTTACAAATTATTTTTTTTATTCGCCGGAAGAACTCGAAGGAAGGTGGTTATGAACCAATCAAATTACAATAACCCATTTTTATAAGAATATATTACCTGGTGGACCTTGTATAAGACTGAATGAAGATTTCAACGCCCTCTGTATCGCAATATCCTGTTCTTTATTGTTGCGAAACAATCTTACATTCATAATGTCTGGTTCAGTATTTATTCCTAGTTCAGAATGAACTTTATCTGATGACAAAAAAAGAATGTATGCAGATATAAAGAGATAACAACTTAAACTAGTGTATAACATTTCATGTTTTATTCAGCGTATGGGATTTTTTACATTACTTGAACATATGAGTCTTATGTAGACGAAAAGCGCGTCTGGCGTTTTATATTATAAGTTTGGTACCTTTGATAACTATTTACTAACATAAGCAATACAACAGCTACCACAAATGTAGCAACATCTGCTTATCCTGCTGGACAACCTGCCTGATATCACTTCTAGATTTTGACGAGTTTCATGTTGCTTAGTCTTTAGTTTTTCTACGTTGTGGTTTGTATACTTTAATTTGCCTTTTGATTGTTTTTTAATGCATTTTCAATTTGGTTTAGAAAATATGCTTTTGGTATCTATCACCCCCTCTTTTTTATGAACAATTACGTTGTATAAGTTAAAACACTTCATGTTCATACATATATACTTGAAACAACCTACCAAGATATGGAATGTCATTCCCTGTTGCTATAGCTTGAGCAAGGGTTGTGGCTTTGTTGAGACACTGTAGAACCGCATCAATTCTCCTTTTTAAAAAGAGATTTATATAATATAACGCAATTGAGCTTTTTATCATTATCTTTAATGCTTTATCATTATCTTTAAAAAAATATATGTATGCCGGCTTACTTAAGCAATACACAACTGACCGTCTTGAAATAGCACACTATTGCTGAAAATGATACTAAAAACGATTCAATCAATTACTTAATTAAATAAAGATAAATATTATAATCACTTAACCTTAAACATCTTTTTGTCCGGAGTCAATATAGTTAAAGAGAACATTTATATTCAAATTTACTTAATCAAATTATACTAAAAAAAACTATTGTGTCAGCTATAACTCTTCTTGTTCAATTTTTCCTAAATTTTACTCACTGATCTACACTGGATTTGAATATGATTTCAATGCTGCATCTGTTTTTATTATTCTCTACCATTAGTCCAGGGGGGACCTGTTTGCTATTTCTGTGAAGTCGAAATATAAAATCAGTTTTGGCTTTTCTTATTTTTGTTCTATCTATTTTTGCATGTGCCAACCAAAGGTAATAATCACTTGGTGGAATAGTTCCGTTCATAATATCATGTTTGTTTTCGTTTGCTTTAAAAATCGGACACTTTATACAAAGATAATCAGGACTAGCTGTATTCTTTATTCCTTCTTCGTTGTCTTCGTCGACAGCTTCCTTTTCGTTGAGAAACACACTCAAGGGTGTCTTATTAATTTCAATATTCCGTTGATCACAAAATGCTTTGCTTAATGAAAATTTTCCTTCATACTGTGAGAGAAATTTAACAGGAACATCATTTATTGTTGCTGTACTACTTTTAACTGAATTCGCTGCTGATTCCATTTCTACAAGTGGTTTCCACGTTCTAAGATAATCGACTGCACTTATGTACCTTTCTTTGGTCGAAGAAGTTGCGTATTGTTCTAGATATTTTATAGGGTCTTTGACATGAAGGAAACAATGCTTGACATTATTTGTCATATCAAAGATCTCGATTTGTGGAATGAGTACACCCCTTACAGATTCAGCAGACAGCTGTATAGGTAATATTTGTTGGTGATTAAATGTCATAGTAAACTGACAACTCTGTAATGTAATTGGTCCTTCTCGTAACTCAGAGCTGACATCTGGTTCTGTCTTGTAACATGCTGGTATGTAATCTAGAAGCTTGTATGTGTTTTCTTTTGAATCTCCCATTCTTTCATCGTTGAATATTTTTTTCAACCTTTTCATTTTGTCTTTTTGACTTTTAGCTGAGGTAAAATCTTCCAGTATTACTTTCCATTTCCTTAACTTTTGGAAAAATCCTCTGCTATGTGGATTCAATCTGTATCCGTCCTGCTTTGTTTCCTTCGTCTGTGTAAGTGTATATCCATTGAATGAGTATAATCTCTTTTTCCAAGTCAGTTCTAAAATTTCCCGACCAGTAAACGTATCTGTTTTAAATGCTGGTTTATTCACGGCATTTAAACTATTAAGTTGAATAGTTTTTGAACTTTGTGGTAAAGATCTATAACCAGGAATAACAACTGAAACCTCATTTTCAGAAACAGTTTTAACAAATCCATGAACAATTTTCGGTTCTTTGAATAATTTGTGACCCCATCGTAACGCTCGACAATGCGTTTGGTAATTCTTTGCCCGATTTGTTACTTCATTTAAGTACTTACACATTACTGAAACCTCATCCCTCGTATAGCAAGAGCCTTTGTTATCTAGAGCACAATGTAGTAATCGGTGAACAATGATATCTACGTATCGTCGAATGGGTGATGTAAAATGAGTGTATGGGAACATTCCTAGGGTAAAATGCGAACCATCTTGTCTATCACGTACTTCACCTGAACATTTGTATTCTGCTCTTTCTTGGTAATCATACCACTCGTCAAGTGCCAAACACGAGAATGGATGTAGTTCATCACAACCTATGATTTGACTTGCTGCTGCGTAATTGTTGTTTTCGATTGCTGATAATAGTTTTCTTCCAAACCCAATGCTGATACAAGAGTGTCTTATCTGATTTTTCAGTAGGAGTATTATCGATTGTAAGCTTTCGGTCATACCATAGGACAGGAGAAGGACGAATTTCCTGTAACTTTAATATCAAATCCGCATAACATTCATATGATTCTAACCATGCTTTCGCATGCTCTGGTTTTGGTGGAAGCTGCACTCTGAGAGGAATGCAGTGTTTATATTCATTTAAAAGGAATTTTCCTATTGTGATATTTGCAAGTATCATGAACTCTTCTACTAAATAATGAGCTTCCTTTGTATCAATGACATCATCGTCTTCATCGAGTTTTTCAATTGGAGAGTAAAACAGGCCACTGCCCAATCGGCTTACTCTTTGTTTTTTAGCTATGTAAAACAAGTCATGAATTTGTTTACATACGGAATCTGGAAAAGTCGTTTCTTTGTTTAGAATAATGTTTTGAACTTCTCTATAAGAAAGTTGTTTTGTTGATTTAATGTAACTTTTTCTAATTTGAGTGTTAAGGAGAACTTCTTTTTTGTCAAAAGTAAAAAATATTGAGATTGAAGGTCTCACTTCTCCAGGAATTAAACTGAATAGCATCTTTATCAACGGGGAAGGCAGCATATTATGTGGATTCATACATTTGCCGGGATAAAACGTAGTGGCACGTTCATAGGCTTCAATGTCAATGTGGCTATCCTTTTCAACGTAAAAAGTTACATCTGTAATGTGTACACCAACTCTGTATGTATCATCTAACTCTTCCATACTTAAAGCATCATCCAGGTCTTTTGCATTGGATGGATCTATCGTAAATATTTCCAAACTAGTTAAGTCTATTCTATCTTTTTCACAAAGAAACGATTTACCCGACTCTAGCAATCTGTTAACATCTCCAATTGTATCTTGCGTGTACATGGTTGGCACTTTGTGTTGTAATCTTAAGATTTCAGATCCGGAATGTAAACCCCTCTTTGCATTTAAGACTTTTATAACTGCACCAAGTGGGTAAATATCGTCCCAGCAGATCATAACAACCAAAAATATGTAGTTCTTTATTTCCCCTGGTTTGATAGTAAATAGGTCTTTGTGCTGAAGTTCCTCATTCTCTGTATCATAATTGTATACATCTATTTTATAATCATTTGTACTCTTACTTTTCAATATATGAAGTTTTGGTATTGTTTTTGATACTGGAATCATTAAATGATATGACGATTCATCCAACATACAAACAAATACAGGGTGTTTTACATTTGGAAAATGAATCCGTTTGACAACTCCTCTTATCTGACCATATACTTTCAAATTTTGTTTAGATGTATTTACAGTAACAAACGGTCTTAAACCACTTTGAGAGTGTCTTTCATATTCTTCTCTCTCGTCCATTAGTATTTCAACACAAACTTCATCGTCATCAAAAACCTTGCCTATTTTTGACCTACCAGATATTTCAATTTGGGATATTTTTTCAGAACTATCTATGTTTTTACATACTGCTTTATGTGCAGCCTCCAGTTTAACTGTACACATCTTGAATTTATTTGGATTTGTTTTACGGAGGTCTTTAAGTTTTTCAATACCATAAAATTCTTCGTATTGGAAAATGTCTCTCTTTTGCCTCCACTTTGAATGCTGCTCCAAATAGTTATTTGATAAAATTATACCATTTTTTAACAACTGATACTCATCTAACTTTGTTTCTTTATCCGTTTCATATATATTTACACTCTGCTCGTAATAATCGATAGTTTCATTTTCACAATCCTTCTCATCCTCACTAGATGAATTATAATTGTCAATCCAGTTGTCTCCATCCATTTTGTCAAATTCTTCGTCACTTTCAATATCAGAAATGCCATGACCTTCTGGTTTTTTAATAGATTCAACTGCATTTGATGAGTTGATACTTTTATTTGAAAGTAAAATGTTATCTGCGCTCTTTGACTTTTTACCGTCAACACTTATCCATGAAGTTGACATTGTAAAGTATTCCATTGTTTTATGTTCTTTTATGCTTTTTGCTACAAAAAAAATGTTTTCTTATATCTTTATATATCATTTGTCTATAAATTATAAAAATGTTTAGGATTAAGGTAGCACAATACAAAGATTTTTCACTCCCAATCAGACAACTTTAAACTGATGTAATTCATTTCATCCTTCTTTATATTTTATAAATGAGGTACCAAAAGAAAGAAGAAAGATTAATCTTTCAAATTATGATAATTTCATTATGACATAATTATTACATAATTAATTATTATGTAATAAGTCGCTATATTGTGATGTCCACACTTGAATGAATTTAGTGTCTTTGTTTTTCATAGCATCTCAAAATATTTTATAGATTCTTGTACAACACAGCTTGACCTCCAAAACTGTGTCTCAGATTTCCAAAAACATCAATAGAACAAATTTGATACCCAATTGAACTTAGTGGTCACTAATGATTTGATATTGCAAACTTCATTGAAGATTTATGAGAGAATGAAATACAATAGGAAAAATCTGAGACACTGTTTTGAAGGTCAAACTGTGTTGTGCAAGAATCTATAAAAAAATTTAGGATGCTATGAAGAACAAAGAAGCTAAATTCATTCAAGTATGGACATCACAGAATGGCAACTAATTACATAACAATTAATTATGTAATAATTATGTCATAATGAAATAATCACAATTTCAAAGATTAATCCTTCTTCTTTCTTTTGGTACCTCATTTATAAAATTTAAAGAAAGATGGGTGGAATTACATCAGTTTAAAGATGTCTGATTGGGGATGAAAAATCTTTGTATTGTGCTACCTTAAAAGAGCAAATTGAACCCCCTTATAAAGTTGACATGTATCGAAAGGTTAAACAGATCAAGAATTATAAAATTTGTATGTGCGAATTTGAATAGCTTTGTAGAACTATATAAAAGCAAACATTAGTTTAGAGGCAATGACAGTTTAATTTACTTGACAAGCCATTTTATGTTTATATGATAAAGTTTTCTAAAAGCATCATATTGCTGAAAATTACGTTTTTAGCTTTTTGTGATAATATGTTTATATGTTTATCATTATTACAATTTTCTGTTTTAGGCTTTATTGAGTTGGGTAATTTCAAATGTTGTCAAAAGATCGTTCCTGAAAACTGCATAAACATCTATCAATTTGTGTTTATGGCAGATTTTATTTATATCTACATCAATTTAATAACTTGAGAAAAATATTATCCTGAACCGTCATACGATATGTAGTTGTGTTTGCCTCTGTTGACATAAGAAAACAGTAAAGTTTTTCTGTATAGACAGTATGGAATAAAATCTCAAATTGACAGGACTAAAAGAACTAGAGGCTCTTAAGAGCCTGTGTCGCTCACCTTGGTCTATGTGCATATTAAACAAAGACACAGATGGATTCATGACAAAATTGTGTTTTGGTGATGGTGATGTGTTTGTAAATCTTACTTAACTGAACATTGTTGCTTCTTACAGTTATCTCAATTTATAATGAACTTGGCCAATTAGTAAAAGAGGAAAATATTTTGTTAAAATTTACAAAAATTTACAAAATTTACAGACTATAAAAGGCAATAACTCCTTAAGGGGTTAACTGACCTTTTAGGTCATGTTGACTTATTTGTGGATCTTACTTTGCTAAGCATTATTGCTGTTTACAGTTTATCTCTATTTATTTTTTTTTAAACTAGATACCTCAATGATAATTTAGGCCAAGTATGGTTAAATTTGGAACAGTAGTTTGAGGGGAGAAGAATTTTGTAAAAGATAAGAAAAAATTACGAAAAATTAGTAAAAAATTAATATAAAGGGCAAAACTCAGGGGTCAACTGACCATTTTAGTCATATAAAACTTATTTGTAGATCTTACTTTGCTGAACATTATTGCTGTTTGCAGTTTACTCTATCTATAATAATATTCAAGATAATAGCCAAAAAACGGTATAATTTCCTTAAAATTGCCAATTCGGGGGCAGCAACCCAACAACCGGTTGTCTGATTCGTCTGAAAATTTAAGGGCAGATAGATCTTTACCTTATAAACAATAAACCTCATGTCAGCTTGGCTCTAAATGCTTTGGTTTCAGAGTTATAAGCCAAATTCTACATTTTACCCCTATGTTCTATTTTTAGCCATGGCGGCCATCTTGGTTGGTTGGCCGGGTCACGCCACACATTTTGTAAACTAGATACCCCAATGATGATTGTGGCCAAGTTTGGTTTAATTTGGTCCAGGAGTTTCAGAGGAGAAGATTTGTGTAAAAGCTAACGACGACGGACGACGACGCCAACGACGGACGACGACGCCGACGACGGACGACGACGACGACGACGGACGACGACGACGACGACGGACGACGACGACGACGACGGACGACGACGACGGACGAAGGATGCAAAGTGATGAGAAAAGCTCACTTGGCCCTGAGGGCCAGGTGAGCTAAAAATAAAAAGCAATCAACAAGATATTGTACACACAGACAAAGTGAAGTAAAAAAAAAACAAAGTAAGCAAAAACCTTTTCGGAAAAAATCTTTGGGGATACAAGTTTCTATCAAAATTTTGAATTAATATTGGCTGTTTAGCTACTATTACACTCTGCCATGTAAATATAAAATGTTACGAATAAGACCCTATCCCCTATCATATTGAGACCATCAAAACAAATTAAACTGTACTTACGACGGGTTCGTTTCTTTTTCTTGTGTTTGTCTTTTGCTTTTTTTGCTTTAATTCTTTGCTTTAATACAAACCGACTGTTAGAGAATTTGCAATAATCCCACTGGAAAGTTATTTCATACCTAAACAGCTAAATGAGAGTCGAACATGGCCGTCTCAAGATTAATTGAGTATACTATGAAATCTACAGTCTCTTTCTCAAGGTAAGGTTATTCACTAAAAATTAAAATTTAAAAAACTACGAACTCCAAGAAAAAATCAAAACGAAAAGTTCATAATCAAACGGCAAAATCAAATGCTCAAACTCATTAAACAAATGGACAACAATTGTCATATTCCTGACTTGGTAAAGATATCTTATTTTGAAGACAATTGTGGCCTAGACCTGGTTTTGTAGCAATCGTATGACAATCGTAAAAATCCGTTATATTGAAACAATGTGTGCACAAAGTAAACAGACATAATAACTCTCTGCAGGATGAAACTGAATTATACACATGGTTGTTTAAGCTTTTGCCAAACATTTAAAATTCCACAATGACACTTCATTTATCTAATTTACATTATACCTGCCCACTGATAAACCTTAATCAAAATTAGAATTAATGACATTATTACATCAACACTAACGCATTTCTTAGAATGTGACATAGTTATTAGAACAATGTACAATGCATAACAGAGAATATATCAACGGCCAGACATATAAATAAACAAGCTTCTATTACAGGTCAATATTCTGTCCTAAGTGGACATACATGATTGAAGGCCTTTCATTGACCTATAATGATTTACTTTTTTAAATTGTTACTTGGATGGAGAGTTGTCTCATGGGCACTCACACCACATCTTCCTATATCGATGATGATTTTATATGTGACTTTCGACTACTAGGTTGACTGCAGTCCCGTGTGGATTCTACAGACTAATATTGTTATGCTTTAAAACTGGCATGAATATGCAGATATTGTTTTAGTGAAATTGGAAATATAAATCTGTGGACTTTGATATGATTTAGCTTTAAATATGTCTGAAGAGACATAAATTGTCGAATATAAATTTGGTGCACCCATATTGGTAATTTCAATGTTATAATATAGGGATAGATATATAACGAAGATGTCCGCACCTGTTTTATACCAGCGTAATTAGAATCCTTAACATATTCATTGTCGCTATCCACAACTTCGTCTTTTAGTCTTTTTATTTCTTCCTCGATTCTATCTATCTGATTTAAAAAAGGATGAACAGCTTCCTTATCTTCCTACAAACAAAATGCAGCATTCGTAAGTTTTTCTAAAGAATATCGGACTGAAAATAAAGCACATGTCCATCAAAAACCTCTTCTGATCAGCATTCTTCGTACGCATAACTCTTGTTTGAGAGTTTAAAAATTGACAATCTTCCTATTCTTATTCATAAATTCATTAAAGAAACATTTCGTGATAGTTTGTCCTTAGCTTCGTTTATATCAGTACTCGATCACACAAGTTAGTATGTGCAGATCTTTTTTTTTATATATATCGTGATGAAACTTTTCAAAATTAATGGTGCACTAGCTACAAGATACATAAAAAAAATCAAACTATGATTTTTCTTTTGTTCAATCATTAATGAAAGTGGAATTGTGAACTGATTCTTCGCTTTTAACAACCAGTATGGTCAATTTTGTCATAATAAGCTAAGAAACATTAATGATGTATTATTCACTTTTATATATATGTGTATATCTTTATTCTCACAAACCAATTTACAAAGGTATAGAGATAATTAAAGTGAGCTACTCTCAAACTTTGATTATTACTAGGCTACTGTTGTTTTGTCACTCGAAGGTTAAATTTGTTTTTAATTGGTTCGACAGTATTTGGTCATGTTTTTATAAAATTGAAAATGGGGGATATGTCAAAGAGACAACAACCCGACCAAACAGCAGACAACAGCCGAAGGCCACCACGCAGTGAGAAAATCCCGCACGCGAAACTGGTCCTTAGCTGACCCCAAGGCTACGCCCCGGGCTTGAATAATTCGTAAAATATTACCAGGAGTATCTAACATATACATAAAGTACACTATTGAGACTTTTAAATAATGGGTAAATATACCAATGACAGTTAATAAAGACCTGTCAAATATTCATTATTACAATATCCTATTTGTGTCAATACGCCTTACGCTATTTGTTACGCCTGACTCGTGTTTTATCTTCTTAAAAATCATCTCCAAAACACTTTCGATTAACGTTGTGCGCTTTGAAATGGTATGCATATACTGGTAGATATAAATCATTGTCAAATTATTGTTATAAAAAATTATTCTCGAAAGGTTATGAAATAGACAATATATATGACAGACTAAAGACCTTAAAAAATGCAATATGTTGCGAGATCAAGTTAAGGACGGATCAATCAATTCACCTTAGCTATCTTTTAACGTATTTCGAAACTGATCCAGTATAGACAGGAACAACTTAAATATTATCGTATAAAAAATGAAAATTCCACTATATTAATTTATGCGTCCAAACCGCTTTCCTGGATTTGTCTTCACCAGGAACGCTGGAATATGAAAATAAATGAGGTAAAAGAACCAAAACTTTTTACAGGTGTATGACCAAAGGACTTGAAAAATAACCATTTTTTAAAGGTCATTTATATGTCTGATGGAGTTGACGCTTTGGATTTTAAGTAATTGCAATTTGGTAAATGGGTTCTTGTGATAGGTTTGTTTAAAATCATATCAATACGAGCTGTCCACCAGCAGCACTAACGAACTTTGTTTTAAAAAGAAAAGAAGTTATAAATTATAGATTGTATTGGTGCAAGGCGCTTCTCTAGATTTACAAATGTAACTGATTGTTTGTGACTTTAAAGGTCATCCAATATCATATATGTTCGTTAGATATTTTATATTATTGGAGAATATTTGAACCTTATCAATTGCCCCAATTCCCCTACATGGCTTTATTTCTTACCTGTGTTGTTGCCAATTGAAAGTACTCTTCAATTTTCTTCCTCGCAATGTCTATATTTTCAAGCTTTGTTAGAGCTTCGATCCAGATAAGAAAGAATTTTTGGAAAAAGGAACTACTTCGTGTTATTGGTGAGTATGTATCCACTGTGAAGAGAAAGAATCCATATGTTATGTCGTTGTTCCACTAGATAAAGTGTGCAAAAATATTGTTGTATATCGAAAAGAGATTTGAAAAAAACCAGTACAACTGGTAATCCTACATAGTCCTTGACATCATTTTTAAAGGATGTTACAAAATAACGAATATGTCCTTTTTTTTTTATATCAACATCAAGAAAATCTACCGACATTATACTAAATAGCAAAACTTCACAAAACTCCGTAAAAAGAACGATACATAGCTGGATCATCACTTAACAGATCTATAAAGTGCTATCTTTTATTCTTACTACACTAAACGATAGCCTTCACAGATATTGGGATGAGATATATTCAACCAGTGTGTCAATCAGATGTGGATTCTCAAAAATCTACTGCTAAATCTTAGAGTACAATCTCTGCAATTTTGCAACAGCATTTCAAAAGACCTATGATTTTTCCACGCTTAACACTACAAATCCCCATGCTCAATTAAAAGATCTAATTCCACATCATATTAAACACAGATTTTCTATAAAATTTGGGAAATGTAGATACAAATTTCTTGTTTTGGGTTATTATAATTCTTATTTCGTGAAGAACCACTCTGATTCTATTTAATATACACTAAAGATGATGTAAACAAATGCTTGACTTTTTAATCGACAATACATTTTTTTAGTTTGAAGGATTAATATTTCAACAGACATTCGGTATTTTTTTAACCCGTTTTATGCTTTGCTCTGGCATAAATAATTAAACTACTTTTCAAGTTAATAAAGTTCTATTTTTCAAAACACATGTGCATCGATAATGTACAATAAATCAAGAGAGCAATCCAACTTGTATTAAATATAAATACGGTATGCAATCCGCTATACGATTAATCCCATAACTGGTTAACAAGTGATAACTCTCTTAAGGATTTTCGCTTCTCTGTTTCAAAATAACTAGCTTTTAAAAAGACTATTTTATATTGATAGTATATAAACAAAGAAACGAAAAAAAGCCAAAAAAATAGGGGTCCGTTAGCTTGTTTTCGAGATATATGCCATTTAAAATTTGGCGGGAAATAATTCTCTCTTGATTTTCATAGCTTTATCATTAACAAGGTTCAGTTCTCAAAAACTATTAAAAAATAACAAGGATTTTATAAGACTTTAAGAGATGGTTTATAATTATACTTGTAAAAGATTTATAAAATTTAAAAGAAAAATGGGGGTCAATGGACAAAAATTTTCAAGGCATTCAAATGGATAAAACAACAGGATTTCGAAAATCTGACAAAAATTCCAAAACATGACAAGCGTACATCCTTAAAAGTATTTTAACTTTACCAAACGTCTTGACCATACCAAACTGACATGTAACACTATGATCTTTGACAAACGGGATGATATTAACTTCCAAGTTATCAATTTCCCATTATTGGCAGTAACGTACCCTCTGCTCCGTCGAATGGTGTTTACCTATCTCAATTAATACGTTATGCTCGTGCATGTTCACATTACACGTGGGCTTTGTACGCAGAAACTGCTCCAACAAAGTTATGAGGAGAAAAGATCAAAAATGATACTCCGTAGATTTTACGAACAACATCAACAACAACGTTGATGTGGCTTTGTCGTAACTATAGTAACTAATGCCTATTTCCCGAATTTGACTGTTTTTCCGAGTGTGAAGTTGCATTGCTACACGATGTGTCTTTGTGTTTATACATATATCATTCATGCACTTATTTATGGTGTTTCTGTTTTGGTTTCGCTTGGATATTGTGTTATGTCTGATCGGTAGTGATTTGAATTCTGAATTTTTGCGTTTCACTGTGTTCTTGCATTTGATTGTGTTGTATTTCTGTTACGCAGTGTTTTATTTTTATCGATAATTTTTATAGGGAATAGTGACTTTCCTTTTTTAATTTTCCTCGAAGTTCAGTATTTTTGTGATTTTACTTTTTTACTTTGGCTCTTAAGCTGGAAGTTTAACTAGCCATTAAACCAAGTTTAACCGACCATTTTTTTCTTAAAATGTCCTGTTCCAAGTCAAGAGTAGGACAGTTGTTATCCAATAGTGCGTTTCAATGTATTTTGGCATTTGTTTTTGTTGCAAATGAGTGTTTCTGTTGCAGCGTTGTTTTCCGCTAATAGTTGATTTGTTTTGTTTTAGTTTGTAAATCTGGTTTTGTTTTATCCCAATCGATTTTTGACTTTTGAACAACGGTATATTCATGTTGCCTTTATTTTAGAATGTTGTATATAATATATAAGAATAAGAAGATGTAGCGCGATTGCCAATAGACAACACTCCAAACGAGACCAACACAGAAGTTAACAACTATATGTCTCGGCCTTTAACAATTTGAAAAAATAAATCATGCATAGACAGGCATAAAAGGCTTCAAATGACAAATTTAAAACAATACAAACTGGAAAACTAACAGCCTGATTAATGTACAAAAAAATGAACGACAATCAAATATAATATACAGCATCAACCAACAACCACAGAACTACAGGCTCCTTACTGGTGACAGGCACCAAAAAATGTAAAGTTGTTTAACTAGTTAGCCAATCCTGCTCTGCTACGGGATATCAATGTAGTGACATAACATAAGAACAAACTTTGCAAAACTATTAGCAAAGAAACAAATATTAGAAAAAGCTTACTTATGGATTCTTTCGGAGCACATTCCGGAGCGTCTGAGATCACACCCAGTTTTTGGTTGGGTTTGTGTTGCTTAGCCTTAAGTTTTCTTATGTTGTCTCTTGTGTACTATCAATTGTCTGTTTGTCTTTTGCTTTTTTAGCCATGGCATTGTCAGTTTATTTTCGATATATGAGTGTGAATGTCCCTCTGATATTTTTTAAACTATGTGACATCAAAGCACCAAAAACAGAATAATGATAAAAATTAATATTAATTTATATAGAATTTGAATTGGTATCTGTTATAAGCGAGCTGACTTAGCTAACGACTTTTCACATAGTAACAAGGTATTGTCTATTTTTTTATTATTAAAAATCTACTTAGCTAATATTTCAGGCTAACCACAATTATTCATAGGAACTTTTGAACTCGTACAAAGTAAAACATCGCACACAGAACTAAAATACTGTAAATTCAAAAACTGAAAGTCCATAAAAATTTGAAAAGCATATTTCATTATACATTTTGTTTTTTGCATGAAGAGAAATCGGTCGGTGTGTAAATTGGCAATAAAAGTAGTGTTTAAATTATATGTAAATATAGTTTCTTACTTTTCTTGCAAATCTGACATACGTTTTGATACTGCCCCTGAAAAATAAGTATGTATCTTATAAAAAATGTATTTACGGCTTAGTAAAAACACACAGATTTCATTAGACACTTTCTTGTAGAAGCACATACTTGATCCTTTTCATAGTCTATGCTTTTCCCTCGATTTCCATAATGTTTTCATTGTGGTATCTTGAATAAGCTTCTACAAATACTGATAAGGAACAACTCGTCCGACTGTTATCTTTATTTTGTTCTGAATTATGAGTCTTTATTTTTAATGAACTTTTACAACAAATTTATATGTGCTGATCTTTTAATTTTATGTTCAGTAAAAGTTTTCTATCAAATCAGAAATTTTGCCATTGGCAGATTTAGCTGAACGTTGGACGAGCTGAATCATTTAAGCATGGTAATTTAATGCGTTTTTGCAAGCACTAATTCGATTTGAGGATTTCATCAGACCAGCAGATAGCATTACTATATGAAAATGTATTGTATGAAATTTTAACGATACGTTTATTTTCTATCAACTCTAGACATTGACTTTTGGCATAACTTTCTGTAGTTATTTTGGTTTTCAATGCTCTTCAACTGTGTCATTGGTTTTGTCTACATTTTATTCGAACTGATTAGTTTTCTGTAGTCGTATGTCTTAAATTATAAGATTTCTCTATTGATAAATATATGAACTTGTTAACAACGAAGATGTGAAAGATCTTGGAAATAGTTATCAAGCTGCCTGCTTTTCCAGTTTATTAATGTGTCTTGGGGAAACATTTTATTAAGATTACGTTCTTTCACCTTCAAACTGATTCAGCCGACCCCAAGATACAATTTTGGATTAAACACCATAAAGACCATATCCTGCATTATCTATAAGCAATATTTTAAAGCGCAGGTAACAAACTGTATTGTTTGTCCTTTTTTCTTGTTGTCACCTTCCAACAAAGATTTTTTTTGCATTAAAATAATTGATCGAGCTAGATACAAATGTTTACCGAATTCTGTGTAAATAATAGTTGAAATAATTTTGAAACATATAAATGTTTTCCGTGAAGTTAGATTGAGATTCCATTAGGTTGGTCCGGGGTTTTACAAGTTAGTTCACTTTTTTCATTCAGAGAGTCCACCTTTCTTGGTCAATAATATTATTTCAAAGTAATTTAACATACCATTAAGAGAAAACATTCAGATATCTTAATAGATATGCTACTTGGTTCTTCGACGATACAGCCTGGGTCAATCGCATTTTCCGCTATGGTGATTAAAGATGTATTTAAGTCAAGATACACATGGAGAGTTCTCCTGCAGTTAGCAAATGGATCCATGTCTAATGATGCATCAGCGGCTGCTTTTATTCGTATTATAAATCTACTTAGTCGCTGAAACATATATGCATAAATCCATAATTGATCTATCCTTTGACCATTTCACTATTATAAACAGTATCTTATACGCTCACACTTGTAATAACTGTCTTGAGAAAATTTTATCTCATGTTGGTCATCTGTTTGCTTTACCACAAAAAAATGGTACTGATATACCAACTATGTTAGAAAACTCTTTATGCAATAGGTACTTTTCAAAGTATTTACACTACAATCGTCCATATTGTTGTCATAACACGAGTAAAAATGCTTACCCTATAGTCATCAGAAATCAAAATTTCTTCTATAAATGGAATCCAAAGTCTTCTCACTTCCAAATGATGCAAAGGATACGGTTTGATACGTTCCCTCCGCAAATAATCTTTAAAATTAATTGATAGTATTCTTTTAAAACGTCATACATATATGCTTCTAATTTCATAAGGGTTAAGCTTTTATGAAAAGAAAAGATAATGCATACTTCCCAAAGTGCAGTCAGATCTACTTACCCGTAGTTGAATCTTATGGGGTGTACGTTATATTAGTTCTAAAAAACATTTATTGTTAAATAACAATAACAATAAAGATAATATGTCAATGTTCGACATAGATCGTTAAAAAAAAGTAACCTTAATGTTGTCAATTTGCCAATTTGCATTATTTGTATATAGTCGATTTTTATTTAGTTTAGTATTGGTCATTCCCTACCCTTGATTGATATTGCTTTGTCCACAATAAAAGGACTTTCATCTTTGATTGTTGTCACATAATCACTCTCTTTGTTCTCATATTAAATCGTGCTCATTCAAAAATCTTTGTATCTCAAGCAATACAAACCTTTGTAAAAATTATCCAATTGAAATTCTTTATCTTCGCACTGAAGAAAAGAAAGATGAATAGGAAGTGTTTGCCTTATTTGTGTTGACATTCACAATAAATAATTGTATAAAAAACAAATATCTGTCTGAGACAAGAATGGTATATCATGGCAACATGTTCTTCAAATTTTTATCCGTGTTGATATTTGATACAACCGATGCCCTTATTCTAGTTTCTTGGCTTGTCTTGCTTGAATCTATAAAAACAGCACGTAAATATTAACCTCCATTTGATAGGGTTCGCGTTGCTCAGTATTTAGTTTAGTGATGTATTGCATTGTTTGTCTCTTGGTCTTTTTATTTTTTAGCTATTACGTTTTCAGTTTATTTTTGACTAATGAGTTGAAATGATCATTTGGTATCGTTTGCCTACCTTTTTGATAGTCGAAAAAGCGACAATGTTTTGTTTTGATTTACTCAAATATTTTGTCTATTTGGACAAGATTTAACCCTTCATCGTATGTAATGAAATTTTTGTCTAATCTAGAAAAAGTGCCTTCTGTATATAGAATATTTGTTAAGTTAACTCTTACACTTCTCTGATCATTTCCCTCTATGAAGTCAGGATAAATATCAGCAACAGAGATATGATGTTGTTCACTTAAATCATTACATTCATCAATTTGGTCTGCTTTCATCGAAATGTCTGCTGTTAGATCTGCTATAGATGTATCACACTGTTCATCATCTGCGCTGTAATACGGATCGCTGTCTGAATCAGAATCGTATTCACTGTCTTCATCTTCTTGATTTGCATGGCTGTAATCTGTAGCAGGTAGACGGTAATTGCCACCAGTATTACCCATAGTTAACAATCTTAGGCACTGATAAGTTGATCAAGTTCTTGAAACCAGTACTCATATTGCCTGAAATACATTTTCAATTAAATTTATTGAGTTATAATTCTATTTCATATTTATTTTCAAAAAGGACCACATTTTAAACTTGTAAAAAGTATTGTAAAATACAAATACATAAGTTGCCAAATACAACTAAGGTAATTTGTTCCTGATGTAGAAAAAACCTTTGTATTTCGAAAATTCCAAAGTTTTGTAAACAGTTAATTTATAAATATGACCATATCAATAATAATTCATGTTAGCACAGAAGTGCTGAATACTGGGCTGGTGATACCCTCGGGGAATTAAAACTGTGCTATCGACCCAATGGCTGTAAATACACTCAAACTAGATACTAGGATTAAATTTTGTAATTACGCCAGATAGACACATGTTAATTGTTGCTACCATCCAGATGATTTTGTTTAATCGGGATTTTTGTTGTTGTTGTTGATACCATATTCACTTATACCTCTATTGAAGTGAATGCTATATCTTTATTTGTTTGTACATTACTATATGTGGTCTGTTGGATGTATGGACTTCGATAAACTACCGTTGTGTTTGAATTGTATCCATCATATATCTTTGTATATCTACCCAAAGCAGTTTTCTGAATTGCACAGCTGTCGTTATTTATCTTCAACTGACAATTGCAATTCATAAGTTTTCTAAATATAGAAATACAATACTTTTCATAATTAGAAAATATAATGTTGATTTCTTGAATTTCGATATCGGAAGATTTAACCTTTAAATTGTGATTACCTTAACTGCCCGTGTGTCATGTTGTCAAGGGTTATATACATATATATTTTTATGTTAAGTCTCTTTAAACTGTTTTTTAAAACTCTTTTGTCATAAGACTTTATTAGTCAAACTAAAGTTTAAAGTAATTTGGTAATTTATTGTTGTTGTCAAATTTTCCTCAGCAAAAAAACAAAACAAATGTTTTCTCAGCGTTAAAAAAAATACAAAATTCAAAAGCCTTTGTTCGATTTTTCGACAAAAAAAACATATTAATATCTCCATGAATATAAATATACAAATCATTTGAGACTGAGGGACATGATCTCTTCTGCTTCACCACTTTAACGTGAATTTTTCTATATTATTTTAACATATATTTAAATGAAAATATGAGCTGGAATTCAATTTCATTGTACCTCCATGCATCTAAAGAATAAAAAAAAAACTAGATCAACGTTGTGTTATACATTAGTAAAATAATTACTTCTTACCTCCTTTAAGGCATATTGTATTTTGTTTACACCCATGTGTAACGATTATAGACATTAACGTTTTAACATTCCGTAGGTTCTTATTTACTTCCTCTATTATGGCATTGTCAAGTTTATAATTAGAATATTCCCAAACAATCAATTTCAGACTATTGATCTTCAAATTATATATGCTCATTTGCACACCAAGAATAAACGAAATCTTTAATACCTTTAAAAATCTTTTCCTATTTTAGTTCGTTTCATGTTACATTTCAACGTTGTGTTTCTTTTGTGTCGTTTGGTTTCCTCTTATATTTGAGTGTGAATTCACATTTTTATAAGAAATGTCACGGTACTTTTTATCCCAAATTCATGTATTTAGTTTTGATGTTATATTTGTTATTCTCAACGGATTGTGTCTAATGCTTAGTTCTAATCTCTGTGGGTGTTACATTTCAATGTTGTGTCGTTGTTCTCTTATATTTAATGCGTTTCCCTCAGTTTTAGTTTGTAACCCGGATCGACTTATGAGTTTTGAACAGCGGTATACTACTGTTGCCTTTATTCAAATTTAATATATTATGATTAACAGTATGATAAACGGAATTATAAATCTATTTCGATGTTCATGACATTAAATTCTGGATTCGCATCAGTGACATGAACTTTTTAGACAGAGCATCAAAGACGAAGTATAAATAACATACACATGGGCTCTTATGGCGATACCAGAAAGAGATGTTTGTCTAGAATCGTAAGTATCATATAAAATCGTTTTGTTATTTCCTCGTTAATAGTATGGTTTTTGTGTTTTGCCAAATATACGAGTAACTTGAAATGTTTTCCTATCCCAAAGACATACATGACCATGTTTAGCACACTTTAGGGTGTAATATTTGTTCAAAATGCCCTTCATCTTCATATTTTCCTCTCCACTGCTATGATTCAGGCGCACTTAATGGTCCTTCTATATAAACCTGCATTTCTGCAAAAAGGGATATATCTGTTTAAGTTTATTCATAACATAGTGACCTTTGTGTAAGAGGAAGTATGTGAATATATAATTTTTGTAACTATAACAAATGCAAAAATTTTATAACATACTAAAACAAAATAGCTTGTGATTTATAACAAAAAATATCCCTGTGTATAACAGTAATGAATAGATCCAAATACAATTCAAACTGATGAAACAACAAAACACTGACATGTTAATTCACAAAAGCTGAATGTGTAATTAAAACATAGATATACTTAAACCTGTCGGAACTTTTAGTTCGCAATTCCCTTAAACTTGGTATTCTACCCGGCTATTTTCACTGAGTTGATTCCAGAGTCTTCTTTCGACGAAACGCGCGTCTTTCGTACAATTGCAATCTTGGTATCTAAGATGAAGTTATATCATCATGTGGAAGACACAGGAAAAACGTTCAGGTGACAAATACAAGATAACAATATGTTAGATAAACCATTCCTTCTAGTGAACAAAATCACAAGAAAAAATACGAATAAGTTAGTATTATTTCATTAAACGCTTTCATTTCACTGCATAGTCATTTTGATAGCGAAATTTAAATTTGATTGGTTTAAACGATTCCACCTGACGTCTAACAAAACTTCATATTCCCTTTTGAGTATCACATTCCAATCTGAACGTCGGGATTGCCTTGTGCGACGTTTCAAGCGCTTAATGATTTAAAATTTTTGATCTGTTTTTTTTTTAAAATATAGTATAGTAATTTCGTTTTTAAAAAAATATTTCAGGTCTAAAAACAAACAGAAATAAATGAATTATTAATTTTTAGTCGGTAATGATTATCATTGTTTGTGTTGTGTTTAGTTATAAAAAAAACGTATAAGAAATCAATTATATAAAAAAAAAAACCTAATGAAATGGCAAAATCAAAAGTTAAAACACATCAAACGAATGGACAACAACTGTCATATTCCTGACTTGGTATAGGCATTTTCAAATGTAGAAAATGGTGGATTGAACCTGGTTTTATAGCGCTAAACCTGTCACTTGTACGACAGTCGCATTACATTTAATAATACTGATAATGTTGCATGAACAAAAAACAAACAGACATAATAGGTAAAAATGACACAAATAAAAGGTAAAAAGTCTAATTCGGGAGGTCACATTCGTGATAACGGAACGGGATTGTAGTTACAACATTAAGAACATATCCGATATCATCTATATAACAGATATTCAATAACGGTCAACCAACTCGTGATGGCGTCCGTAAAATTTACAAAGTGATGATTTCAGCTTCCCAATGCAATCCTCTCTTTTGTCGTAAAGTTTTGTTTTCAATCGACCCTCATTGTCAATGTCTAGATATAAATCCTAATCAAGTGGCAAAATCAAGAGCTCAGACACATCAAACGAAGGGATAAACTAACATCTTATGTTCAAAAGTAAAAAGAGTATAGACAGGGGAATAAAACATACATTTCCCTTAGGTTGGGAAGACATGAAGATTTGTTCACCCTTGAAAAGTCATAATTCCCTCTGGCGATGCCCTCGTGAAATTTTTTTCTTTTTCTTTGGTGAATAAATCTTTAAATTTCCTTCAGACACGGGAAATACATGTGTAATGTTATATTATATCCCATGCTTCATAGGCTGTTATAGTCATATTAAACAAGTATTCATTTCCTAAAATAGATTAATTGACAATCCTCTATATGTAGGTTAGGATTATTGACATCAAATAGATAGGAATCTTTTCAAGATTCCCTAAGTCATAAAACAAAATTTGATTAAATCCTGTATTATGTAGATTTGTAATGTTTATGATATAATGATATAATTTTCAATTATGGACTTTTGACGAGGTCAATAAAGGCAACAGTAGTATACCGCTGTTCAAAACCAATAAATCCATGGACAAAAAACAAAATCGGGGTATCAAACTAGAACTGAGGGAAACGCATTAAATATAAGAGGAGAACAATGACACAACATTAAAATGTAAAACACACAGAAACGGACAAAGCTTTAGACAAAATCCTATGAGAATAACAAATATAACATCAAAACCAAATACGTTATATATGGAACTGTTCAGATTATATTGATCGAGTACGAAATCCGAGTGTCAATATACTCTAACAGTTCCATATATAACGTATTGACTGAGTGAAAGTCCTTAGTTTATATACTACATATGTAATATTACATATGTAAATAATGTATTAGAAAAATGGTGATCGGTGTTCTGTCTGTGTTATTTTAAATTGAATTTTGCAATAATTTTAACACGTTATTGGAATTAACAATATTCTTTGAACTACTTCATAGCTTGTTGTATTAGCTTTCTCGTACTCTTATCGTCTGTGATTAATATAAAAATATAAAAATTTCCTGATGAACTGGCAAATTTTCTTTTCGTCTGCTACGGCGCTTCCTGCATGGTTGTTTTGTGTGACGTCATGGCGTCATTAATCTACATTTAGAAAAAAAATTATATTGACCTCTAATATACATATAAATAGAAACATAGCGTCAATATACGTAAAAATAGAAACAAGGCTTCAGATACGTAAAATAACCTTTGAGAGGTGTCAGACCACCAATTACTCCCTCCAATTTATAACGTATGTAAAAGTAGCCCTATTCTGACACAAAATAGTGCTTTTGATGTCCTTGTTTACTTAAACTAACCAACAAATTTGCAGAAATGAAACTTTTGGTGAAAGAGAAATATATCTAGATCATTTTCAGCCAAAATTTACTTGTCTATGAGTTTGCATTAAAAATTGAGTATTAATGCGCTCCATAGTATACTAATTTTAGATTTCCAGAAAACCAGGTTTTTTTTTGGGGAGTACCTCTGTTTGAAGGTCAGTTATTTTGTTAGAAGGCTTTAAAGGTATGGTGAAAATTGGCAGGTAGAAAGCTGATACATGTACAATTAAGGATATACCTGGTTTCTATGAAGTTAAACTTAAGGTAAAATATTTAGAAAGCTGTGGAAATTGCAAAATTTGGTTGAACAGATTGGGATTTTTAATTGGTGGTCTGACACCTTTAAGAGAAATGCGGCGAAACCCAAAATTCAGAAAACAATTGATTTTTTGGTCTTAACTGATCATTTGAAATAATAGTAGCCACATATTAATCTTTTTTGGAGCAAAAAGTCACATATTGCAAATTTAGAGCCTTACACCTGAATGTGTGCTATTTTAAGCTTTTCCCACCCTGACAATATGCTTTCATATAAAAATGTTATAAATTGTTATAAATGCACAGTTAGTTGTTTCTGTGGTGTTAAACATTTAAACATAGGTTGATTGCTACCCAAAAAAATTGTCGTCATGAAGATTTGATGAAATTATTTGATTTTTACCCCTTATATCATTGCGGCATACCCTGTATATGGCAGTTAACATAGCCTGATATAAACACTGCATAAACTCACAAAAATCTCATTAATTATCCCAAATGAAAGTTTTATACTTTAAATTTTATTGACTGATAGTAAATAAAACAGTTAAATGACCATGACTGCACTTTTGATCAGTTAATAGTCCCATTACTGACACCAGGTGTAAAAAGGGGGGGGGGTCAATATTCCTTGACTCTTCAATACCTTGGATTTTTATTAAACTCATTGTAAAAATTGTGGAAAGTCTTTAAAGCAGTAGAACAAACAAGGAAAAATCAACAAAAGCTGATCTTGATATTGAAAGTTTATGTTTCTCTAGTCCAAAATGAGATTTTCAAGTATTTTCTATCAAAGGCTTACATTACAGTCAGTTTAAATTGAGCTGTGAAATTTATAATATGAGTCGCATTATGCTCAGAAAGGATGTGTTTAACTTCAAAATGACTAAGGATTAAGAATAAACAAAACAAAAGATTTCTGATCAATTTTTTTTGCTCTTTAGGTGTCAGACCACCAATTACTCCCTCCAATTTAGAACGTATGTAAAAGTAGCCCTACTCTGACACAAAATAGTGCTTTTGATGTCCTTGTTTACTTAAACTAACCAACAAATTTGCAGAAATGGAACTTTTGGTGAAAAAGAAATATATCTAGATCATTTTCAGCCAAAATTTACTTGTCTATGAGTTTGCATTAAAAATTGAGGATTAATGCGCTCCATAGTATACTAATTTTAGATTTCCAGAAAACCAGGTTTTTTTTGGGAGTACCTCTGTTTGAAGGTCAGTTATTTTGTTAGAAGGCTTTAAATGTATGGTGAAAATTGGCATGTAGAAAGCTGATACATGTACAATTAAGGATATACCTGGTTTCTATGAAGTTAAACTTAAGGTAAAATATTTAGAAAGCTGTGAAAATTGCAAAATTTGGTTGAACAGATAGGGATTTTTAATTGGTGGTCTGACACCTGAGACACGTGATCGTCATATGAAAATGAAAACAGTAGAAAGCTACAACATATATAATACATGTATTATGAAATAATTAAGTGAGAGAACCATCCAATAGGGATTTGAAGAAATATTGACTCAGTAATAATCTTTTATTTACTGAAAGTTAGTATAGTTCAAAGCTTATTACGACGAATAAACAGATAAATTATACTTTTTTGATACCAAAAAAACAACCAGTGCACACCAGTTTGAGTTTAAATATTATCGATGGGATGACTGGAACTTCAGTATATTGAAATTTGGTTCTATAGCTTCTTTGTTAGCAGCAATTTTCTCTTAAAGAATCATGATATGAAAAATAAAAATTTGAAAGGAAAAAAAACACCTTAAGACAAGTAGTACGATACTTACCTAATACTGCAGGCGTTATCATTATTGATTCTCAACAAGACTTGACACATTCCCCATTTCCATTCTCAATTTTATTGTAAATTTTGAAATTTTAGAAAGGGACATTGCTTCCGTTGCCTCTTGTATAGGGTATTCAACGGAACCTGTACGTGTAAGGACCCTTGAAACACCTATATGAGGGTCTGTAAGTGATAGAATTCAAGGACAAAATAGAATTCCAAATTTCCCACATGTTTTCAATGTGTTTATACTTAATCTAACCATTGTACATGTTGTAAATAGTTCACATCCTGAGTATGTGAGAAATATTTGCCACCTGACATTATTGAACGAGCAACAATCAATCGATTAATCAACCAAAATTCAAAAATGAATTTTTGTACCATTCCATTTTTTTTTTTTTATCTTAAATGATTCATAGGACCAGTATGAAGTATTGTTATTAAACGACGTCTATTTGTCATTCGTCAACTTCTCATTTCCAAGTCGTCGCTTCAATAAAAACTAATACAGAAGTACACATTATAGTTACGGTCTAGGTAGTGCATAGAACATGTTTTATACACTTTTTATTAGAATAATGGTGAATTAAACATTATGCTACCTTTACCATAGTCAATCCAATCAATGTTTTCTAATAACCTGTTTTAATTTGTGTTTCTTTTGTATTCTATTAAAGAGTGGCAAAAGATACCAAATGGACATTTTACTCATTAAAGTCGAAAATATACTGACAATAATATGGCTAAAGGGATCAAAAGACCAAAAGACAAACAATATAACAAAACACAAGGTAGCAAACAAGTCTAAGCAAAATAAAAACCAAACCAAAATATGGTGATGATCTCAGGAGCTCCGGAATGGTAAGCAGACCTGCTCCTCATGCTATTTTTTTAAATATATTTATTGGCCTCCTTTATTGGCATGATGCCGTGCCATATATTAATATGTCCCACAACGTTATAGGGCAATTTATCATATGAAACCACCAATAATCATATTGTTTAAGAAATGTGACACTAATCAAAGACATAAGACTTACAATTGGGTACGTCAGACACGCGTCACTTGAAACAAAACAATTTGAAAACAAAATCAAATCCGATTCTGAAATATAATACAAACTCTGACGAGAGCACATACTTATATATCTAGTATTCATGAAAACAAATGCATACAGAATACATTTAACTTTCCTATTTATAATTTTAATACGATTTAAGATATTTTATGATTGAAATGATGTTTTACCGTAATTGATACATTCAAGGCTTGACTGATAATGCAAATAATATCTGTAAACTGTTTTTTGAGAACTAATGAGTTTTTCTATATCTGTAATAACCATGGAAATACGCATTTTGCCAGGAACACTCGTTTTGAAAAACGTTTACGTGCATATAAAACCATCCTTTAGTTTATATTTCATGGTAACACAGTAAACACTTGAAACCCAGACTATAACGCTGGTAATGATTAAATTTAGAAGACATGATTTGATAACCAATGGAAAAATTCTGGCGGCAAGACTTATCAACAAAACATGTTGATGGTTTTCTTATATATCCTTAATTCTAGAACATCACAAATGAAATCTTTGATTTTGAAAGGTGCATTAGGTCAAGAACTCAAGTATACATATAAGTGAAGATATTTTTAGATTATAATTTACCTTACTGTCTCCTGTTATTTTCCTACCATTTTTATTGTGAAAAGATTATAAACACAGTTTGAAAATCTCATTGGGATTTTATTGAAAACAAAAGTGAAATAATAAATGAAAGACATAATGTATTTGTTAAAAGAAAAACAATAAATTAAGAATAGTTAAAAAATGACATAAAACTATAGTACAAGATTCCATTGCATTAACTCAACATTGCAATATAGAAATTCCATGTGACAAACATTGTTTAATAGAATATAAAAAGTCAAACAAGTAATGAATGGATGGACATGATCCAACCTTTTAACAATACAAGAAGGTGTAGATGACAGAAAAGAGAATAACTTAAAATTCTATGTTACATATGCATTTATTCAACCCAAGATATAATTAATTTTTTTTATAAAAATGTGTATGAAAAATAGATAGTCAATGTAAATATATTCCTTGATAACTAAAATAAATCAATCTGACCATCGGAAATAATCTTCTTGAAATATTTTAGGTCATATAGAGCCTAGAGTTAATTCAATTATGACTTGCAAACGTATATCTAACAAGAATACATAGTTCATGACGATTGTACATTTTCCAAAGGAAAGGTGATTGTATCAATTCAAAGCCATCTGTAATAGCAGCAGTCAGGAAAGTACTTATGACTCAAAATGGACTTTCTAACTATTTTCAACGATCACTCGAAACTTTGCCTTTTCTTTATTCTTTTCGACATTTCCTTTTCTTCTTCTTTAGAATACGTTTGGGTGGAAATTCCTCTTTATCAACAACACAACCCCTTCTACCATAATGGTTGATAAAACTTCCCCACACTTTGCTGCACATTAACAACTCCTTATTTCCTACAAAATGAAAACGTAAAAGATTACATGTAAAACTAAAATGTGTAGAACCAGTTTTCTGAAATGAAAACACGATAAATTACATGTGTCCCCAGCGCTCCTCTGGATAAGGATTCAATAAAAAATTTAAATAGGTATGTATTGTAGTTCATATCAGTATCGAAGCACTGTGTACTGAGCTGATGATACTCTCGGGAACTAATAACTCGAAGGAAAAAATCGGAATTATTTTTATTCAAATGATAGTCCCGTAATAATGCTAAAAAGCCTGACTGAAGACCATTATTAGTAACGTTGGTCGGAAGTGTCACGCTTCATGCAAGTCGTTTAAACACCGTATGGCCTTATGTATTAGACCACAAAGTCGGTATGTTAGCTGTCTCATTGACGTTTATAAAATCCCTATTTTATTCAACTTCATGTTACATTTGAAGAATATCTCGTGAAGGACCTATTAGAAAACAATTTTGAAAACCAGAGCCGCGCAAAACATTTAAAGCAATATACATGATTCTGGCTCAAAGCAAAAATATGTAACCGATTTTATAAGTCATAAATCAGACCAGAAAAGACGAACCAAAGTGACAAAAAAACACATTAATAATAAATAATTGATACAGCATCAAAAGAATATATGTATTCTTTGGTATTGTACTGATGTTCAAATGTTATTAATTGAAAAAGAAGAGGCAAATCAAGGTTATAGACATTTACCGAGAGAATCATTTTGAGTGAGAGGTTTAGCGCTATAAAACCAGGTTTAATCCACCATTTTCTACATTTGAAAATGCCTGTACCAAGTCAGGAATACGACAGTTCACGTCCATTCGTTTTTGATGCGTTTTGTTATTTGATTTTGCCATGCGATTATGGACTTTCCGAAATGATTTTCCTCTAAGTTCAGTATTTTTGTGATTTTACTTTTAACTTCAAATAAAGTGAGATTTCTTGCGACCAACGGGTGTGCGTCTCCTATCTTGTATTTACTGTTCGATTAATTAATCCACAGTAAGTTAAAAATGTAACAATCTTGAATAAGACACGTTCAGTTTGATTACGTATCAGAGGAATATTTCTGTTCTCTAAATTTATAAGATCGCAACAAGATTACGGTACTCAATTCGTGAAGATGACCGTAAAACTTTTGTTGAGTAGACTTCAGTCGTTTTCTCTTCTTCAAATTAATTTTTGCTTGAGTGAGTTGATAAATTGTAAAATCAAAAAAATTGAAAATGTTGCTTTAATATTCTTTCGTGTATAGAATTGGCATTAATGTTATTATAATCGTGGTCGAAGCAGGACAATTTTCAAAAACTCTTACTTTGCTTTTGTTTTTTGTCTCTTTTTAAGATAAGGAGATTTCAATCCTACTTACCTAGAACAATATGTCTATTTTTCTATTTGTTAAACTAGTTTTGATTGCAAAACAAACATCCTGTTAACTTACCTACAACTATAAGTCCTTTACGAGCTCTTGTTAAGGCCACATTTGTTTGGTGTTCGTCCGTGATAAAACCCAGGTTCTGTTTACACCAACCCAACGTAGGGTTTGGTTCTATTCTGTAATCTGGTAGAGATCTTACCAGGCTTATAATAACATAGTCCCATTCACCTCCTTTAAATACAGAATGAAAAGTTGAAAAGTAATCTACAGAAAATGTTTACAGCATTTTAGGAACAAAGGCAAAAATATTCCCCCAGGACTGTGCTCAGTAAGAGAGCAAAGTTTAAAAAAAAAGGGGGGGAAGATGTGATCCGATTTCTAATGAGACTAATTTCCATCAGGAATCGAATGACGTAGACGAAGATGTGGACCTAAATTTAGGTTAACAAACAGCAATGAAACCATATAACATTCATCAATTATACATAATTTATAATTTTATCTGAAAAAGTAGAATAAAGAATACCACAGTTGCCTTCCAATTCATGTGAGCTACTCTCAGGTTTTTGGTGTTACTTAGTCCTCGGATTATAATACCAATGGTATGGAAATGATTTAGTACCTGAATTTTCTACTTTATTTTAAAAAAAGTAGCTGTGGTATGATTTCCAATGTGATAACTCTTCACAGGAAACCAAATGACACAGAAATTTACAGCCATAGACCACCGTACGGTCTTGAACAATGAGTCAAGCCCATACAAATGCCAACTCAAAAGACCTTGGTCGAGGTAATTAAAACAATATCTAATAAAAAAAAAATCAAATATTCGAGAGAGAAAAATCGTGACCGACCAGCACTGAGAATAAAATAATGCCCTTATGTGTTCTTTGGTAACTCATTGCATATCCGTATTTTAATTGTATAATTGATAAGTTATTCTTTGAAAATATAGGGCTTAAAACCATAGCTAATTCATTGTTCAGTCGAAAGGGTTAAATAAATGTTTATTCTCAGACATTCAATTTGTTTAAATCACTAAAAGATTGAAACTTTAAAAACCCGGTGCTTTCTGTAATGCTTAAATAAGAAGATGTGGTATGGTTGTCAATGAGACAACTCCCAAAATATCAAAATGACATATACGTCAACAATTATAGGTCTGCGTACAACCTTAAAAAATTAGCACTCCATGCCACATAGTCAGCTATAAAAGACCACAAAAAGACAAACGTAAAACAGTTAAAACTAAAAAATAATAACGGCAAAATAATGAATCACCACAATAAAACAGAAACTAACAAGTAAACATGTGCCCTACTGCTCACTGATGATACCTTCGCCGAAATATTTTGGTAATCAGGAAGATATTGAATGATGAATCTGAAAACCCACCTAATGGTATAGCTGACTTATATAAACCCTGAAACCAAATTTCCGAAAACCTTGTCAAATAGTTCCTGAGAAAATTTGCGACGAAAATATTTATGGGACGGACAGATGGACAGACGGATGGACGGACGGACTGACTGATGGATTGATAATGGACTGACGGATGGATGGACAGACAGAAATAAAACAGTATGCCGTATTTGACACAACTTTTTTGGAATTCGGGTCATCAACGCGTTTCAACTTTATACCTGTTTGGCTTTCTAACTATTTTGATCTGAGTGCACTGATCAGTCTTATGTAGACGAAACGCGAGTCTGTCGTATCAAAGATATAAGACTGGTACTTTTGATATCTATTATATAAATCCTGGAACCAAATTTCAGAAATCCTTGTATAGTAGTTCCTAAGAAAAATATGACGAAAGCTTTCAACTTTGCTATCATGTGTAAAATGATACTAGTGTTCGGTAAACAGGAAGTTGTTGAGTGATGAATCTGAAAACGCATCCCATGGTATAGAAGAGGGACGAAAGATACCAGAGGGACAGTCAAACTCATAAATCGAAAATAGCTGACGTATATAAACCAAATAAATAAATTTCAGAAATCCTTGTATTGTAGTTCCTGATAAAAATGTGACGAAAATTTGCAGCTGAGCTTTCATGTGTAAAATGAAACAAATGTTCGGTAAATAAAGGCAACAGCTGTTCGAAACTCATAAATCTATAGAAAAAACAAATCAGGGTTATTTTTTGTTCTACTAGTTTACAAACAGGACGTTGTTGAGAGTTGAATCTGAAAACGCATCACACGGTATAGGTGATTTATATAAACCCTGAAACCAAATTTCAGAAATCCTTGTCAAGTAGTTCCTGAGAAAAATGTGAAGAAAATATTCATGTATTCATGGGGCGGACGGATTGACACACTGACGGACTGACTAATAGATGGATGGATGGACTGGCACATGTATGGACAGACAGACGTAAAACAGTATACCTCCATTTTTTAAGCGGGTGTATAATTATAATACGGAGAGTACTCGCAGCTAATGTCAGCTATTTCAAAGCCAAAAACAACTAATATATGAGCCCCAATATTTCATTCGCATTTCATTTGAAAACCAATAGCAAAATAATGTACTTATTGATGTATGAAGATCTGAATATATGAAGCAAAGTAACAAACCTTGACTGGCTACAACTGTATTCACGTTAAACTTTATAAACTTTTCGTCCTTCAAAGCTCTTCTTATGGATGTACACTGCGCATTGTATTGGCTCATTATATTGATATAGTCAGTTTCTATCAACTCTTCTTCAACCAGATGTTTAAATATCTTTACCTTAAAATTTTAAAGAAATTATATTACTATAGACTGTTTATTCTTGAATTAATGAATATCGCTCCTACTTCAATTTGATTGTCATCAAAACATAATCTTAGTCTGTGGTGAATCTATATTAGTACTTTATATATTTATATTTATATTTACTTTTAGTGTTTACTTTATCGTGAAAGTGTATATTAAATGTACTATCAACAACAAAAATTGTTTGTTCGTCGTACATCGTCTCTAAATTTTACATAACCATAATTGAGGTACCAATTAAAAAAATAGGTCCAATGACCACAACTGCAAACCAACATGCCCGTAATGACTTTAAATAGAATAAAGGGTACAATTCAATTTCTGTCTATTATTATGAAAACGGCTATGAATTAAGAAAATCTTACCGAGGCAGAAATGTTCAACATGTGAAGATTTACTTGCTGTTTATTTATGTCAAACTGTCAGATGACTTCTTATAGGAGTAAAAAAACAGGGACGAAAGATACCAGAGGGACAGTCAAACTCATAAACTGACAACGCCATGGCTAAAAACGGAAAAGACAAACAGACAAACAATAGTACACATGACACAACATAGAAAACAAAAGTATAAGCAACACGAACCCCACCAGAAACTGGGGTGATCTCCTGTGCCTCGGAAGGGTAAGCATATCCTGCTCCACACGTGGCACCCATCGTGTTGCTTATGTAATAACAAATCCGGTAAATTAGTCTAATTCGGTAGGTCACATTCATAAAAGAGAAGGGGATTGTAGTTACGATGTAAGGAACATATTCGATATCATTTGTGAAACGGTTATTCCATATAACTGTCAACCAACTCGTGATGGCGTACGTACAATTTACGAAGGGATGATTTCAACTTCACCATTTGGAACTCTTGGTTTAATAGCTTCCTTGTGAGCAGCAACCCTCTATCAAAATAATCATGATAGGGAATGCAAGCACGGGAATATTGTATCAATTGGGAGATATATACCCCGTATGCAGGCGCTGCTGGAATGTTGCTACCTAGAAATGGAAAGTTCGCAATTGGAAAGCTGAAATCATATCTTTTGTCGTAAAGTTTTATTTTCAACCGACCCTCATTGTCAATTTATAGATGTAAGTCAAGATATGAGGCCGACTTAACTGTATCTGTAGTATACTTTATCTCTAGTTTGATGGGATAGATGCGTTCAACATAGTCACCAAATTTTGAATCATTTAGTGAAAGAACATCATCTATATAGCGGAAAGTAAAGTTAAAGGATATTGCTAACTTCTTATCTTTCTTCCTAAGAAGTTCCTGTATAAAGTCAGCCTCATAATAAAGAAGAAACAAGTTGGCAAGAAGTGTTGTACTTAAATAGCAAAATTTATTATAATTTAAAATTGTCCTACTGTATTGATTACTGATAGATACAGAGATTCTTTAATCTAGAAAAAGAATTAACAAGAGAATATCTACAAATTTATCAAAAGACCGAAATCGTCAGTCGGATCCTTACTGAAATAATTGTCCTTTAATGAAGACTTTTCCAATTGTTTGCATTTTTGCCTTTTATTGAGAAAACGATAACAGATATTGACTTTAGGTAGCAAAAATGATTTGCAAGATAAGATCTGCAGATAAGTCACCATGTTTGAAATTGTCAGTTAACACGTCAAAGAGTTATTGTCCTTTCATACTCTAATGATTTTTAACAAGACTTGGCCGTAATTAAAGATGGAAGTGAGCGACACAAGCTCTATAAAGCCCTTCATTTATTGGCGTTATTAGTTAACTAGTTTGTTGGTTTTTTAAATTTTTTAATCAAATGTGTTGTTTGTCTGTGATGTACTAGTATGTCAACAGTTTTGACTGCTTGGTCTTAATAAGTGTCGCATTATCATAGACTTCTGTCTGTCTGCCTGTCTGTCTTATTGAGATTGGCTATAATTAATTTTTGAATATCATTTTAAAATAAGGAAAGCATCACTGTCATACATAGCTCCGATTCTTGTCTGAGTTAGGCTTAACTGTTGGTTCCTTTGTTTTTTTCCTCTTTGGCTTTTTGCACTCGGTTTTTGCTTCGCATTACAGTGCGGAACTTTCAGTTCCAGTCGACATACACGCCATCTTTAAATAATTACTTATCACATAAAGATTCTTATTGGTTGTTTTTTTATGCGACTGAGATACAGCAACAGCTCAAATGAGATAAAGAATTACAGACTGTTCTCGTGTCAGGATAAGACATCAAAATCCAGAAAAGTAACTATGCGTTTTTCAGTGCATATCGACTGTCATAATTCATGTTCATTTTTTATCCATATAGTATACACTTAAATTCAATATTGAAATATCAATGATTAATAAGTGATATTTTTCTGTTGCTAATATGCTAATAAGTTTGATTTCATTTGCATACCACATGTTCAATTTCTTCTTGGTTAGAGCAGGACTGTTCATTCCCTTCGTCTGTATCAAATGGGAGATAATCCTCCTTGCCCGCAATATTGCAGAATATTACAGGAATATTTGTGTTTATCCATGTTCTCAGAGGAATATTCGTCATCCACAAATATGATCGCTCTGTTTTCAGTTTATTTGAATAAAACTGCTCTGAAGCAAAAGCACAAATTTCAGGATTCTACAAAAAGAAAACAAATATAAAGTAGCGACTAGATACATTTAAGATACATCGATGCAACGAGATAAATTTTGAAAGGATTACAAATCGTGTTTTGATGATAAGAATATTGTTTACAAAAGGTGCAACAGTTAAAAGTCTATTTAAGTGGACATGTGTCGCTTTGAAGATTACAAACTTGAATCTGGCAAAAGAAATAAAAAGTCTGTTAGATAAGACTTCAATAGGACAATCTATAAAATTAACAAGTGTTCTAAATAGCATACCATTCTGTATTGTGAAGTTAATAGAGTTGCCTTATGTGCATATCTTTCAAATAAAGACTTTTCTAGTCCTAGTTTGGCAGCTTCAGTAGACATAACAATTGGTCTTAGTTGTTTGTGATCACCAATAAGAACTACTTGTTCAGCCCTTGTTGCTATGATAGCAGCCATACTTTCGGGTTCTGTACACATTCCACATTCGTCAATGATGATTTGGAAAATTCGTCCCCTTGTTCCTTTGAGAAGTTTAGGATTCGTTGCCATAGCTGTTGTACAGAAAATAACGTCATGATGCTTGATTTCTTCATTAACAGCTTTTGAAATTAAGCTTCTGTACTTGATAACATCATTAAAATCAACTCCGTTTGGATTTTGTTTGAAATGTTTGTCAAACGCTGCAATCTCTTTCTGATAAGGCCTTGTAAGCTCTCTGATCAAAATATGCATGGAGACTTCACGCAAACGTTCGTCAGCTTTTGATCTTTCTCCGTGTGAATTTTGAGTTTTTCCAGGAATAGGATAGGCATCGTCCTCAATAGAAGTTCCATACCATCGAACCATTGTAGGACAGTTATACTTTAACTTCCACTTAATCCACCCTACAAAAATCATAGAATAGTTTTTGCTTCAAATAAGTGAGAGACAAACAGAATTTGTTGAAATTAATAGAAATAATAATGTGATTCATTATTTATAGAGTGGAATGGTTTTAATTGTAAATCTTTATTTGGCTATATTACACTTACTTGCCACTAGATCAACAGATTTATTTGATGGACCACAGAAAATAATCTGTTTCTTGTCGTTACCCCTCTCTTGCCATTTCAGATTAATCTGGTTTAACAGGTAAACCAGATTGATACCTGTGTAGGTCTTTCCAGTACCTTGAATATATAAAATGGAGTTTTGTCAATTTTAAGACTTATTTGCGATTGAATCTTTGTTCTTTGATTTAAATATATATTTTCAAATTTTAAATTTTTGAAATATGTATTCGCTGAACAAAAATATAAAAGTTTCAGAAAACAGTTCTCTACTTGCAAATTTCTATTAATATCTATATGAAAGAAAAGTATATATGTAAAAACATCAAGCGTTTCTTGAATTAAAGCACATCTTAAACATAATCTGTTACAATGGATATGTGACACTTGCTATAACTGACACAGTTCATTTCGGAATTTGTGCGTTTTCTAAAGACAAAAGAACAATAAACTAAGGAGGTAACTTAATTAAATTGAACGTATTTATGTTAAGCCATTAACATAAATGATTAAATACTAAATTTAACTCATTTTGTAAAACTGTTTTCAAAACGCACGTTTGTTGAGGAACCAAAAGCACAGAACTGCCGTAATAGAACTCAAATCAATAACTTAAATCACATAAACTTTTGACTTTTATGTCAGGTCTTACAAATTCATTAAAAATCGAGTAAAATACAAAGCGTATAGATTATTACCTGGTGGACCCTGTATCAAACTGAATGAAGTTGTCAACGCCCTCTTTATAGCATTACGTTGTTTTGTATTGTTGCCAACCAATCCTACAGATCGACAGTCTGGTTTGGTATCAATTCCTAATTTGTAGTGGCCTTCATCTATTGACAAACATTTTGTTGTTAATTAAGGAACGACTGTCATATGTTTTTTGTCTTTGAAGGAATTATAGCAAACAATGTGATTTATACCCAATAACCGGCCAGAAAACATAATTTTGTTACGTGACCGACAGGACATCAACGGGTTTTTTTTTCATGTTTTACTCCTTTAAACATATTTTGTTGTTAACAAAGAAAGGACTTAACTCTGATATATAGTTTTTTCATTGGCAATCATACCTCATTTCTTTATATTCATCATATTCTTTCCGAACAGATAGAACAAGGGCTTACTCATTCAAAGACCATTAACCTCAATGTTTGCATTGATGCTATTACATTTTAAATCAAATGAATAAAAATGATATAAATATTTATTTATTTTTTTTATTAATTATGGAAAATTCTTTTTGCAGATTCAAACACTATGTCGAGATAACTGACTAGCTGCGTATGAGGTACGATAGGTGTGTTACTCATACGTTAGTGCTGTTTTGAAGATATCATTTAATGCATGTACATTTTTTATTCGTCATTATAAAAGGATTTCATCGTATTTGAAAAATAATGTTCAAATAAAATTTTGAATATTTTAAATCATATCTATAAAATAGGACTTTATTAAACACGTTTTCTGATGTTGTATGGATACATGAACATGTCATTTATTTCTCTTTAGTTCTTATTTAAAATTAGTTATTATCATGTAAGCAAATGACCATTACATCATTATTTTTTTCTTTGCATGATTTATTAGCGAATCTTAAAATATAACACTTTGTTCGTACTTTTATTATTAGCAACATATGTAAGACGATGTTTTTGTAATGGTCATAATTATAAATTATTTGTTTACCAAGTATACATTTTTGAAATAATAAGGCTTTTCTTCCTCAGATATAGATTACCTTCGCGGTATTTGTAAAAACTTTGAGGAATTTCTGGTCCTCGATGCTCTTTAATCTCGTACTTTATTTGGTCTTTTTAACTTTTTTTTATTCGAGCGTCACTGATGAATCTTTTGTAGACAAACGTGCATCTGGTGCAAATTCAAAATTTCAATTCTGGTATCTATCATGAGAGGTTTTTTTAATAGAAATGCAGAAAATATGAAAATGAAAGATAAAATAAATGTTCTAGAATGGAAGCTTCGTAGGTAAATGACAATGTAACTGTGTCAAAAATCATGGTTGTCTGATAATGATTATTTAAAAAAAAAGAATGATGATTACTCATATGAAATAGTATGATAATCGACTGTTTTGCACAGGCAGTAATAATTGTTTAGGTTAAACCATCTTTACTACCTATCAGTCATCGCGTGTACTAAATTTAACGACTTTGAATGGCTAACAAACCCTCACACGGGCGGCTGGTGTGCGTTTAATGAGCATTTAGATATGTTGGTTCTTAAGTACATATGTAAAAGAAATACCAAGTTTCACCTTTAATTTCCTAAATACTTTTAATCATGATGATAAAACATACTGCGTAATACGGCAAAAAATCGGTAAAACTCTAGCGAACATACATATATACCTGGAACAACCTACCAAGATTTGGAATGGCAGTCCCTGTTGCTATAGCTTGAGCAAGGATTGTGGCTTTGTCGAGACACTGTAGAACCGCATCAATTCTCCTTAAAAGATTGTTTTGAAATAAGACGACATCATTAACAAATTTTATCTTTATCTTTTACTAATAGAGGTATCATCATTTACAGTTAAATTGTCTATTTATCATGACTCAATATTATTGAGGAGAAAACGTATATTGAGAATACTACAACATGTAAAAATACAACTAGTATATAAGACTTTGGCAGTTCTATTTTAAAGTCTTGACATAATTCTACTCACTGATCTGCACTGGATTTAAATATGATTTCAATGCTGCACCTGTTTTTGCTACCCTCTATCATTAGTGTAGGAGGAATCAATTTGCTGTCTTTGTGAATCCTAAAAATGAAATCAATTTTCCTTTTCTTACATTTGCTTTAATTATTTTTGCATGCGCTATCCAAATAAAATAATCGCTCGGTGCAATATTTTCCATTTTTAGATCCTGTTTTTCAATAAATGATTTTAATATTTGGCATCGAATACAAAGGTAATCAGGACTGGCAATTTCTTTAATTCCTTCTTCGTTTGTATCATCAACCGATTCCTGTTTGGTGAGAAACACACTCAAGGATGCCTTATTAATATCAATGTTTCTTTGGTCACAAAATTCTTTGCTCAATGAAAATTTTCCTCCATTCTGTGAGAGAAACTTGACAGGAACGTCATTGATTGTCGCTGTGCTGCACTTAACTGCATTTGCAGCTGATTCCATTTCTACTAGTGGTTTCCAGGTCCTAAGATAGTCAACTACATTGGAGTATTTCATTTTTGACGGAGATGTTGCATATTGCTCTAAATACTTTATAGGGTCTTTGACATGTAGGAAACAATGCTTGACATTTTTCGTCATATCGAAGATCTCGATTTGTGGAATGACAACACCCTTTACAGATTCAGCAGACAGCTGAAGAGGTAATATTTGTTGGTGGTTAAATGTCATAGTAAACTGACAACTCTGTAATGTAATTGGTCCTTCTCGTACCTCAGAACTTACATCTCTCACTGTTTCGTAACATGATGGTACGTTATCTAGAAGCTTGTCAACGTTTTCCCTCGAATTTCCAAATCCAATATCGTTGATGATTTTTAGTAACGTTTTCATTTTTTCCTTTGGACGTTTTTCTGAGGTTAAATTTTCCAGTATTACTTTCCATTTCCGTTGCTGTTGGAAAAATCCCCGGTTGTGTGGATTCAATCTGTAACTATCCTGCTTTATTCCACTCTTCTTGATGGGGGTATTTCCGTCGAATGAATATAACCTTTTTTTCCAAGTCAGTTCTAATATGTTCCTGCCATTTGACGTATCTGTTTTAAATTCTGGTTTCTTCAAAGCATTTAAACAATTTAGTTGAATGGTTTTTGAACTTTTTGGTAGAGATCTATGACCAGGATAAACAACAGTTACCTCTTTCTCAGATACAGTTTTAACAAATCCATAAAAAATTTGCGGTTCTTCGATTAATTTGTATCCCCATCTTAACGCCCTACATTGTTTTTGGTATTTCTTTGCTCTCCTTGTCACTTCATTTAGATGATTACACATCTCGGAAACATCGTCCTTTGTATAGCAAGAGCCTTTATTATCCAAGGCACAATGTAGTAGCCGGTGAACGATTATATCTAAGTATCGTCTTATAGGTGATGTAAACTGGGTGTACGGGAACATTCCTAGGGTAAAATGAGAACCATCTTGTTTTGTATGTATTTCACCTGAACATTTGTATTCAGCTCTTTCTTGGTATTCATACCACTCATCAAGTGCCAAACACGAGAATGGATGTAAGTCATCACAACCTATGATTTGACTAGCGCTTGTGTAATCTTTTCGTTCTATTGCTAACAGTAGTTTTTTCCAAACCCAATGTTGATACATGAGTAATTCATTTTTTTTCGTTGGAGTATTATCAATTGAAAGCTTTCTATCAGGCCATAATGAAGGGGACGGATGAATTCCCTGTAACTTTAATATTAAATCAGCATAACATTCATGTGATTCTAACCATGCTTTCACATGCTCTGCATTTGGTGGAAGTTGCACTCTAAGAGGAATGCAGTTTTTAAATTTCTTTAAGAGAAACTTCCCTATTGTGTTATTTGCAAGTATCATGAACTCTTCCACCAAATAATGAGCCTCCCTTGTATCCATGAAATCTTCATCCTCATCGTGTTTTTCTATTGCAGAGTAAAATAATCCACTGCCCAATCTGTTTATCCTTTGGTTTTTAGCTAGATTGAATAAGCCATTAATTTGCTTGCATAAAGAATCTTGAATTGTTGTATCAGCCTTCAAAATCATGTTTTGAACTTCTCTATACGAAAATTGTTTTATCGATTTGATGTGACTTTTCTGAATTTCAGTTAAATGCTTTTGAAGACCATCTTTTTTGTTGAAGATAAAAAATACGGATATTGAAGGCCTCAATTCTCCTGGTATTAAACTACATAACTTTGTACTTAAAGGGGAAGGCAGCATATGGTGTGGAATAAGACCTTGGCCAGGATAATAAGTAGTTCCACGTTCATAGGCTTCAATGTCAATGTGGCTATCCTTTTCAACGTAACTAGTTACATCTGCAATGTGTACACCAACCCTGTAATTGTCATTTAACTCTTCCATACTCAAAGCATCATCCAAGTCTCTTGCATTTGATGGGTCTATCGTAAATATGTCCATACCGGTTAAATCTTTTCTGTCTTCTTTGCACAAAACAGGTTCGTCCAATTCAAGCAACAAATTAAGATTTTCAATTGTTTCTTTCTGGTACATTGTAGGCACTTGATGCTGAAATTTCAAGATTTCAATCCCGGATTGTAAACCGCTTTTTGCATTTAAGATTTTAACAACTGCACCACGTGGGTAAATATCATTCCAGCATATCATTGCTACCAAAAAAACATAGTTCTTTGTTTCTCCTGGTTTGATAGTAAAGAGTTCTTTGTGTTCCAGTTCATCCTTCTCTGTTACATACCTGTATACATCAATTTGATAATTGTTTGTACAATTCTTATCCAGTACATGAAGTTTTGGTATTGTTTTTGATACTGGAATCATTAAATGATATGACGATTCATCCAATATACAAACAAATACTGGGTGTTTAACGTTTGGGTGATGAATTCTTTTAACAACCTCTTATCTGACCATAAACTTTCAAATTTAGTTTGAACATATCTACAGTAATATTTAGCCTCGGACCACTATGATTGTTTTTATATTCATCTATCTCATCTTTCAGTATTTCAACACAAACTTCATCCTCGTTGAAAACCCTCCCTATTTTTGACCGCCCAGATATTTCAATTTCGGATATGTTGTCAGAATGGTCCGTGTTTTTACATATTGCTTTATGAGCAGCTTCAAGTTTAACTGTGCATATCTTGAATTGTTTTGGAAATCTTCTACAAAGTTCTTTCAGTTTTTCTGTCTCGTAAAATTCTTCGTATTGAAAGCTAGGTTTCTTATGTCTAGACTTTGAAATTTGGTCTAAATATTTCTCTGATAAAATAATACCATTTTTTATGACATCTTGTTCAATTAACTCATTGTCGTGCTGATTTCCGTACATCTCAACACTTTTTTCGTAGTAATCAATAGGTTCATGATCACTTCCAGCCTTGTTATCACTGGATGTGTCATCAGAGTCTATCAAATTGTCTCCAACCGTTTTGTCAAATTCATCATCACTTTCTACATCCGAAAATTCGTGACCTTTTGGTATTTGTTTGGTTTCTGCTAGCTTTGTTGAGCTAACACATTCGTTTGAGCATCCCGATTTCATTGCACTTATTGAACTCTTAGCTTTGGACCCTGTCCACGAATTTGACATTGTAAAGTATTCCACAGTTTTCTGTTCCCTTTTCGCTGAAAAAAAATGAAATTTAAATTACTTTGGGTCTCGTTAGTGTGTAAATTCAGACATGAAAAACATGTATGACATAAAAACATCCTAAAATTTCGAATTTAACTGCATAAGTAGTGAGATGCAGGGTACGATGATTAAGTCCTGTCAAAGCAAAATCCATAGTAAATTCAAAAAGGAGAAGTAGTTAAATCATGAAAAATAGTGAACAAAAAAGACATATTCTGATAATTTTAAATAGATCTTTCTCTTAAATTAGTTTTATCAAAACTTTAGATTTTTCCACCCTGTATACCATCTTTCCCGATGTGAAATTCATCTAACAGAATAAAAATCCACACTGCATTTCAATATAAGATTGGTAGCAAACGCTACAAATTTATTACTTTGGGATAACATACGACATATTTTGTAAATAGTGAACAAAACAGAAAAAAAACATAATAGACTTTCCAAAAAATTGTCGACATTCCTTCAGACACTTGTCAAAAACAAGAAGCTCAAAGAAGCCAGATCCTTTGATCTTACATTCAGATAAATTGATGACGGGTTTTTTTTTATAAAAACAATCCAAACTTTTCTGATTGTGTCAATTAATATAGTCCGCCAAAAGTTAAGCACCACCTCTCTTTATTGCATCGATGTTTTTTTTCATATAAAATATCAGTTGTTTCTATGTAAAGAGAAAATATTCATGTAGCAATTTTGCTAACATATACCATAAACAAACCATGAACTTATTTTTGTCACTTATGCAGGTTCTATGCTTTTAAATTTAGTGTTCATAAAAATAGTGCAAATTACACAAATCAGAAACAGAATTAAAGTTTCACTGTGATTTTTACAACAAATAGTCTCCCAATAACATTAAAATTTTCTACAAATAATCTTTGGTATGTTCGGCAAATTTAATGTCAATATTTGACATTAAACCTGATGCCTTTTGTTATCTATTAATCTTGTGTTTCTTTGTCTAATACGTTCTCCTATTTATTTGTATTGTAGTCCTGTAATATTATGTTGTCATTTCAATGTTATGTTTAACATTGCCATTAAAGTGCGAGGTTTGGCATGCCATAAAAACAGGTTCAACCCACCATTTTATCTTTAAAAATATCCTGCACCAAGTCAGGAAAATGGCCATTGTTATATTATAGTTCGTTTCAGTGTCGTTCCAGACCTTGGTTTATCCTTGGTGACCTACCGAATTAGACTATTTACCGGGTTTGGAATAACATGAACAACACGACGGGTGCCACATGTAGAGCAGGATCTGCTTTCCCTTCCGCAGCACCTGAGGTCACCCCAGTTGTTTTGGTAGGGTTCGTGTTCCTTAGTTTTTGGTTTTCTATGTTGGTGTTTTGTACTATTATTTGTGTTTTTTTATTTTTATCTTTTAGCTATGGTGTTGTCAGTTTATTTTCGATTTATGAGTTTGACTGTCCTTCCGGTATATTAGCCCCTCTTTTACAGTTCCTGTGTCAATATGACGTTGTAAACGTCTGACAATGACGGTGTGATTAACATTGAAATGGTTACATATGCTGCAAGTGCTGCTTCCGGCATTTGACATGCCAAATGCTTGCCAAATTTCAGCCACAGATAACTTACGTCTTGTCATATTATTCAATGACGCGATGAAGGTCAAATTTCACATGTACGCGTGACAGTACTATGTCTGTTAATGTTATATTTAGGTACCTGTTTTTACATTCCTTGATTTGTTCTTAACGTTTTGGTATATAAATAATACCGGCAACAGTATTCCATGTTTAATTGGAAATACTTGCTATAAGAGATTAGAAATAAACAAACTTTAATAATGCAGATAATGTAACGGTGTACCCAAAAACCTGTAGTACAGGAAATTTACTTTAGATATTGTAATGTTTTTAACGGTTCTTGATTTGTAATTTATGTGTTGGTACATAAATAATATCGGCAAAAATATTCCATGTGTTATTCAAAATCATAACTTTTAAAGAATAGAAGTAGAAAAAAATTACAAAATGGAGATTATTTAACGGTATAAGCAACAACCTTTTGTACAAAGTACAAATCAAGTACTAATAAATACAGGAACCTATATTTTACAATAATTTTAAAGTAACAACATAGCACTGAGTATTAAAAGTAGATTTCCAGTACTACATAGTTTTGGTACAGAAATAGTACCTATTAAAAAATAGCTGTGTATTCCATCTGCAGTACTTGCAGATCCGGTTGTTATGTGTACAGAAATATTTTCAAATACTACTTACGACGATGTCGTTTCCTTCTCTGGTAATTTTCCTTTATTTCTTTTGTCTTAAGTCTTTGCTGAAATGGTTATCGGCTAATCAACATTTGTAATAATAATGAATAATTCTCAAATAAATTTTGATATCTATTGCAGCTCAAAATGGATGGATATGTGTACCATGTTTGTACAAACATGAGCAATACGACGAGTGCCATATTTGGACATGATCTGCTTACCCTTCCGGAGCACCTGAGATCATCCCCTGTTTTTGGTCTGGTGCGTGTTGCTTAGTCTTTGGTTTTCTATGTTGTGTTGTTTTGTGTCAGTCTATGTCTGTTTGTCGTTTCCTTTTGTAGCCATTGTGTTGTCAATTTATTTTCTGCTTATGAATTTGAGTATTCCTTTGGTTTCTTTAACATACTGGGTATAATAGAATACACATGTGATAAACTAACCCTCCATTTTGACTCTCCAAGTCAACATAAAGATATAACAAGAATGTGTCCCAAGTACACGGATGCCCCCCTCACACTATCATTTCTATATTTAGTGGACCGTGAAATTGGGACATAAACTCTAATTTGGCATTAAAATTAGAACGATCATATCATAGGGAACATGTGTACTAAGTTTCAAGTTGATTGGACTTCAACTTTATCAAAAACTACCTAGACCAAAAACTTTAACCTGAAGCGGGACAATGAGCAAAGCCCATACTGCATAGTCAGCAAAAAAGGCCCAATAACGACAAATGTAAAACAATTCAAATGAGAAAACTATGAACCTAATCTATATACAAAATATGAACGAAAAACAAATATGTAACACATCAACAAACAACAACCACTGAATTCCAATCTCCTGACTTGGGACAGGCACATACATATAGGATGTTGCGGGGTTAAACATGTTAGCGGGATCCCAACCATCCCCTTACGTGGGACATTGGTGTAAAAGTACAACATATGAACGAACTATAAAATTCAGTTGAAAAAAGCTTAACTCATCAGACTTTTTTTTATGTTTTAGTAACCTGTTTGAACTTTTCTTATCCCGATATTTGTGTTGTAGAATTATTCTTTTTTAAATGAAACTATACATCATTATATTTTTTCTACAGGAATGACAAGGTACTAGTAGAACTCAATGATAGATACGGTGACTTATTTACAGGGTGATTTGAGGTATTTCGAGAGAAAAATAATCTTTAAGGAGATATTTTGATAGTTAGTGATTAAAACTAATAACCTGTTTTATACCAGTATAGTTAGAACCCTTGACATATTCATTGTCGCTATCAACGTCTTCCTCTTCAATATGTTTTTGTTTTTCTTCTATTGTGTTTATTTGATCTACTAACGAGTTAACGGCATCCGTGTCTTCCTATTAACAAAGACCAGATATAGTTAATAATATATTAATTTTCCCACAAGCAAATATCACAATAACAAAAATTAGGCTCTTGCGAATAGATATTTGGATACGTGGGATAATTGACAGAGTAAAAATATGTCAAGTGGCCTGAAACAGTTAGGCTATTGTCGATAGTAAATATCAGTTTAGTCTTGAATTAAACATATTGATAGGTTTTTGATTTTTTTAAATATCATACATTAATTATTACAATAAGAATATGATCAACCATATGGTAGGCGCAAATATCAGTTTTCAATCCTGGTATCTATAATGAGTAAAAAGATCAACTTTGATATTCAATCAATATATGATGATAGGCAAGGTTTTGTTATTACTCGAAATTAACATTGCAAAATATGAAAATCATCGCGTTTGTCATGTATTGACATTGGTCAAAGACCCTAACTTTCAACATTTTTGATTTTATTAAAATACTCATATATTAAGCTTTTATATAATTGGGATGCATTTATAACTTATTAAAAGTTATCCTTATAAAAAAGAAATCTGAATGAAAAAAAATCATACATTTTACTGAAAGCTTGATGTGTTGTTGTATTAGAACCGATTGCAGATTTGAAGCTATCATTTGCAAAACAAATTCCTACAAACTTTATGAAAAACATTTATATGAGTGTAACGTTTTGATCCCAGCTGAAAGGCCGTGACAGCTGTAATTACTTTTCATGCAGGTTAATGACAAAATATGTCCGCTTTACCTCCTATTATTTTTTTTCAATATGTTGCATATATACCTCAGTTGTTGTCAGTGAAAGGTAATGTGTAACCTTCTTTCTAGCAATATCTATCTTTCCAATCTTAATGAGAGCTTCAATCCAGATAAGAAAGACTTGTGGGAAAACAGAACAGCCCGGTTTTATTGATAAGTGTGAATCCACTGTAAAACCAATATTGAAATATTTTAGATTATATCCTATAAGATCATGATTGAAGGGTATTAAAAATAAAAGAATAAAATATAAGAGAATTAAATCACAAGATTTATTTAATGTCTTATACGGTTTAAGTTTTAGATCAGTGTTGAAAGCTGTACGGTGATTCATAGTTGGTTACTTGCTCTTCATTTTGACTCTTGTTGGTAGTTGCCCAATTGGCAGTTTTACCTCATCTCATAATTTTTTAGTATTACTGAAAACAGATACACTTAATTATATTGTTTTTGTTGTTTAAGGACACCTTCCCTTTTCATCTGTCTTAGTGCATTCGAAAGTTTTATCAAAAACATAATAATAACTTCCGTTATACAATTGAAGCTGATCATGCCTCTTATAAAAACAAGAGCAAGTTTATTCATTTATAGGAACATGCAACAGAGACAGTAAACCGTTAAATATGTATCAATTATTCATGATGCCTAAACAGCTGTTATTATTTACACATCATTTTGAAGCTAAAAGTGGAAGAACTGTGATTTTTTTACTAAAGGACATTATATTAAATATAGATAGTGTAGCTTACTTTTTCTACAAATTTGACAAACATGTTCATACTGGTCCTGAAATAATATTATTATGTACATTAAACTATGTATCTTTCGAACTTCTTTAATTGCTTTGATGTCATTTGGACTTTGTGGATTGTTGTCTCATTGTAAATCATACTATATCTCCTTAATTTCAGATCAATGTTTTATGCATTTAATAACGCAATCCTCACTGCTCAAGTTCTAACAATTTTATCTAATTTTCCGCATACGCGTACCAGAAAATGTACACAATGCACTACGTTTCTTTTTCAATATGTCGTCGTTATATGTATGCGCTGAACGATAACATGTAGCAATCTTTTCATATAATGTAATTTGTAGTTTTTAGCGATCAGCAAAAAATATGTTCATAATTCCTAATATGTTCCCTCTAAAAAGTTGTTTTCAACAAACAGACACAATATTACGGAAACCACACTCGTTTACGTATTTTTTTTATTTCGATAGTAGTGTCATGCAAAGGCTTAAGGAAAATCGAGAGAAGGAACCGTTTTCCTCTGACATTATGTTTATGTTTAGTTGAAAGTTTTAGATTTGGTTATAATGTTTAATGAAACTATTCCTTTTAACTTGAAATTAAAAGATACACCACTGAAGCTGTAATGTTGCCTCAGAAATTGTGTTGATGGTAGATTTGATGAGTTATTGCAACCACAAGGGCAATGTCACTAACGAGACCAGTTCTCAGCAGTCTCAGCATACATTGAAAATATGACGTTATGAATAATAATCCTGGTATATCTGATGAGATATCGTTTGCGTGTTTTAAAACTGGGTCAATTCCAGTGTTAATGTTCCTTCCGTGTAAGATTTTTCCGGAAGTTTTGTTACTTAAGAAATAGTGCTTCGTCCGGGCAATTGTTACCCGTTCTGAAACAGTATATAATGCACTTCTTAAAAAGATTTAGTTATCCCGATTTTGTTTATTGTCCATGGATTTATGAGTTTTGAACAGCGGTATACTACTGTTCCTTTATTAGAAACATTCCAAACTGGTTTGATTCGAGCACACTATTACAAGGTTATTAAACATACCATAAGCATAAAACATCTTGCTATCTGCATCGATATGCTATTGGAACATTCAATTATACTACCAGGGTCACTCAGCTTGTCTCTCATAGTAATAATAGAGATATTTAAGTCAATATAAACATGGAGGGTCTTTTCGCAGTTATCTAATGGATTTGTTTCCAATAATTCATCGGCTGATGCTTTGATATTTTCTATTATTTCAAGTATCCTCTAAAAAGAAAATACATGCATAGGTAAGAAATGCAATCTATCTTGAAACGATTGTATCAACTGTTTGCTTAAATATTTCAGCTAAGAATTAAAAATATTGAATGAGATATCTCAATCAAATTTATGTTATTAGTCCGTTTTCATTAAACGTTAATGGCATACACAATTGGGTTAAAACTTTAAATATAATATAAAACCTATTATAAAATATACTTCTAAAAGTATTTACATTAACCATGCCTTAATAATTTTTTCGAAGAAAAAAATATATCTTACCCTATAGTCGTCAGTGGTTGACATTTTTATAATGGCAGGAATCCAAAGTAGTCTGGCCACTAAATGGTGTAATGGGTACGGTTCTATCGTCTCCCTTCGCATATACTCTAAATAAATAGTTATATTATTTCTTACATACATTTTTCCTTATTTTTAAATTTCATTGTAGGGTCTAATATCATGTGAAAAAAAAACAGGAAAACTCGACATCATTAAATGACTTTAAAGTCAAAATTATTGTCCGGTTTTCGCTTTTTAGGCTTAACAAATCTCACTGGAGACGAGTAAAAAGAGTAAAATATAACAGCATATTAAACGAGATATATATAACACAGATTAAAAGAGTCTTGTAATTGTCATATGGTCAGAGTCTGACATACTTTTCTGCACAATGAAATACCTGTACCAAGTCAAGAATATGGAACTTGTTTACCATCCGTTTGATGTCTTGGAGCTCTTAGTGTTTTACTATCAACAGTACCTTTCTAATTAGTCTTTTTAAATAAGTTGGAGTTTATCCTTATGTTACATTTTGATGAAGCTAGTGGAATCGTTAAGTAGAGTTTTGTTTATCCTATCTTTAAACATATATATTTATTCATCCAGAACAAACATAATCTTAAGGACTGTTGTGTAAATTAAAAATATTTAGTTTGTGTGTAAAAGACAGGTTTCCCTTGCCATTTTCTCTGGTAAAATGAATAACATAAACATGTACCCATCATTTCCAACAGCTGATATTTTTCGCGTTTTCTATTTTTCTGGTGTTTTATTTACTATTGATTTGTTTCATTTTGGATAGATTTGCGAGATTCTAAAAACTGTAGATCGTACTTGCCTGTTATTTACAATTTATTTATAAATAGGTCAATTCTTTTATTTTTTAATCTAAAGTACCTAAATGAATACTTACCTTTGTAATATAGCTCCAATTCAACGCACTGAAGAATAAAAATATGAAAAAGGTGGGTGGTGTGTTGGTGGTGACATTCATCAAAAATATTATTTGAAGCAAACAACAAATACTGTAATTTTGGGGTTTTTTGTTAGTCGCCCTCAAATAAGTCAAGAATTGTTGTATCTAGTATTAACATTTTCTTCAGATGAATGTTCAATACAGTTTATGTTATCATCAATTTTCAGGTATAAAAAAATAGGCAGGACAGGAGTTTTGAGTAAAAAAAAAGGCAGGATGAGCAACTTGGTAAGAAAAAAAGGCAGGATGACAATTTGTGTACAAAAAGTCAGGATAAACTAATAAAAAAAAAGGCAGGACCGAATAGAGTAAAAAATAAAAAGGCAGGACAGAGATTACAACTAAAAAAAAAAGCAGGACAAAATTTTTCATCCTAGCCCCCCCCCCCATAAAAATCAAATGGTAGCTCCCTTATTGCAATATCAGTAAATGTTCGTATTGACATAAATTGAAAGAAACTGGTTTGAAAATGAAAAAAAAAACCAAGATAATAAGGGGACAATCGAAAGACAAAAATCTAATAAAAACAGACAATGTCTTGTCAAAACTTTTGATTTACTAGTAGTGAAATATTCCAAGGAAAACTTAAAATTGAAAAAAAAAAACCTCACTTATTAAACAATTATCAAATTTACAAATAAATCAACTGTTTCAAAATAATTCTGATGTTCCGACTGTCTGAGCTGAACCTAGGAAGATTTTGGATGACCTTGACAGACACCTTTTTGTATATCTTATTCATTATTTTAACCTTCATCAGACATGCTAAAACTTATTTCAGAAACACGTGCAGTGCACTCTGAAATTGATACATAATGCTAAATTTTGCTCTCACGTGGGTCCTATAGTTTTCCTCCTTGGGTATCAATGTTCCGTCTGGATGAGCAGGAATACTGTTCGGTTCTTCATTTAGGTTTTCAATTTCTGTAATGTGTTCTGGTATCGCAGGGTTCACTGATTCTCTTGAATAAATGATAGATGTGTCACTTTTTTCATCGATCGAATTATCGCTGTAATACAGATCGATGTCTGAAAATGAATCGTTTTCGCTGTCCTCATCTTCTCGATTAGCATGAAGGCTTTCTATCCCCGGTAGAGGAAAATCGTCATCGCTATCATCCATTTTTTTTATAATATTAGCTACTACTTGGATTTGTCTGCTCTTCAAGCAAATACCACTAATGACTGAAATATAAAATTATTTGATTTAATATATATAATAGTGTATTTAAACAGATTTCACAATTCAAGCTTTTAAACGTTTGTATTGTGAATTAGTTGATTTGATAGAGATATAAATAAGTTTATCATTTTATGTGTACATGCGCTTTTTTAATTTGATTTCAACCAAACAATTTTGAAAATGACCACAACGGGGCCATTGCATTGTAGTGAAGCAAAGAGATTCAGTGTCAGAAAGAGTTGATTTAATCAAACTTGTAGTAACAATAATCCTATCTTAAAGTAAACTCACAAAAATACCGAACGCCGAGGAAAATTCGAAAGGAAAGATCCTAATTGAGTTCAAGATAAAGTAAATAGGCTTTGTCACAGATTTCAGTAAGATTTTGCATACAACTCTGGCTCGATGAAATTTAACTGAATATCAAAATATAATGCATTTATCTCATTTATCATTTGGAGTATTATTTATTGAATTCTTACAAAATGGGTGAACATTTGTATAGAAAGCATAAAATCTGCCAAAAAACTTCTGAAATGTGTCTTAAAAATCATAAGATTTCTGATTTCTACTCAATTGATTTTTCTTTTAAAAATCTATATGTTGTTGATACATACATTTTCGTTATAATGCTGCAAAATAAAGGGTTATCGACTTCTTTTATACGGTGTTCATCATTCAAAGTTGTGTCTTTTGTGAGAAAAAAAAATCCAACAAAACATCGAAATAATCGTAAAGTCGCCGCGTTGCATGCCGTAAAACGATTTTAGACGTTTTATTAGACGTTTTTCATTACCAACCAGGTCTAAACAAATTAATTATCAGACTAAAAACGGAGTCGGTGAAAATATGCTTATTTTATATCAGAAATGTATGTGTCAACAACGTATAGTTTTTTTTAAGAAAACTCTATGGAATAGAATTACAGATTTAGTTATTCTAAGACAAATTGTAAAAGTTTTTTTGCCGATTTTATGTGATTTCTATAAAAAAAAAATATGCACCTATATTAATAGAAATTAATCTGCATTATTTCAGATAATAAAAGAGATAAATGCATTATTATTTCGATTTTCAATTGTAGTTCAATTGGCCATGGTTGTATGCAAAAGTTTAGCCAAATCTGCGACATAGATCATTTACTGTTCCTTGACCTTAAATGACAAAATCAAAAGTTTAAACACATCAAACGAATGAATAACAACTGTCACATTCCTGAATTGGTACAGGCATATCCTTATGTTGAAAATGGTGGATAAAACTTGTGGTTTTATGGATAGCTAAAACCTCTCACTTGTATGACAGTCGCATAAAATTCATTACCAGCGATGTTTCATTCCATTGAGAACGATGTATGAACGAAACAAACAGACATGATAAGTAAAAATGTCAAAAATTGGGGCATATATATAGCAGTCAACATTGTGTTACAATCTAAATCACTACAAAAACAGACAAATATGTAACAAAAAAGCACAAAACGGTATATAGCAAAGCACATTAGTAAAACTGAAAGACAAGAAAACAAGAATTTACCATAGCAGAATAACGCAATCACGAGATGTATGAGTACAGAGCCCCGTCATATGTAACAAAAAAATACAAAACAACATATACACAAATCAAATTGGCTAAATGAAAAACAAGTACCATAGCATAAAAACACAACGGCGGATTGTATAAGTACAGAGCCACGTATAATTAGTATCACCAAAAACAGACTAAACAGTAAAAGAAATATTCATAAAGACAAATAATAGACTACTATAAAAAGTTTATATAAAGATGATAAACATCGTCACTGTCCGGAATATATACTTCAAGGCCATCGTGTATTATTTGTGAAGTTGATATGGAATATTTATCAACAAGGTTTTGGTACCTTCCGATGAACTTTTCTAGAGAAAGGATTAGACGTTCTTTGTCATACCCCTGACTCATCAACTTTCTACTCAGACACTGGTGACGTTTTACAAAGTTTGAGAAGCAGTTGCAAGCTGTTGAATAGCGAATAAGTTGGGAAATATATATCCCATATGCAAGTAAAGTTGGTATATTGCTACTAAGGTGAGGGATATTGATAATTTCAAAATTAAAATCGTCTCGTTTTCCATAAGATTTCGGTACTGAGATGACCGCGTATGTCAAATACGAGGTATAACACCGATATAAATATTGTGACGCGGATGGCAATGGGTAGTGGAATTCTGATTTTTTTATGGTACAGTGAGAGTATACATTACAGCTAGATTACAGGGTATCCAAACCTTGCAATGTATTCTAAATCTAAGAAGTGTGTCCCATATTCAAGTGCAGTGGCATAGCATTCAAACATGTCAATAGAAAGGGATGACGTATATAGGATCGAGAATTTGACAAATATCAAAAAAATCAAGGATTTGTCACATGTATCAACGGTAATAACATTAACGGTATCAAATTCACTGCATCAGATGGGCATTTCGGCCATAACTTTCTCTTTAGTAATACTCGAACTCAAACTGTTTGAAAAAACTTCGTAACAGCAAATTCCAATCAAACACAGTATCACACCATTACCAAGGTGGTAGGTCTGAACTGGTGATACCCTCGGGGACTAGCAGTCATCAAGCAGCGGTATCAACCTAGGCGTAATAATAACATAAATGGTACAATTTTTACTGCACTAGATGACCATTTCCACAGGAAATATCTCCTCAGATAAATAACCAGATTATATTAGATTACTTTTACAGCATACGTAATATAAAATTATAATATTTTTCGTTTAAATCATGTACCCGATACATTTACATTTTTTTCATGTTTAATTAATTTTATTGTTAAATATTTTTTTTGCCGTAATGGATACCACCTGCACGATTAGAAGTTAATCCGTTGGAAACTAATCCTTTTCTATAGAAACTTTTTTTATTTATACTTGTGTATGTTATTTTGAAGTGAGTTTAGGTCCTAGGTCTTGAACTGGCCGCCTCTTGGTAATTTCATAAAGTTTAAAAGTATTGTTACTCCGTCACGCCTTTGAATTACTATAGCCGGGAAAACAAATGGTTATAAATATTTAAGAATGTCTATTATTATTTAAGATTAGATCATGACGTAATAAAAAGTCCTTTGTAGAAAACATTGGCCTCCTAGATTATTTTAATTTTATTGTTTTATGATTGTTCTCACATTCACGTATATCCAACTTCTCAACAAATTCATACCAGCTCAACACAAGTTAGTGATCTCAAAATTTATTGTTTCTAAATCAATTAATTTTCTGAAAATGTATTCGCTTTCTTTTGTGAAGTTAATATATATATTGCGTTGAATTTTTTTTTTTATCGGTACATAAAATCAGTACATTGATATCTACATTGCGTAAAGTTTTGGCAATGTTTTCACTATTTATTTATTTTTACTTTTTATATGCATGTGTGGTATAATAAAAATCATAATAAAGTCATAGTTTATCAATAACCAAAATTATGTTGTCTTACCTTCTTCGGAGCCTATTCTATTATGTTTAACCCAGGGTGTACTAATATATAAATACTATCATGTTGATGTTTCCTTGATCAATAATGTACTTTATTATGTCATTGTCATGTCATTGTCATGTTTATTATTAGAATGATTTTTTAAAAATTACATTCAAATTAATGGACATTGAAATGTTTCGTACCATCTTTAGAAGAATATTTGAACTAATTGTCTAGATTTGAAGAAGATTATAATACAATTAACATCAGTTTATATATCATGTTATCTGTTAAAACTCTATATTCTACTGACGTGGAAAGGTAATACTAGTCTACCGAAAGCTGTTATTTTTGTTCAGTCTAGGTGGTTGAGTGGTCTAGAGCGCTGGGAACATTACAGGCGGTGTTATCTCGATACTCCAATAGCATGAAATAAATCCTTGCGAGGGAAGAACAAAAAATTGCATTCAACTTTGTTGTGTCAAATTTCATATTTCATATATTTTTGCATTATGTGAACTTTTTTTTTGAAATTAGTTTATACAAATGAAATCACAATATTAGTAATAACTAATATATTGTATTTAAAGAATTATATTTATATTAATATTGATTATAAAATATGTTTTGATAAGAGGATGATAATTTATGGAATGTCATTTTTTGACATTATTGTAAATCGAATCTAAAACAAAATATATAACTTCCCTGTTTCAAAAATACAGGCATGATTTGATATACTAGTAGTATAATAATAAATAAAGGCAACAGTAGTATATCGCTGTTCGAAATTCATAAATCGATTGAGAAAAAAAAACAAAATCCGGGTTACAAACTAAAACTGAGGAAAACACATCAAATATAAGAGGAGAAAAAGACACAGCAGAAACATTTGTATGCAACACACAATGAAATGAACTATAATATAACAATGACTATCAGAAACATTTGAAACGTCAGATATGTTTTAAAATTTTCTATTCCTTCACCGGGATTCGAACTATTTCTATTAAAATATCGAGTCAACACTAATTGCAGTGTGTCCGTCGCTCTAAACCACTGTGCAATCTAGACTGAGCAAAAACTCCGCTTTTGGTGGCATACTGTTACCTTTCCTTGTCGGAGTTGTAACATGTTAAAAACGAAATTCATTTGACAAATGAGATGCAACTATTTATAGATATATATGTTTGAAATATATATCAAACATAAGTATATCTGTAATTATTTTCTGATCTTTTGCTTTCGATTTTCTGTGCCGCTGTTCTTCGAAGGATTTTGATATATACATTTTTACCAAGAATACTGGCAGACTTTCGGATTTGATTGAGTGTTCCCTCAGTAACGTCATTTAATTATGAATGGGGGCTAAAATTTAAAACGATTTAAAAATGTGCTGATATAAAAGTACAAGTAATTACTGAAAGCTAGTTGTCTGTTTGATATAGTTTTCAAGACAACAATTAATAGTTTGCTGAAATCTGGTTCTGGTATATATGCAACAATTTATTCATTTGCATCTTAAACAGTTTGTATGGATATATATGTATATGTTTTTGTAAGAGGTTGCGTTGAGGTGTTCAAGTCATTTTTTTTCTTAAATAAATTTAAAAAAATCTTAATTCATAATAGTATTAGAATATAGATTTATGAAAAATGTGCATAAAAAAATCTATTTGCATTATTCGTAATATACTAAATTTAAACGCAATAAATTCTTGTTATAACATTGATTAAAATGTGAACTTTGAAAAAAACAATTGATAACTTATCAAAATATGTCACTTTGATTGCTTATCGTAGATTCAATACAATTTATTGTGTAATTATATTACGTCCCTGTTATTTTTTAGTTTCGGTATGACGTGCTTAGGGAGCTACCATTTGATTTTTATGGGGGGGGGGGGGGGGCTAGGATGAAATTTGAAAAAAATAGGCAGGACAGGAGTTTTGAGTAAAAAAAAAGGCAGGATGAGACACTTGCAAAAAACAAAAGTCAGGACGACAATTTAGGTAAAAAAAAGTCAGGATAAACTAAAAAAAAAAGGCAGGTCCGAACAGAGTGAAAAATAAAAAGGCAGGACAGAGATAACAGCTAAAAAAAAATGCAGGACAAAATTTTTCATCCTAGCCCCCCCATAAAAATCAAATGGTAGCTCCCTTATGGTGACAAACAGCTTTAAATAAACAATTGAAATTTCACATTCGATTTTTAAAAGAACGAAATGTATACCTAAACATATTTTATGGACTGGGTAAGAGGAATCGGGGCATATGACTTGTTCAAGTTATCAAACATTATTAACAATTGGTATTTGTGTTGATCCATGCAGTATCATATTCCTTGTCGGAGTTGTAACATGTTAAAAACGAAATTCATTTGACAAATGAGATGGAACTATTTATAATTATATATTTTTGAAATATATATCAAAGTTAACATAAGTATATCTGTAATTATTTTCTGGTCTTTTGCTTTCGATTTTCTGTGCCGCTGTTCTTCGAAGGATTTCGATATATACATTTTTACCAAGAATACTGGCAGACTTTCGGATTTGATTGAGTGTTCCCTCAGTAACGTCATTTAATTATGAATGGGGGCTAAAATTTAAAACGATTTAAAAATGTGCTGATATAAAAGTACAAGTAATTACTGAAAGCTAGTTGTCTGTTTGTTATAGTTTTCAAGACAACAATTAATAGTTTACTGAAATCTGGTATACATGCAACAATTTATTCATTTGCATTAAATGTTCGCATCTTAAACAGTTTGTATGGATATATATGTATATGTTTTTGTAAGAGGTTGCGTTGAGGTGTTCAAGTCATTTTTTTTTCTTAAATAAATTTAAAAAAATCTTAATTCATAATAGTATTAGAATGCTAAAAATAAATAGATTTATGAAAAATGTGCATAAAAAAATCTATTTGCATTATTCGTAATATACTAAATTTAAACGCAATAAATTCTTGTTATAACATTGATTAAAATGGCTATTAAAATGTGTACTTTGAAAAAAAACAATTGATAACTTATCAAAATATGTCACTTTGATTGGCCTGTAACATTTTGTATTCGAGCTTTTCTGCATGATGAGTCTTTTGTAGACGAAACTCGCGTCTTGGTGCAAATATAAAATTTCAATCCGGGTATCTAGCTTGAATTAATTGATCAACAGTTAAAATACATTTTTTGGAGATATTCAATAATGCTTTTTTTTTTAAACACCGTGTCAAAGCAACTTGTATTTCCAGACTTCAGAATAAAGTTATATTACATGTCATAATACTTTTAATATATATAAATTTTAATTTTTATTTGGGCTATTTTTTTTTATATTTTGTGTGCGAAGTTGGATCCTCTTTTGTTTTAAATGAGGGTCCTTTTTTCTTGACAAAAATGGATATTAAATTGTAATATGATATAATTATTCTTCTTGATAATTCCAATTAACTGTCGACTAGCATACGCTTAGGTTCAAGCCGTATGGTATATTTTCTTCTTAATCGGCCACCAAGAAAGGAAAGGTAATCTACAGGATAAACATACGAATACAATAATTCTAAACGGTACCAATGATCCAGTACCAGATGTAAACTTTGACAAATAGTGTCTTTTCTCATTTTTCAAAGACAAATGTATATTGCCAATACCGAGCTGAAAAAGTAGGACTAAGGTACGTGGTATGTATGCATATAATAATACTCATGACTTGTATCTGTTTTCTGCTGTTTCCCGAAAGATTGATATGCAGTGTATAAACAAGCTTTCAACTGCGCAAGGGTTGATTCGTTATTTTTGTCTTCTAGTTTTCTTGATGTGTTTATACCTTGGTTTTAATGTGTAGCTTAATCGATTAATGACTAATGAACGGCGGTATATACTACTGTTGTCTTGAGTTGACGGTGGGTATAGAAATGAGGTCATCCCGTGTCATCTTTCTGGTTGTTAAACCCTACCGTGAACGAAAATGGAGTGAATTTTGTTTGTGCAGGATGTATGAGGGTCTCGATCGGGTTTACAGTAACATAGTAGAGAATAATGATCAACAAAAGAAATAAATGAAAAGGAGAGAAAAAAGAAATTGAGAATAAAAGGGGCAAAAGTAAAAAGAATAGCTGGGTTTTTTTCAACCGACCTTGATTGTCAATTGATGCGTTCAACATAGTCACCAAATTTTGAATTATTTAGCGAGAAAACATGATAGCGGAAAGTAAAAGTTAAAGGATACTGCTAACTTCTTATCTTTCTTCCTATGCTGAGCCGGACTCAACTAGCTTAACCAGGTGACTGCAATCGCAATCTCGATGAAGATATAACGAACACAACTTGTTTGAAATTGTAATTATAAATTCCACCAGAAAGGTTTACATAATAGTCAGTAGATTGGTAAACTGAAAGAAATAAAAATACAATATTTTACAATGTGTACGAATTAAATATAAATGTTAAATACAAGATTATTAATCGAGTCAAAAACGAAAGTAGAATTTACTGTTCATTTCTCGGAAATAAATAACTTACAGTTCGTATGTATTTATAAACCACTTATCCAAAAATAACGGAGTTAAAACAGATTAATTTATCACAGTTTATGATTAAATCAAACGTACTTGACAGTGGTATGTCTCGATTTCCGTAGGAAGTTCAAATGTCGTCCATTTTCCATGTGTTGAAATATTGAAGCGGACGGTGTCACAGAAATTAAAGGTAGTCGATAATACGGTGATTTGAGAAATCGGTCCAGTTCAATTTGTTCCGGATAAATATGAAAACATGTAATAAACATTGAATGTGAAACAGAATACTCCCCGTCTGAAATCTATCTGATATCACTATTCCATAAAATATAACACATGTGAATGTCCTATCTTAATCCAATTATATATATATATATATATATATATATATACACACATAATTACACAGGGTTGTTCTCTACGAGAAGAATCATGTCCACGATAGGGCGTGTGTAGGTTGTGGCTTTTCCGTTAACGATTACTCGCACTTCTGCTTTTCGGACATGTTCGTCTGAACTTTTAAATGAGTTCACTATAATTCCAACGGGCCATTGGGTACGGCAAAGGTTTTTGTCCTTTAGAAGAATGACGTCTCCTTCGATGAGATCACGGCGATCTTCGGTCCATTTTCGTCGTTGTTGTAGTAACGGCAGGTACTCTTTCCTCCAACGGGACCAGAAAACACTGGCAAGAGCCTGTACTCGTCTCCATTCGGCAAGACATAGATCTCGTTTATCGAATTCTCCAAGATGATCTGAGGTGAATATGTAGTCGGTTTTCTGTGTCAATAACATAGCCGGAGTTAATATTAACGGATTCTCTGGATCTGTTGATACCGGTACCAGAGGTCTAGAGTTCACTATTGCTGAAACTTCTGCCATTAGTGTGTTGAGCACGTCATGCGTAAGGCTTCTTCCGGCTGCATTTAGAAGCATAGAATCAAGAATTCTCCTGGTGATACCAATCATTCTCTCCCAGGCTCCACCCATGTGGGACGAATGCGGCGGATTGAAGATCCAAGTTGTACCAGAATTGTACAGAAAGTTCTTGAAGGGTCCATCTTCAACGTTGATTGAGTCAATCTTTAAATCGTCGATTGCGCCAATAAAGTTTGTTCCACGGTCGGATCGGAAAATTTTAACTTGACCTCTTATAGCGGCGAATCTTCTGACGGCGTTTATGAAGGCTGAAGAGCTCATTTCCTCGATTAGTTCGATGTGAACAGCCCTAGTCACTAAGCATGTGAAAAGAATTGCCCAACGTTTTGAGTTTGCGTATCCACCACGTGTTTTACGTGAAACAATTGTCCAGGGTCCAAATGTGTCTATTCCAACATTGGTAAACGGAGGTGACGGTTCAAGACGGTCCTCTGGCAAATCAGACATGATTTGACACTCAGTTTTTCCTCTTAGTTTGCGGCATGTCACACATTTGTGAATGAGAGAAGAGATCAAGCGCTTTGCTCCGACGATCCAGAATCCTGCGGATCGAATCGCTCCATCTGTGAAGTGGCGACCTTGATGTTTTATCTTGTCATGGTAGTGTCGGACTAATAATGTCGCTATATGATGGCGTCCAGGGACGATCAATGGTTTCTTTTCACGGAGGTTTAAGTCAGATTTAGCAATACGACCTCCTACTCGTAATAGTCCTCGTTCGTCCAAAAACGGATTTAAGTTAGCTATCGGGCTCCGCTTATGAATTTGTTCCCGACGTTTAATGCAATCTATTTCTTCTCCGTAAACTTCAAATTGAGCAGATATTAAGATGAAATTTTCGGCATTCGAAAATCCTTCCAGAGAATTCACTGGTGCTGCTTGTTTTGACCTGTGTAAACGGGAGAAACGTTCTAAAAAGGCTATCGCTCGCACAAGTGATGTCCAGTTTGAGAATCTGTTGAATCTTTCAGTTCCGATACCTTTATGTTCAAGTGTGGCAAATGTTTTTGCAACATTAACAGTTGCACGAATTTCTCCATCTTCCTCTGGATCTATTAGCTGATATATGTCCTCAGAATTCTTCTGTTCTGAGGAAAGAAGTTGTCTTGGTCCCAATAACCATTCACTGCTATGAATTTCGTGGGCTGGTACGGACCTTGTTCCCGAATCTGCGGGATTACGGTTAGTTGGTACGTAATTCCATTGACTTGGAGAGCTAAATTTCCTTATTTTTTCTACTCTATTGGCGACATAGATGAAGAACCTTCTTGTCTCATTACTGATGTAACCTAAGACAACTTTACTGTCTGTGTAGAATTTCACGGTGTCTATATGTAAATCTAAATTATCCACAATGGTTTGTGTAATCTCAACTGCTAATACAGCAGCAGATAATTCAAGTCGTGGAATAGTGTGACCACTCGTTGGTGCAACTTTAGCTTTCCCAAGAATGAACCCTATGTTAGGTTCACCACTACTGTCGGTCGTGCGTAGATATGCAACAGCTGCTATGGCTTTTTCTGATGCATCAGAGAAGACGTGCAACTCCTTTGTGGCTGTTTTGCTGAGATACGGTACGTAGGTACGTGGAATGCGTAATGTTTCGATAGCAATTAGAGTATCTCTCCAAGATTTCCACTCCGCTGCTGTTTCATCAGAGAGAGGTTGGTCCCAATCGACGGTTTCTGATACTATTTTCCTTAATAGGAGTTTCCCTTGAATAATCACTGGAGCCAAAAATCCAAGAGGATCGTAGAGACTGTTTATCGTAGATAAAATTCCTCTCCGAGTGATCGGTTTGTTTTCTGATGATAATTGAAATAAGAAGTTATCTGTGTTTACGTCCCAGCTGAGACCAAGACTACGTTGTAGGGGTTTGCTGTCGCATTCTAAGTCTAGATCTTTAAGATTTGAAGCCAAATCACTGGCATGAAATGCAGACATAACTTCCGCACAATTAGAGGCAAACTTGTGAAGGCGTAAGTTTCCATATTTTGATAATGCTTGCTGTGTGTCCTTCATGAGCTTTACAGCTTCCTCTTTAGTAGGACATGACGTTAGACCGTCGTCGACATAGAAGTCTCTTGTAACAAAGCTAGTCACGTGACTGCCAAACTCTTGTTCTGATGCTTGAGCTGCTTTTCTGAGTCCAAGCGTAGCAACGGCAGGTGACGGACTATTTCCGAAAACATGAACCCTCATGCGGTATTCGACAAGGTTCTCCTGTAGGTCATTGTTTTTATGCCATAAAAATCTCAGGTAATTTCGGTGGTCTTTTCTGACAACAAAGCAGTGAAACATATGTTGAACGTCTGCAGTTACTGCGATCATTTCTTTCCTGAAACGCAGCAGTACTCCCAAGAGATCATTGGTCAAGTCTGGACCTGTTAGCAGGACGCTGTTGAGTGAAACTCCGTTACATTTGGCGGAAGAATCAAACACACCCCTAATCTGATCGGGTTTCTTCGGATGATAAACACCAAACAATGGCAAATACCAGCACTCCTCATGTTCGTGCAAAGGTGGAGCAAGTTCTGCATGGTTATTGTCTAGGATCTTACTCATAAATGTAAGAAAGTGTTCCCGCTTAACTGGGTTTCTATTCAGACTGGTGTCTAACATATTAGCACGATGAAGAGCTTGTTGTCTGTTGCTTGGCAATGGCTGTCTTGGCACTCGGAACGGCAACGGTGCTACCCAACTTCCTTCCGAGTCTCTCACAAATTCGTTGTCCATCTGCTTCATGAACATTTTGTCCTCATATGACTGTCCAGGCTTATCATCGTTCTTTGTTTTTTCAAAGAGTGGCGATTGTAAATCTTTTGTTACAGGGTCTGTGTAATTTTCCCGGATGTCAAACTTGCTTGTGCATGGTTGAAAGGTTGACGGTTGTCCAGTTGGTAGAATGTTGGTTATTTTGACGTTTAATTCAGAGGGCACGTGCTGCTTGTTAATGCAGGTCTCTCCTATCACTACCCATCCAAGTTTCAATTGTTGTGCATATGGAGTTCTGGGTGGTCCTATGCGCTGGTCAAGGACGTGGTGTGCCTCTATAAGGTCTCTGCCAATTAGGAGAATAATTTGGCAATTTTCCTCTAATGGTGGAATGCTTCCTCTGAGTTCTTTTAGATGAGGGTGATGCATTGTGACTTCAGTAGTAGGTATTTCGTCCCTATTATTGGGAATATGATCACATTCTATCAGGACCGGCAGGTCAAATCTTTCACTACCAGTAATTGATTCCATGATGAAACCTCTTCCTCTTTTCCCGGAAGTGACTACTTTGCCGGAGCATGTTGATAAAGTATAGTTCTCCGGTTTATCTTTTACGTCGAAAAGATTGAAGAATTCAGGTGATGCTAGTGACCGGTTGCTTTGGTCATCAATGATGGCGTACATGCGAATCACTTTGTACTGGTTATCTTTGTGATAAACGTTCACAGGAAGTATTTTAGCACACGATTTCCCGCTATATGTATCTTTGCAGATCTCAGTACAGATAGAGTTAACTGAGGTTGACTTAGTTTCAGCCGATTCTGTAGGCTCCCCGCCGTAGGCTTGCTTAGGTATGCTTGACTGAGAACTTGCAGGTTGCTGTGGTCTAGCGATGTGTAGTGCGGTAGTGTGTTGTTTACTTCCACATTCTTTACAACTTATGCGTGCATTGCACTCCCGGCTTCTGTGTTTGGTAGAATCACAACACTTGTAACAGACATTGTTTTCTTTCAAAAGACCTTTGCGTTCCTCTATTGATTTGGCTCGGAACGCTCGACATTCATTTAAGGAATGCTTTGTATTGTGCAGAATACAAAGACCTTGTTTGCTTGCGTCTCCGGATTGCTGCTCAACCGCTGTTTTATGAGTACCAACTTTAGTCTTGGGGTAAGACGTGAACCTTGGCGCAGCACCTCTTGTATTTGGTGTGACTTTTGACCCAAAGATTAATCCAGGATCGTTTTTAATTCTACTGATTTCACTGATGAAAGCAGATAACTCTGTAAAGGGAGGAAAGGCAACGCCGTGGTTAGATTTGTATCTAGACGCCCTTGTAATCCACTTTTCCTGAAGTCCATATGGTAGTTTTTCAATGACAGGGTTTATTCCGGTCGGTGAATCGAAATAAGCTAGCAGACATCCCAGCTTGGGATTTTCCTTGTGGTATTCTATTTCTGATAGAATGTCAGACAGTTCATAAAGACGTGCGTTGTCCTTATTCGTCAAGGTTGGGAATTTGTCAAGTTTACTCCTGAGAGAGGCTTCCAACATTTCTGGAGCACCATACCGCTCGTCAAGCCTCTTCCATAATCTTTGTATACCTATTGTAGGATTATTGGCGTTCGACGCTCTTATGCTTATGGCATGTTTAGCAGACTCAGGACCGAGCCACTTGATCAATAAGTCAATCTGTTCCGAGTCAGATACTTGTAACTCGTCTGTCACGTTTTTAAAGCTTGCTTTCCATGTATGGAAGGATTCTGCCCGATCGTTAAAGCTTGTTAATCGGGAGAAAAGCAGGTCCTTACGCAAGAGAAATCTAGTAATCTCCGACGTTGGGTTGATTTGTTGCTGGTGTGCAACAGGGATCTCTTCTATCACGCCTTGTTTTTGGTGTGAAACAGGGATCTCTTCTATAACGTCTTGTTTTGTGCGTAAGACAGGGATCGCTTCTTTAATACCCTGTTTTTGGTGTTCAGCAGGGATTTCATCTGAAAGGCCTAGTTTTTGTATGCCGGTTACTATTCCCAGATCTGGGATTAAGGTAACTTCCGGTGACTTAGTATCGGAAGGCAAGACAGCAGATGTCTGTGGCGGCAAGTTCAGTGCCACGGATGGCACGAACGCTGGTGCTTCATGACTCAGTTCAATCGTACCAGGACTTTGTCTTATCTTGTGAGTTCCTGTTACTTCCTTTACAGCAGTTAATACAGGAAGTTTATTGACGAAATCTTGCACACGCTGGAGCGGGTCTTCCTTTTCGTCAGGAAGATCGCTAACTGCTTGGCTTCCGTCGTCTTCCAGGACACGAGCCTCGGCTTCTGCGGCTGCAGCTTCTCTTTTTGCTTCGAGAATGTTCCTAGCGGCTTTAAGTTCGGCTTTTTCTCGGACCGCACGTGCGGCTTCCTGTTCCATTTGAGTTTTCCTGCGAACGGCCTCATGTTCTTTTTTAGCTTTGATGTGCTCTTCCTCCTGTTCTGCTTCGGCTTTTCTATGTGCGGCCTCTTGTTTTGCACGGATAGCTTCTTGTTCCATTTCGGCCTTGATTTCTGTTTGTCTATATAGGGTCTGTTCCTGTAAAACGGCCTCCTGCTTTAGGAGGGCAGCTTCTTGCTCGGCAAAGGCTATCTTCGATCTAGCGGACTCTGCCTTGGCACGCTTTCTCCGTGCTAGGCTCGACATGTCGGAGGCGTGTGAGCTCCCACTGTGCGAGGTGGTCTTGCCCTTAGATGTCCTCGATTTTGTAGATTTAGCCTTTGTCAAGGTAAGGCGATGCTCGTGCAAAGTTTCAATTGCCAGTTCGACTTTAGACATTCGAATATCCGTTGAGAATTTGCACGTATCAATGTCTTGAAGGCTATCTAATGTTTTTGTATTTTTCAGAAATGTCAAGTACTCGTCTGTGAGCCTGCGATACTTAGTACAGGCTTGTACAATTTTATCTTGTGCTGTTAACAATTGCTGGAGGTCGTTAGGAGGCTTGGCCGTTTCTAATAACTGAGATTCTAGGTTTGACCATAGGGCCTCTAAGTCGTGATAGAACTTGTCCCGTTTTTCTATAAAGGCTCCCTGTCCCTTTTCGGTAAGATCACGCACTCGCCTAGTCTCGGCATTTTCATCTACATTTGTTGTTTTAGACGGATTTTCTTCTGTTTCTTCAGTGACATCTCCCTCTGGGGGCTGAACCTCTTCTTGCTGTTCCGCGTGACTTGGATCCATGATGTAAATCAACTATTTGTAGGCAATGTTTGTTCAACGTTGTTGGTTTGCTGCCTAGGACGCACAAGCTGTGTTGCGTAGTGTCAAGGTAACAGCTACGAACGATGCTCCGTTGTATTTCCTGTTCAGGAGATGTGTAGACAAGTTGTTGTCAATTTACTATGCTGAGCCGGACTCAACTAGCTTAACCAGGTGACTGCAATCGCAATCTCGATGAAGATATAACGAACACAACTTGTTTGAAATTGTAATTATAAATTCCACCAGAAAGGTTTACATAATAGTCAGTAGATTGGTAAACTGAAAGAAATAAAAATACAATATTTTACAATGTGTACGAATTAAATATAAATGTTAAATACAAGATTATTAATCGAGTCAAAAACGAAAGTAGAATTTACTGTTCATTTCTCGGAAATAAATAACTTACAGTTCGTATGTATTTATAAACCACTTATCCAAAAATAACGGAGTTAAAACAGATTAATTTATCACAGTTTATGATTAAATCAAACGTACTTGACAGTGGTATGTCTCGATTTCCGTAGGAAGTTCAAATGTCGTCCATTTTCCATGTGTTGAAATATTGAAGCGGACGGTGTCACAGAAATTAAAGGTAGTCGATAATACGGTGATTTGAGAAATCGGTCCAGTTCAATTTGTTCCGGATAAATATGAAAACATGTAATAAACATTGAATGTGAAACAGAATACTCCCCGTCTGAAATCTATCTGATATCACTATTCCATAAAATATAACACATGTGAATGTCCTATCTTAATCCAATATATATATATATATATATATATATATACACACATAATTACACAGGGTTGTTCTCTACGAGAAGAATCATGTCCACGATAGGGCGTGTGTAGGTTGTGGCTTTTCCGTTAACGATTACTCGCACTTCTGCTTTTCGGACATGTTCGTCTGAACTTTTAAATGAGTTCACTATAATTCCAACGGGCCATTGGGTACGGCAAAGGTTTTTGTCCTTTAGAAGAATGACGTCTCCTTCGATGAGATCACGGCGATCTTCGGTCCATTTTCGTCGTTGTTGTAGTAACGGCAGGTACTCTTTCCTCCAACGGGACCAGAAAACACTGGCAAGAGCCTGTACTCGTCTCCATTCGGCAAGACATAGATCTCGTTTATCGAATTCTCCAAGATGATCTGAGGTGAATATGTAGTCGGTTTTCTGTGTCAATAACATAGCCGGAGTTAATATTAACGGATTCTCTGGATCTGTTGATACCGGTACCAGAGGTCTAGAGTTCACTATTGCTGAAACTTCTGCCATTAGTGTGTTGAGCACGTCATGCGTAAGGCTTCTTCCGGCTGCATTTAGAAGCATAGAATCAAGAATTCTCCTGGTGATACCAATCATTCTCTCCCAGGCTCCACCCATGTGGGACGAATGCGGCGGATTGAAGATCCAAGTTGTACCAGAATTGTACAGAAAGTTCTTGAAGGGTCCATCTTCAACGTTGATTGAGTCAATCTTTAAATCGTCGATTGCGCCAATAAAGTTTGTTCCACGGTCGGATCGGAAAATTTTAACTTGACCTCTTATAGCGGCGAATCTTCTGACGGCGTTTATGAAGGCTGAAGAGCTCATTTCCTCGATTAGTTCGATGTGAACAGCCCTAGTCACTAAGCATGTGAAAAGAATTGCCCAACGTTTTGAGTTTGCGTATCCACCACGTGTTTTACGTGAAACAATTGTCCAGGGTCCAAATGTGTCTATTCCAACATTGGTAAACGGAGGTGACGGTTCAAGACGGTCCTCTGGCAAATCAGACATGATTTGACACTCAGTTTTTCCTCTTAGTTTGCGGCATGTCACACATTTGTGAATGAGAGAAGAGATCAAGCGCTTTGCTCCGACGATCCAGAATCCTGCGGATCGAATCGCTCCATCTGTGAAGTGGCGACCTTGATGTTTTATCTTGTCATGGTAGTGTCGGACTAATAATGTCGCTATATGATGGCGTCCAGGGACGATCAATGGTTTCTTTTCACGGAGGTTTAAGTCAGATTTAGCAATACGACCTCCTACTCGTAATAGTCCTCGTTCGTCCAAAAACGGATTTAAGTTAGCTATCGGGCTCCGCTTATGAATTTGTTCCCGACGTTTAATGCAATCTATTTCTTCTCCGTAAACTTCAAATTGAGCAGATATTAAGATGAAATTTTCGGCATTCGAAAATCCTTCCAGAGAATTCACTGGTGCTGCTTGTTTTGACCTGTGTAAACGGGAGAAACGTTCTAAAAAGGCTATCGCTCGCACAAGTGATGTCCAGTTTGAGAATCTGTTGAATCTTTCAGTTCCGATACCTTTATGTTCAAGTGTGGCAAATGTTTTTGCAACATTAACAGTTGCACGAATTTCTCCATCTTCCTCTGGATCTATTAGCTGATATATGTCCTCAGAATTCTTCTGTTCTGAGGAAAGAAGTTGTCTTGGTCCCAATAACCATTCACTGCTATGAATTTCGTGGGCTGGTACGGACCTTGTTCCCGAATCTGCGGGATTACGGTTAGTTGGTACGTAATTCCATTGACTTGGAGAGCTAAATTTCCTTATTTTTTCTACTCTATTGGCGACATAGATGAAGAACCTTCTTGTCTCATTACTGATGTAACCTAAGACAACTTTACTGTCTGTGTAGAATTTCACGGTGTCTATATGTAAATCTAAATTATCCACAATGGTTTGTGTAATCTCAACTGCTAATACAGCAGCAGATAATTCAAGTCGTGGAATAGTGTGACCACTCGTTGGTGCAACTTTAGCTTTCCCAAGAATGAACCCTATGTTAGGTTCACCACTACTGTCGGTCGTGCGTAGATATGCAACAGCTGCTATGGCTTTTTCTGATGCATCAGAGAAGACGTGCAACTCCTTTGTGGCTGTTTTGCTGAGATACGGTACGTAGGTACGTGGAATGCGTAATGTTTCGATAGCAATTAGAGTATCTCTCCAAGATTTCCACTCCGCTGCTGTTTCATCAGAGAGAGGTTGGTCCCAATCGACGGTTTCTGATACTATTTTCCTTAATAGGAGTTTCCCTTGAATAATCACTGGAGCCAAAAATCCAAGAGGATCGTAGAGACTGTTTATCGTAGATAAAATTCCTCTCCGAGTGATCGGTTTGTTTTCTGATGATAATTGAAATAAGAAGTTATCTGTGTTTACGTCCCAGCTGAGACCAAGACTACGTTGTAGGGTTTGCTGTCGCATTCTAAGTCTAGATCTTTAAGATTTGAAGCCAAATCACTGGCATGAAATGCAGACATAACTTCCGCACAATTAGAGGCAAACTTGTGAAGGCGTAAGTTTCCATATTTTGATAATGCTTGCTGTGTGTCCTTCATGAGCTTTACAGCTTCCTCTTTAGTAGGACATGACGTTAGACCGTCGTCGACATAGAAGTCTCTTGTAACAAAGCTAGTCACGTGACTGCCAAACTCTTGTTCTGATGCTTGAGCTGCTTTTCTGAGTCCAAGCGTAGCAACGGCAGGTGACGGACTATTTCCGAAAACATGAACCCTCATGCGGTATTCGACAAGGTTCTCCTGTAGGTCATTGTTTTTATGCCATAAAAATCTCAGGTAATTTCGGTGGTCTTTTCTGACAACAAAGCAGTGAAACATATGTTGAACGTCTGCAGTTACTGCGATCATTTCTTTCCTGAAACGCAGCAGTACTCCCAAGAGATCATTGGTCAAGTCTGGACCTGTTAGCAGGACGCTGTTGAGTGAAACTCCGTTACATTTGGCGGAAGAATCAAACACACCCCTAATCTGATCGGTTTCTTCGGATGATAAACACCAAACAATGGCAAATACCAGCACTCCTCATGTTCGTGCAAAGGTGGAGCAAGTTCTGCATGGTTATTGTCTAGGATCTTACTCATAAATGTAAGAAAGTGTTCCCGCTTAACTGGGTTTCTATTCAGACTGGTGTCTAACATATTAGCACGATGAAGAGCTTGTTGTCTGTTGCTTGGCAATGGCTGTCTTGGCACTCGGAACGGCAACGGTGCTACCCAACTTCCTTCCGAGTCTCTCACAAATTCGTTGTCCATCTGCTTCATGAACATTTTGTCCTCATATGACTGTCCAGGCTTATCATCGTTCTTTGTTTTTTCAAAGAGTGGCGATTGTAAATCTTTTGTTACAGGGTCTGTGTAATTTTCCCGGATGTCAAACTTGCTTGTGCATGGTTGAAAGGTTGACGGTTGTCCAGTTGGTAGAATGTTGGTTATTTTGACGTTTAATTCAGAGGGCACGTGCTGCTTGTTAATGCAGGTCTCTCCTATCACTACCCATCCAAGTTTCAATTGTTGTGCATATGGAGTTCTGGGTGGTCCTATGCGCTGGTCAAGGACGTGGTGTGCCTCTATAAGGTCTCTGCCAATTAGGAGAATAATTTGGCAATTTTCCTCTAATGGTGGAATGCTTCCTCTGAGTTCTTTTAGATGAGGGTGATGCATTGTGACTTCAGTAGTAGGTATTTCGTCCCTATTATTGGGAATATGATCACATTCTATCAGGACCGGCAGGTCAAATCTTTCACTACCAGTAATTGATTCCATGATGAAACCTCTTCCTCTTTTCCCGGAAGTGACTACTTTGCCGGAGCATGTTGATAAAGTATAGTTCTCCGGTTTATCTTTTACGTCGAAAAGATTGAAGAATTCAGGTGATGCTAGTGACCGGTTGCTTTGGTCATCAATGATGGCGTACATGCGAATCACTTTGTACTGGTTATCTTTGTGATAAACGTTCACAGGAAGTATTTTAGCACACGATTTCCCGCTATATGTATCTTTGCAGATCTCAGTACAGATAGAGTTAACTGAGGTTGACTTAGTTTCAGCCGATTCTGTAGGCTCCCCGCCGTAGGCTTGCTTAGGTATGCTTGACTGAGAACTTGCAGGTTGCTGTGGTCTAGCGATGTGTAGTGCGGTAGTGTGTTGTTTACTTCCACATTCTTTACAACTTATGCGTGCATTGCACTCCCGGCTTCTGTGTTTGGTAGAATCACAACACTTGTAACAGACATTGTTTTCTTTCAAAAGACCTTTGCGTTCCTCTATTGATTTGGCTCGGAACGCTCGACATTCATTTAAGGAATGCTTTGTATTGTGCAGAATACAAAGACCTTGTTTGCTTGCGTCTCCGGATTGCTGCTCAACCGCTGTTTTATGAGTACCAACTTTAGTCTTGGGGTAAGACGTGAACCTTGGCGCAGCACCTCTTGTATTTGGTGTGACTTTTGACCCAAAGATTAATCCAGGATCGTTTTTAATTCTACTGATTTCACTGATGAAAGCAGATAACTCTGTAAAGGGAGGAAAGGCAACGCCGTGGTTAGATTTGTATCTAGACGCCCTTGTAATCCACTTTTCCTGAAGTCCATATGGTAGTTTTTCAATGACAGGGTTTATTCCGGTCGGTGAATCGAAATAAGCTAGCAGACATCCCAGCTTGGGATTTTCCTTGTGGTATTCTATTTCTGATAGAATGTCAGACAGTTCATAAAGACGTGCGTTGTCCTTATTCGTCAAGGTTGGGAATTTGTCAAGTTTACTCCTGAGAGAGGCTTCCAACATTTCTGGAGCACCATACCGCTCGTCAAGCCTCTTCCATAATCTTTGTATACCTATTGTAGGATTATTGGCGTTCGACGCTCTTATGCTTATGGCATGTTTAGCAGACTCAGGACCGAGCCACTTGATCAATAAGTCAATCTGTTCCGAGTCAGATACTTGTAACTCGTCTGTCACGTTTTTAAAGCTTGCTTTCCATGTATGGAAGGATTCTGCCCGATCGTTAAAGCTTGTTAATCGGGAGAAAAGCAGGTCCTTACGCAAGAGAAATCTAGTAATCTCCGACGTTGGGTTGATTTGTTGCTGGTGTGCAACAGGGATCTCTTCTATCACGCCTTGTTTTTGGTGTGAAACAGGGATCTCTTCTATAACGTCTTGTTTTGTGCGTAAGACAGGGATCGCTTCTTTAATACCCTGTTTTTGGTGTTCAGCAGGGATTTCATCTGAAAGGCCTAGTTTTTGTATGCCGGTTACTATTCCCAGATCTGGGATTAAGGTAACTTCCGGTGACTTAGTATCGGAAGGCAAGACAGCAGATGTCTGTGGCGGCAAGTTCAGTGCCACGGATGGCACGAACGCTGGTGCTTCATGACTCAGTTCAATCGTACCAGGACTTTGTCTTATCTTGTGAGTTCCTGTTACTTCCTTTACAGCAGTTAATACAGGAAGTTTATTGACGAAATCTTGCACACGCTGGAGCGGGTCTTCCTTTTCGTCAGGAAGATCGCTAACTGCTTGGCTTCCGTCGTCTTCCAGGACACGAGCCTCGGCTTCTGCGGCTGCAGCTTCTCTTTTTGCTTCGAGAATGTTCCTAGCGGCTTTAAGTTCGGCTTTTTCTCGGACCGCACGTGCGGCTTCCTGTTCCATTTGAGTTTTCCTGCGAACGGCCTCATGTTCTTTTTTAGCTTTGATGTGCTCTTCCTCCTGTTCTGCTTCGGCTTTTCTATGTGCGGCCTCTTGTTTTGCACGGATAGCTTCTTGTTCCATTTCGGCCTTGATTTCTGTTTGTCTATATAGGGTCTGTTCCTGTAAAACGGCCTCCTGCTTTAGGAGGGCAGCTTCTTGCTCGGCAAAGGCTATCTTCGATCTAGCGGACTCTGCCTTGGCACGCTTTCTCCGTGCTAGGCTCGACATGTCGGAGGCGTGTGAGCTCCCACTGTGCGAGGTGGTCTTGCCCTTAGATGTCCTCGATTTTGTAGATTTAGCCTTTGTCAAGGTAAGGCGATGCTCGTGCAAAGTTTCAATTGCCAGTTCGACTTTAGACATTCGAATATCCGTTGAGAATTTGCACGTATCAATGTCTTGAAGGCTATCTAATGTTTTTGTATTTTTCAGAAATGTCAAGTACTCGTCTGTGAGCCTGCGATACTTAGTACAGGCTTGTACAATTTTATCTTGTGCTGTTAACAATTGCTGGAGGTCGTTAGGAGGCTTGGCCGTTTCTAATAACTGAGATTCTAGGTTTGACCATAGGGCCTCTAAGTCGTGATAGAACTTGTCCCGTTTTTCTATAAAGGCTCCCTGTCCCTTTTCGGTAAGATCACGCACTCGCCTAGTCTCGGCATTTTCATCTACATTTGTTGTTTTAGACGGATTTTCTTCTGTTTCTTCAGTGACATCTCCCTCTGGGGGCTGAACCTCTTCTTGCTGTTCCGCGTGACTTGGATCCATGATGTAAATCAACTATTTGTAGGCAATGTTTGTTCAACGTTGTTGGTTTGCTGCCTAGGACGCACAAGCTGTGTTGCGTAGTGTCAAGGTAACAGCTACGAACGATGCTCCGTTGTATTTCCTGTTCAGGAGATGTGTAGACAAGTTGTTGTCAATTTACTATGCTGAGCCGGACTCAACTAGCTTAACCAGGTGACTGCAATCGCAATCTCGATGAAGATATAACGAACACAACTTGTTTGAAATTGTAATTATAAATTCCACCAGAAAGGTTTACATAATAGTCAGTAGATTGGTAAACTGAAAGAAATAAAAATACAATATTTTACAATGTGTACGAATTAAATATAAATGTTAAATACAAGATTATTAATCGAGTCAAAAACGAAAGTAGAATTTACTGTTCATTTCTCGGAAATAAATAACTTACAGTTCGTATGTATTTATAAACCACTTATCCAAAAATAACGGAGTTAAAACAGATTAATTTATCACAGTTTATGATTAAATCAAACGTACTTGACAGTGGTATGTCTCGATTTCCGTAGGAAGTTCAAATGTCGTCCATTTTCCATGTGTTGAAATATTGAAGCGGACGGTGTCACAGAAATTAAAGGTAGTCGATAATACGGTGATTTGAGAAATCGGTCCAGTTCAATTTGTTCCGGATAAATATGAAAACATGTAATAAACATTGAATGTGAAACAGAATACTCCCCGTCTGAAATCTATCTGATATCACTATTCCATAAAATATAACACATGTGAATGTCCTATCTTAATCCAATATATATATATATATATATATATATATATACACACATAATTACACAGGGTTGTTCTCTACGAGAAGAATCATGTCCACGATAGGGCGTGTGTAGGTTGTGGCTTTTCCGTTAACGATTACTCGCACTTCTGCTTTTCGGACATGTTCGTCTGAACTTTTAAATGAGTTCACTATAATTCCAACGGGCCATTGGGTACGGCAAAGGTTTTTGTCCTTTAGAAGAATGACGTCTCCTTCGATGAGATCACGGCGATCTTCGGTCCATTTTCGTCGTTGTTGTAGTAACGGCAGGTACTCTTTCCTCCAACGGGACCAGAAAACACTGGCAAGAGCCTGTACTCGTCTCCATTCGGCAAGACATAGATCTCGTTTATCGAATTCTCCAAGATGATCTGAGGTGAATATGTAGTCGGTTTTCTGTGTCAATAACATAGCCGGAGTTAATATTAACGGATTCTCTGGATCTGTTGATACCGGTACCAGAGGTCTAGAGTTCACTATTGCTGAAACTTCTGCCATTAGTGTGTTGAGCACGTCATGCGTAAGGCTTCTTCCGGCTGCATTTAGAAGCATAGAATCAAGAATTCTCCTGGTGATACCAATCATTCTCTCCCAGGCTCCACCCATGTGGGACGAATGCGGCGGATTGAAGATCCAAGTTGTACCAGAATTGTACAGAAAGTTCTTGAAGGGTCCATCTTCAACGTTGATTGAGTCAATCTTTAAATCGTCGATTGCGCCAATAAAGTTTGTTCCACGGTCGGATCGGAAAATTTTAACTTGACCTCTTATAGCGGCGAATCTTCTGACGGCGTTTATGAAGGCTGAAGAGCTCATTTCCTCGATTAGTTCGATGTGAACAGCCCTAGTCACTAAGCATGTGAAAAGAATTGCCCAACGTTTTGAGTTTGCGTATCCACCACGTGTTTTACGTGAAACAATTGTCCAGGGTCCAAATGTGTCTATTCCAACATTGGTAAACGGAGGTGACGGTTCAAGACGGTCCTCTGGCAAATCAGACATGATTTGACACTCAGTTTTTCCTCTTAGTTTGCGGCATGTCACACATTTGTGAATGAGAGAAGAGATCAAGCGCTTTGCTCCGACGATCCAGAATCCTGCGGATCGAATCGCTCCATCTGTGAAGTGGCGACCTTGATGTTTTATCTTGTCATGGTAGTGTCGGACTAATAATGTCGCTATATGATGGCGTCCAGGGACGATCAATGGTTTCTTTTCACGGAGGTTTAAGTCAGATTTAGCAATACGACCTCCTACTCGTAATAGTCCTCGTTCGTCCAAAAACGGATTTAAGTTAGCTATCGGGCTCCGCTTATGAATTTGTTCCCGACGTTTAATGCAATCTATTTCTTCTCCGTAAACTTCAAATTGAGCAGATATTAAGATGAAATTTTCGGCATTCGAAAATCCTTCCAGAGAATTCACTGGTGCTGCTTGTTTTGACCTGTGTAAACGGGAGAAACGTTCTAAAAAGGCTATCGCTCGCACAAGTGATGTCCAGTTTGAGAATCTGTTGAATCTTTCAGTTCCGATACCTTTATGTTCAAGTGTGGCAAATGTTTTTGCAACATTAACAGTTGCACGAATTTCTCCATCTTCCTCTGGATCTATTAGCTGATATATGTCCTCAGAATTCTTCTGTTCTGAGGAAAGAAGTTGTCTTGGTCCCAATAACCATTCACTGCTATGAATTTCGTGGGCTGGTACGGACCTTGTTCCCGAATCTGCGGGATTACGGTTAGTTGGTACGTAATTCCATTGACTTGGAGAGCTAAATTTCCTTATTTTTTCTACTCTATTGGCGACATAGATGAAGAACCTTCTTGTCTCATTACTGATGTAACCTAAGACAACTTTACTGTCTGTGTAGAATTTCACGGTGTCTATATGTAAATCTAAATTATCCACAATGGTTTGTGTAATCTCAACTGCTAATACAGCAGCAGATAATTCAAGTCGTGGAATAGTGTGACCACTCGTTGGTGCAACTTTAGCTTTCCCAAGAATGAACCCTATGTTAGGTTCACCACTACTGTCGGTCGTGCGTAGATATGCAACAGCTGCTATGGCTTTTTCTGATGCATCAGAGAAGACGTGCAACTCCTTTGTGGCTGTTTTGCTGAGATACGGTACGTAGGTACGTGGAATGCGTAATGTTTCGATAGCAATTAGAGTATCTCTCCAAGATTTCCACTCCGCTGCTGTTTCATCAGAGAGAGGTTGGTCCCAATCGACGGTTTCTGATACTATTTTCCTTAATAGGAGTTTCCCTTGAATAATCACTGGAGCCAAAAATCCAAGAGGATCGTAGAGACTGTTTATCGTAGATAAAATTCCTCTCCGAGTGATCGGTTTGTTTTCTGATGATAATTGAAATAAGAAGTTATCTGTGTTTACGTCCCAGCTGAGACCAAGACTACGTTGTAGGGGTTTGCTGTCGCATTCTAAGTCTAGATCTTTAAGATTTGAAGCCAAATCACTGGCATGAAATGCAGACATAACTTCCGCACAATTAGAGGCAAACTTGTGAAGGCGTAAGTTTCCATATTTTGATAATGCTTGCTGTGTGTCCTTCATGAGCTTTACAGCTTCCTCTTTAGTAGGACATGACGTTAGACCGTCGTCGACATAGAAGTCTCTTGTAACAAAGCTAGTCACGTGACTGCCAAACTCTTGTTCTGATGCTTGAGCTGCTTTTCTGAGTCCAAGCGTAGCAACGGCAGGTGACGGACTATTTCCGAAAACATGAACCCTCATGCGGTATTCGACAAGGTTCTCCTGTAGGTCATTGTTTTTATGCCATAAAAATCTCAGGTAATTTCGGTGGTCTTTTCTGACAACAAAGCAGTGAAACATATGTTGAACGTCTGCAGTTACTGCGATCATTTCTTTCCTGAAACGCAGCAGTACTCCCAAGAGATCATTGGTCAAGTCTGGACCTGTTAGCAGGACGCTGTTGAGTGAAACTCCGTTACATTTGGCGGAAGAATCAAACACACCCCTAATCTGATCGGGTTTCTTCGGATGATAAACACCAAACAATGGCAAATACCAGCACTCCTCATGTTCGTGCAAAGGTGGAGCAAGTTCTGCATGGTTATTGTCTAGGATCTTACTCATAAATGTAAGAAAGTGTTCCCGCTTAACTGGGTTTCTATTCAGACTGGTGTCTAACATATTAGCACGATGAAGAGCTTGTTGTCTGTTGCTTGGCAATGGCTGTCTTGGCACTCGGAACGGCAACGGTGCTACCCAACTTCCTTCCGAGTCTCTCACAAATTCGTTGTCCATCTGCTTCATGAACATTTTGTCCTCATATGACTGTCCAGGCTTATCATCGTTCTTTGTTTTTTCAAAGAGTGGCGATTGTAAATCTTTTGTTACAGGGTCTGTGTAATTTTCCCGGATGTCAAACTTGCTTGTGCATGGTTGAAAGGTTGACGGTTGTCCAGTTGGTAGAATGTTGGTTATTTTGACGTTTAATTCAGAGGGCACGTGCTGCTTGTTAATGCAGGTCTCTCCTATCACTACCCATCCAAGTTTCAATTGTTGTGCATATGGAGTTCTGGGTGGTCCTATGCGCTGGTCAAGGACGTGGTGTGCCTCTATAAGGTCTCTGCCAATTAGGAGAATAATTTGGCAATTTTCCTCTAATGGTGGAATGCTTCCTCTGAGTTCTTTTAGATGAGGGTGATGCATTGTGACTTCAGTAGTAGGTATTTCGTCCCTATTATTGGGAATATGATCACATTCTATCAGGACCGGCAGGTCAAATCTTTCACTACCAGTAATTGATTCCATGATGAAACCTCTTCCTCTTTTCCCGGAAGTGACTACTTTGCCGGAGCATGTTGATAAAGTATAGTTCTCCGGTTTATCTTTTACGTCGAAAAGATTGAAGAATTCAGGTGATGCTAGTGACCGGTTGCTTTGGTCATCAATGATGGCGTACATGCGAATCACTTTGTACTGGTTATCTTTGTGATAAACGTTCACAGGAAGTATTTTAGCACACGATTTCCCGCTATATGTATCTTTGCAGATCTCAGTACAGATAGAGTTAACTGAGGTTGACTTAGTTTCAGCCGATTCTGTAGGCTCCCCGCCGTAGGCTTGCTTAGGTATGCTTGACTGAGAACTTGCAGGTTGCTGTGGTCTAGCGATGTGTAGTGCGGTAGTGTGTTGTTTACTTCCACATTCTTTACAACTTATGCGTGCATTGCACTCCCGGCTTCTGTGTTTGGTAGAATCACAACACTTGTAACAGACATTGTTTTCTTTCAAAAGACCTTTGCGTTCCTCTATTGATTTGGCTCGGAACGCTCGACATTCATTTAAGGAATGCTTTGTATTGTGCAGAATACAAAGACCTTGTTTGCTTGCGTCTCCGGATTGCTGCTCAACCGCTGTTTTATGAGTACCAACTTTAGTCTTGGGGTAAGACGTGAACCTTGGCGCAGCACCTCTTGTATTTGGTGTGACTTTTGACCCAAAGATTAATCCAGGATCGTTTTTAATTCTACTGATTTCACTGATGAAAGCAGATAACTCTGTAAAGGGAGGAAAGGCAACGCCGTGGTTAGATTTGTATCTAGACGCCCTTGTAATCCACTTTTCCTGAAGTCCATATGGTAGTTTTTCAATGACAGGGTTTATTCCGGTCGGTGAATCGAAATAAGCTAGCAGACATCCCAGCTTGGGATTTTCCTTGTGGTATTCTATTTCTGATAGAATGTCAGACAGTTCATAAAGACGTGCGTTGTCCTTATTCGTCAAGGTTGGGAATTTGTCAAGTTTACTCCTGAGAGAGGCTTCCAACATTTCTGGAGCACCATACCGCTCGTCAAGCCTCTTCCATAATCTTTGTATACCTATTGTAGGATTATTGGCGTTCGACGCTCTTATGCTTATGGCATGTTTAGCAGACTCAGGACCGAGCCACTTGATCAATAAGTCAATCTGTTCCGAGTCAGATACTTGTAACTCGTCTGTCACGTTTTTAAAGCTTGCTTTCCATGTATGGAAGGATTCTGCCCGATCGTTAAAGCTTGTTAATCGGGAGAAAAGCAGGTCCTTACGCAAGAGAAATCTAGTAATCTCCGACGTTGGGTTGATTTGTTGCTGGTGTGCAACAGGGATCTCTTCTATCACGCCTTGTTTTTGGTGTGAAACAGGGATCTCTTCTATAACGTCTTGTTTTGTGCGTAAGACAGGGATCGCTTCTTTAATACCCTGTTTTTGGTGTTCAGCAGGGATTTCATCTGAAAGGCCTAGTTTTTGTATGCCGGTTACTATTCCCAGATCTGGGATTAAGGTAACTTCCGGTGACTTAGTATCGGAAGGCAAGACAGCAGATGTCTGTGGCGGCAAGTTCAGTGCCACGGATGGCACGAACGCTGGTGCTTCATGACTCAGTTCAATCGTACCAGGACTTTGTCTTATCTTGTGAGTTCCTGTTACTTCCTTTACAGCAGTTAATACAGGAAGTTTATTGACGAAATCTTGCACACGCTGGAGCGGGTCTTCCTTTTCGTCAGGAAGATCGCTAACTGCTTGGCTTCCGTCGTCTTCCAGGACACGAGCCTCGGCTTCTGCGGCTGCAGCTTCTCTTTTTGCTTCGAGAATGTTCCTAGCGGCTTTAAGTTCGGCTTTTTCTCGGACCGCACGTGCGGCTTCCTGTTCCATTTGAGTTTTCCTGCGAACGGCCTCATGTTCTTTTTTAGCTTTGATGTGCTCTTCCTCCTGTTCTGCTTCGGCTTTTCTATGTGCGGCCTCTTGTTTTGCACGGATAGCTTCTTGTTCCATTTCGGCCTTGATTTCTGTTTGTCTATATAGGGTCTGTTCCTGTAAAACGGCCTCCTGCTTTAGGAGGGCAGCTTCTTGCTCGGCAAAGGCTATCTTCGATCTAGCGGACTCTGCCTTGGCACGCTTTCTCCGTGCTAGGCTCGACATGTCGGAGGCGTGTGAGCTCCCACTGTGCGAGGTGGTCTTGCCCTTAGATGTCCTCGATTTTGTAGATTTAGCCTTTGTCAAGGTAAGGCGATGCTCGTGCAAAGTTTCAATTGCCAGTTCGACTTTAGACATTCGAATATCCGTTGAGAATTTGCACGTATCAATGTCTTGAAGGCTATCTAATGTTTTTGTATTTTTCAGAAATGTCAAGTACTCGTCTGTGAGCCTGCGATACTTAGTACAGGCTTGTACAATTTTATCTTGTGCTGTTAACAATTGCTGGAGGTCGTTAGGAGGCTTGACCGTTTCTAATAACTGAGATTCTAGGTTTGACCATAGGGCCTCTAAGTCGTGATAGAACTTGTCCCGTTTTTCTATAAAGGCTCCCTGTCCCTTTTCGGTAAGATCACGCACTCGCCTAGTCTCGGCATTTTCATCTACATTTGTTGTTTTAGACGGATTTTCTTCTGTTTCTTCAGTGACATCTCCCTCTGGGGGCTGAACCTCTTCTTGCTGTTCCGCGTGACTTGGATCCATGATGTAAATCAACTATTTGTAGGCAATGTTTGTTCAACGTTGTTGGTTTGCTGCCTAGGACGCACAAGCTGTGTTGCGTAGTGTCAAGGTAACAGCTACGAACGATGCTCCGTTGTATTTCCTGTTCAGGAGATGTGTAGACAAGTTGTTGTCAATTTACTATGCTGAGCCGGACTCAACTAGCTTAACCAGGTGACTGCAATCGCAATCTCGATGAAGATATAACGAACACAACTTGTTTGAAATTGTAATTATAAATTCCACCAGAAAGGTTTACATAATAGTCAGTAGATTGGTAAACTGAAAGAAATAAAAATACAATATTTTACAATGTGTACGAATTAAATATAAATGTTAAATACAAGATTATTAATCGAGTCAAAAACGAAAGTAGAATTTACTGTTCATTTCTCGGAAATAAATAACTTACAGTTCGTATGTATTTATAAACCACTTATCCAAAAATAACGGAGTTAAAACAGATTAATTTATCACAGTTTATGATTAAATCAAACGTACTTGACAGTGGTATGTCTCGATTTCCGTAGGAAGTTCAAATGTCGTCCATTTTCCATGTGTTGAAATATTGAAGCGGACGGTGTCACAGAAATTAAAGGTAGTCGATAATACGGTGATTTGAGAAATCGGTCCAGTTCAATTTGTTCCGGATAAATATGAAAACATGTAATAAACATTGAATGTGAAACAGAATACTTCCTAAGAAGTTCCTGTATGAATTCAGCGGAGCCTCGTGATAATTTAAAGAACCAAGTCGGCAAGAAGAGGGGCACAATTGGTTTCCATTGGAATGCTGACAGTCTGTTGAAAAACGCGTCCTCCAAACGTGTCAAATTTGTTGTCAGTCAACTGCATCACGATGATGCCAGTTTGAGAGAATTCTTTATTTGATGATCAGTGAGATTCTTTACAAAGTAGGATTTATCCCTCCCTTAGACAAGATACATTTTAATACTATTGCAAGATCAATTTCAGAAAGAGTCTTATAAATATTTTAAGTTCTCTAAAAAGTAAAATAAAAAAAATACGGAGTTTCGAGGAAAATTCAAATCGGAAAGTCCCTTATCAAATGGCAAAATCAAAAGCTCAAACACATCAAACGAATGGATAACAACTCACTGTCATATTCCTAACTTGGTACAGGCATTTTTTTATGTAGAAATGGTGGATTGAACCTTGTTCTGATAGACATGCAGGCGAACCGACGGACGGACGAACGCCCGGTATTAATTTGTCCCCGCAACACATTGGCATTGCTTGTAATCTCACTAATTAGCGACAAGAAGAATATTAGCAACAACTGAATACTGTTTTAGCGCGAGAGAAAATTAATGTGAGAACAAATGTCACGTTGAAGATGTAAATAAATAAAGGCTGCGGAGTTTGGTCCATAGTCGTTCCTGAAACAATTCATAGTTTAGAAGGATCATTGCTCCAAGATGGCCGACTTGGAGTTTGATGGTTACCCACTTCATGAAAGTGTATTTAACGATGATATACGACGGCTTTCACAATTATTACGGGTACATGATGTAGCACAGAAGGATGTTCATGGTATTGCATAATAATAATAAGTGTTTTTCATGAAATATATTTCCGTTGACATATCCGCACTCCTTTGTTTACATCAGCATCATCACTGACACAGAAATGAGCTCCCTTGATCAGACGACAGTTTGGATAACCATCCAGTGAACACAATCAAAACTTACATACACAGTTAGGTGTCAAATCGTATGATAAAAGTTTAATGTCAGACAAGATCCACAAATGTCGAATGACTATACATAATTTGTAATTTATAAATATATTTGAGGATACATTTTGTACAAATGTACATAACATAATTTGCAAAACTTTGTCAAAAATTTCTATCCTTGTATCAATCATATTTCACAAATATTCTAAAAAAAATCATAACATGTTCATAGTTTTACCAAGAAATAACAATCCACATACAAAATTTAATTAAATGTTATATTTAAAAAAAAAAAATTTTTGTAAGGATCAGTGCAATTTAATGTATTTAATATTACTGTAAATAAGCCATGCATGCAACAAATAGTGGAAGTTGTGACTGAGTGTGGAAATATGAAGATAGATTGATAGATAGAATTTAAAATGAATTCTATGAGCATGATGAGACTATTCATTGTTCTCTGTATTTTACAATGCTTAGAAGAGGGATAGATGGCCAGATCCTTATAAATCAAATGGGTACTAAACTACTATTCTTAAACTGTCAAATCCAGGAAAGCATATGTAGGACTCTAAAGTGTGATGGGGACGCTAAAGTACGATGGTTATGCTAAAGTGCGATGGTCTACGCAAAAGTGCGATGCCTACACACGCTAAAGTGCGATGGTCCACGAAAGTATAGACGTAATGAATGCATTATGACGTGAACAGTCTTTTATACAAACAAAAAAATGAACATGTTGACAGATAAATGTAGAATATTTGATTAACAACTTTAAACCAAATGTCCATGACTTACTTAATTTAAACATGAGCGTGCTTTGTCGGCTGAGGCCAATGTGTTTTTTGGGGGATGCTGGAAGAATGACTTAAGTCCTGCAGTCGACCAGCTTACTATACAGATACAAAGGAATACGCATAAGTACGGATACATTGAAATAATTGCTTATGTTGCAGTTTACTTTGCGGTAACCGTTAAAATATTGTTGAAATTATTAAAATTAACAAATGATTAAAGTCGATAAAATAAAGGTACTTGTTTTCATGCGTAAATCATAAATTGTCTGCTAAAAATAGTGTGTACATTGTAGGAAAATACACCTGTATTTGTACTCGCTGCGAAAAAGGAGAAAGCTCAGAGAACATTGCATTTCTCTGTCATTTAAGTTAACGGAATGTTTTAAACAAATAAATGTTTCACAATGAACGAATTTTGTATTTGTGAATTACAATGACGACTTTAAGGGGAGATGTTTACATTAGTGATAGACTGTGTGAACGGCAAACTACGCTAATTATCCAAATATTTGATACCGGCCCACATTTAAAAATAATAGATTTTTGTCACAACTAAATTACCATTTTAGCAATTATTTACGCGGTCGTTCTTCTTAATTTAAAAACAATCACTTAAGCTTACCGGTATACGTAATTATAAAGCCTATCACATACATGTATGTCATAAAACCTTATCATACTAGCTTTTTCAAAAAGACTATTTATTACATCCGTATTCTTTAAAGTTTTTAGCCCTTTAACATAACCCTTTTTGGTCCATCGCACTTTAGCGTGATACACCATCGTACTTTAGCGAACAAACAGCCGTCGCACTTTAGCGTGAGACTCCATAATAAACTATTAAAAAAAAAAGTCGCCGTCACGAAAATTGGCACCATGTTTTTTGTCAAAATTTAATATATCGACCGCGTTTACAAAAGATCATGTTTTTCAATTAAATGAATTAGCGGAAGAAAAATCCTGTCCAAATATCCACTACTGTCTTACCTTTTATTGTGTTTGCACTGTATAATCCTGACCTTCACATAATCCAAGATTCTTTTGTATGGTGGAATCCGACATTGTTATTACGCGAAAGTGTTGCAGTGGACATGGTGGAGTTCCACGTTCTCTCCATTTTCTTGTGTCTCTCAGAGCTTTTCGTCATCTTTACGAAAAAAGCACGGGAAATTGTATTATCAATGACAATGATATTACCGGAGAGTAATGAATGTTATGGAATAGGGGATCCTCATAGAAACCAAGATGGCGGTTTTACAATGTAAATAATCTTGAAAATTGTGAAGGTCAGAATTATACAGTGCAAACACAATAAAAGGTAGGACAGTATTGGATATTTGGACAGGATTTTACTTCCGTTAAATGAAAAACATCATCTTGAGTAAACGCGGCTGATATTTATTTTTTTTTGACAAAAACATGGTGCTAATTTTACATGGCGGTGACTATACAGTACCATTCAAAAGGACCTATTCTCCCACACCCTACACCAAGGAAAATGTTGTAGTCTTTCTGAGAAACTCCAATATTTCTCCCAAAATGTTGGGAGGAATTAAGGAGTAAGGCTTAAATTAAAATATTGCCGTTCAGGAGTTATGGTTCTTAAAAGATTTGAAAAATGGCTTTTCCAGTCGTGTCCGTGCATTTACTCATGAACTGTTCAACCAAAGCTTTTCAAATTTTAATATGTTGTTACTGATGACAAAATGGAGGTCAAGTTCAATAATGTTGATTTTGACTTTTACCGTTCATCAGTTACGTGAATGGTTCTTGAAAGATCGAAAAATGGCGTTTCCATTTATGTTGTTGCATTTACTCATGAACCATTCAACCTAAGCTTTTCAAATTTTAATCTGTTGATACCGATGACAAAATGGATGTCAAATTTGATATTGACAATTTTCACTTTCACCGTTCATCAGTTATGGTTCTTGTGATATTGGCAGGACACAAATAAATGTTAATAAATCCGGTTTGCTGTCGTTGTGACAGCCTCTTGTTAGTACATCTGATGGGAAATAAACCAATTAAAATTGCAGTGTTGGGAGAAAATCTTTGAAGGAATTTGGAAGTTAAATCAGCGGTTCACAGTGTGACTCCGAAAAACACGGAAATCGGAAAAAGACGACCTTGAATTGATCCGTTTAAATGGTACCATATCAAATGCATTCATTCTAGATGACATTTTTCAATTACCGGAATCAAAAATCTTTCAAACAAACGGTACTGTCCTACCTTTGACTTGTACCAGTACAAACACATTGAAAGGTAGGACAGTAGTTGATTTTCTGAAAGATATTTGATTCCGCTAATTGAAAAATGTCATGTTGTCTTGTTGAATGAATGCGGTTGGTAGTTTACCACCAAAAACATAGTGCCAATTTTACATGACAGCGACTATATATATGTTTGGGTGCTAAGCCTTTAAAGTGCTATTTGTTTGTTAGTACTTCAAGAAAATTATATGGTGTTTACAGTCATTCTGAAAATAATAGATAAGATAAACATTCAGTTAATACACTAAAAAAGTTAATTTATCATTTTTACTGTTTTGAAAAAAAAATAGAATCCCATCCCATTATCCCTACCTACAATATTACTTGTACCTACATGTACCCTATTTTTAACTGGAACATGTACATTTGTATTTGACGGTTTAAGGGATGAAGTAAAACAAAAATAAAATAACTTCATGTATTTATCTTTTAAAGTGTCAGATTCAGACTGTTTCATATATTTTATTTTTTTGCAGGAAACACACCATTACATCTTGCAGTGATTTTAGGACATAAAGGTATGCATAATAATATAATTAATATTAATCTAGATTTGCATTAACCATCAAATAATCAAGCATTAAATTTACAGAGCATTATTTTTTTTTATATTTTTGTAGTTTCTTGGTAGTCTGGTGTGTCAGTACACCATGTACAAAGGAAAACACCAATTTTTCATATCCTTATATTGCATTTTCAGGTTACACTTGTCATTATAAAGAAAGTATAAATCGTTTTTTTTTTTGTGGTTTTCATGAACCTACATTCATGTTTTCATATGACTGCAAAAATTGAAAATTGAAAATTTTTTGGTCATATATTGGTATGACGTTGGCGTCGTCGTCCGAAGACATTTGGTTTTCGCACTATAACTTTAGTATAAGTAAATAGAAATCTATGAAAGGAGTATGTTCGATAAGGTCCTAAAATGGCCCACTTTTTTAGCGTAAATTTCAAATTTCGGATTTATTGACCAATATCACGATAAATTATAGCTAATACATTGACTAGATAGGATATAAGCCATTTTGTTTAAAATTTTACGTTTCTGCGTTTCATTATGACGTCACAAGTTGTACTCATATTGATTTTTCACGAAAAAATCAATGAAAATGGGTAAATTTCCAAAGATTATTTGACAGGAAACATAGAGCGCATACGTCGACAACAAAGATCTTTTAAAATAATGTTTGTGAAGACATTTAACATGTCTTATTTGAATATTAAGCTTGTCGACGCCTGCGCTCTATGTTTCCTGGTCCTTTATTTGGTTGAAATCCCGCTGATTTTGTCAAATTTCACCAAAATCCCTTATCTTGACCGTTTTGGAATGTAAAAATCGTTGTGTTAGAAATAAACTTTGACAAAAACAGCTCTGTTTAACTTTTTCACATGTCTTTAAGGCAACTTAAAACAATTATTGTCTTGTAACCATGAACTTTATAATTGGGGCCAAATATGGCACTTACCGAACTTACTCCTTTAAACACAAGGTTTATGACCATAAAAGGAAGGTTGGGATTGAATTTAGGAGTTTTGGTCCCAACAGTTTAGGAATTAGGGACCAAAAAGGGCCCAAATAAGCATTTTACTTGGTTTTCGCACAATGACTTTAGTATAAATACACAGAAATCTATGAAATTTTAACATAAGGTTTATGACCACAAAAGGAAGGTTGGGATTGATTTTGGGAGTATTGGTCCCAACAGTTTAGGAATTAGGGGCAAAAAAAAGGTCCCAGATAAGCATTTTCTTGGTTTTTGCACAATAACTTTAGTATAAGTAAATAGAAATCTATGAAATTTTAAAACAAGGTTTATGACCACAAAAGGAAGGTTGGGATTGATTTTGGAAGTTTTTGGTCCCAACAGTTTAGGAATTAGGAGCCAAAAGGGTCCAAAATTAAACTTTGTTTGATTTCATCAAAAAATGAATTATTGGGGTTCTTTGATATGCCAAATCTAACCATTTATTTGGATTCTTAATTTTTGGTCCTGTTTTCAAATTGGTCTACATTAAGGTCCAAAGGGTCCAAAATTAAACTTGGTTTGATTTTAACAAAAATTGAATTCTTGGGGTTCATTGATATGCTGAATCCAAACATGTACTTAGATTTTTGATTATAGGCCCAGTTTTCAAGTTGGTCCAAAGCAGGGTCCAAAATTAAACTTTGTTTGATTTCAACAAAAATTGAATATACGGGGTCCTTCAATTTGCTGAATCTAACCATTTATTTAGATTTTTAATATTTGGGGCTGGTTATCAAATTGGTCCATATTGAGGTTCAAAGGGTCTAAAATTGAACATTATATGCTTTCATCAAAAATTGAATTTTTGGGGTTCTATGATATGCTGAATCTAACCATGTATTTAGATTTTGGATATTGGACCATAATGGGTAAATGTCCAATTTAAATTTTTTAAGTTTTTAAGTTTAAGTTCTTGGACCACATTCATTCTGTGTCAGAAACCTATGTTGTGTCAACTATTTAATCACAATCCAAATTCAGAGCTGTATCAAGCTTAAATGTTGTGTCCATACTTGCCCCAACTGTTCTGTTCAGGGTTCAATCTCTGCGGTCATATAAAGCTGCGCCCTGCGGAGCATCTGGTTGATTTTTGTTACAAAATGGTCATGTAAGCAGGAGGGATGATAAGAACCCATATTTACCTGAGTTTATGAAAGTTCTCTTATAAGTTTTGAATTGCTTGCAATTGATAGGTCAGCATTGAAAAACAGTAGATACAGATAATCAGTAGTGTACATTTATAGCTGATTCTTATTCACAACAAATGAACTAAAATGGAAATAAACTAATAGTGGGGGACATTGCAGAGAAAACGTTAAAAAAAAAAGATAAAAGAGCAATGTATTTTCAATTTTTATTTGGCTTGTATAACCGCTTTACATTAATATCAAACATTTTGTTGTAGAATGTATACATCTACTGCTGGCCCATGGGGCACCTGTACGTGTCAAGAATGTACAAGGGTGGACTCCATTAGCTGAAGCCATAAGTTATGGGGACAGACAAACAAGTAAGAATTCAGAGTATTGATTAATTACACAAACTATGTCTTGCACAAGATGAGTTTATAACTTACAAACCAATTATTAAAGGTGCGATAAGGAGATCGAAACAAATGATAAAAGACAACAATCTTCTAGTGAATACATTTATAGAAATAGCAGATTTATGGTTGCTATTAATTGCTTTTATAGTTATCCAAAAGTCATTATTAATGAACTAGAAAAACATGCTCCTTCCAGCATGATCAAGACATGCAAATCAAGGTGTTTGGTTAGTAAAGCTGTCTAAGAATATTTTTTTTAGCTCACCTGGCCCGAAGGGCCAAGTGAGCTTTTCTCATCACTTTGCGTCCGGCGTCTGTCGTCGTCTTCATCGTTAACTTTTACCAAAATTTCCTCTGAAACTACTGGGCCAAATTAAACCAAACTTGGCCACAATCATCATTGGGGTATCTAGTTCAAAAAATGTGTGGCGTGACCCATGCCAACCAACCAAGATGGCCACCATGCATGGCTCAAAATAGAACATAGGGGTAAAATGTAGATTTTGGCTTATAACTCTGAAACCAAAGCATTTAGAGCAAATCTGACATGGGTGTAAAATTGTTAATCAGGTCAAGATCTATCTGCCCTGAAATTTTCAGACGAATCGGACAACCGGTTCTTGGGTTGCTGCCCCTGAATTGGCAATTTTATGGAAATTATACTGTTTTTTGGCTGTTATCTTGAATATTATTATAGATAGAGATTAACTGGAAACAGCAATAATGTTCAGCAAAGTAAGATCTACAAATAAGATAATATGACTGAAATGGTCTGTTGACCCCTTAAGGAGTTATTGCCCTTTATAGTCATTTTTTACAAATTTTTCGTATTTTTTGTAATCTTTTACAAAAATCTTCTCCTCTAAAACTACTGGTCCAAATTTAACCGTACTTGGCCACAATCATCATTGAGGTATCTAGTTTAAAAAATGTGTGACCCTGCCAACCAACCACCATGGCTAAAAATAGAACATAGGGGTAAAATGTAGATTTTGGCTTATAACTCTGAAACCAAAGCATTAAGAGCAATTCAGACATGTTGTTGAATTGTTTTGCAAGTCAAGATCTATCTGCCATGAAATTTTCAGATGAATCCGACAACCGGTTGCTGGGTTGCTGCCCCTGAATTGGTAATTTTTAAGGAAATTTTGCTGTTTTTGGTTATTATCTTGAATATTATTATAGATAGAGATAAACTGTAAAGAACAATAATGTTCAGCAAAATAAGATCCACTAATAAGTCAACATGACCAAAAAGTCAGTTGACCCCTTAAGAAGTTATTGCCCTTTATAGTCAATTTTTAATAATTTTGTAAATTTTGTAAATTTTTGTAAATTTTAACACTTTCACTACTGAATTTATTTTTTTCGCGGGATTCCCTGGCCGAAATTTATAAGCACGAGCTGTTTGCCTGACCGGGATTAATTTGACATGTGCTTCCGCAAAAATGACCTCATAGTTTTGGTCATTGAAAACTCGGGAACCATAGCGATAAAATTTGATAAAATTTTGATAAATATCATAGGTTGAGCGTCCGTAACCTTTTCATAGAGTGAGAAGCAATTTATCTTAAAAACATGTGTCGAAAACGTAGATTGATTGAGTCGGAAGATAATTTTTGTCATTGCCTACCGTATATCACTTTCACTTCCATTCGGCAACATTTCTTAAGCACACGTATGTTTAAAAATTCTATTTCTATGAGCTACTGAATTATTTTCTTGGCAAAAATACTTGTAAATCGAGACTGTCGTTCACGTAGATTTTGGCCGCCATTTGTTTACGGTTTCGAAAGAAGAAAGATAACTCAGGCTCGATAACGGACAATAACTCTTCCAGACAAGTTGTATAATACCCCCAGCATTGATGTGCGATTACTGAACTAATTAAAAATAATTTTTAACTGCAATAATAATCGATTGGACTTCTTTGCTTTATGACTTAATTTGATAACATGTATGACTTGGCATCTGAGAGAAGAAGCAATTTATATACCATTTGAAGTCCCTTTTTGAACACAAAAAAGATGTTTCCTAGTGTTAAAAATGGTTGTTTATATTGGCATTACAAATTGTAATAAACTTTAGGCACTGCCGCACTGGTCATTCACCTTTTGTGTTTGTGTGCAACATGAGGGGGGAGTTCTTCCTCATAATTTCCAAAACAAAAAATTGAACCCCTATTGTTTTCAGAAACATACAGGAACAGTATTATTTTACAATTATAAATGATGCCATCTCAAGATTAATCAGAAGCAGCAGACAACACCTTATGTTATTTCACTTTGGGGAAAAAATCACTTCCTTTCAGCAAAAAATTTCCAATTTTGAAAAAAATAATTTTCCCTTCCCTTCTAAAACGTATATATTTTTTTTCACTTCCCTTCTTTGACAATGTTTTTTTTTAATGAGAAAGAAAACAATTTGTTACATAAAAATAATCATCTTGGAATTCGGGTTTTTTTTACTCTCTGTCAACATAATTTGTTTTTCACTTTTAAATTTTTTGTATGCTGAACAAGACTTTTAAAAAACTCTGTCACAAGACGAGATACATCATGGAAATTAATTTACACTCGATTAAAATACGAATAAGATTGCAGAATATTGTCTCATCTCTTCAAGCCACTTTTATGTAAAATAATATAGACTCAGATGTCAATTTTGTCAATATCTGGTTCTATTTTAAATGAAAGTGGACTTTTGTTTTGTCGACCAACATACTGCAGTACAGCCTTTCAATGAAAAGAAATAAAACCCGTAGCACTACAGACTCCTGAGAGTGTCTAAAACGATGATAAAAGACTCTAAATCAATCGGTAATGAAAGGTTGACTGTCAAAAGGCAACGAGAAATAATAATTTACAGTCGTCCACACAAAATATTTTCCTCTGTAACTAATGGGCCAAGTTCATTATAAATTGAGATAATTGTAAGCAGCAAGAATGTTCAGTAAAGTAAGATCTAACAACACATCCCCATCACCAAAACACAATTTTGTCATGAATCCATCTGTGTCCTTTGTTTAATATGCACATAGACCAAGGTTAGCGACACAGGCTCTTAAGAGCCTCTAGTTTTTTCTCCTTTTTTTTTTTTTTTTTTTATTTCTTTTTTTAAATATATGCATTTATTTTTTTTGATATGAGAAAACCTGTACTGAAACTGTATACTTAATAATAAGTTATGAATTTATATGTGGATATATTATTATTGCAAATACTTAATATTCAATATAAGACATGCAATTCAAAATAATTAGATATTAGCATTACATTAATTTCTGAATCATACACTTTACAAATGAAATTTAAATACATTAGATATGTTCCAGCCGTAATAGTAATTTGGACCGTACGCGTACTTTCAAAATATACATACGGTCGGAAGTACCGACGATACGGTCCTGACTAATATTAAGAAGTTGGTCAAGTTTACTAGATATAAATACATATAACAGATCAACATAACTTATTGATATAAAAAAGTTCAATTGTAATTGAAATAAAAACTTTATATTTTATCTATTTAAAAAATCCACGCTAATTAAATCTGTTAATCTCTTGTATTTAGTATTTCGATCAGTAATACATTAATTGAATTATGACAATTATTCTCACTGAAATTGATGATATCGGAAGTAAACATAATGTGGGCGGACAATTGTTTTACAATATTTAGCAAATTTACAGAAAAATGCAAATGCAAAGGAACATGCATGCATGAACTGCAAACGTGTAAATGTAAAACAATATTACATTACTTGTACGTGGTAGCAAGTGTCTCCTTGGGCGAGAGTACCAAAATAGGATTTAGATATACAATTAAACAAATATTTAATTTCAATTGTTAGTTTGAACATTTTATCCATCTAATTGTAATAATAACAATTTGTTAAACTAAAAATAAAGATTGCGATAAATATTCGTTTGAATTTAACCCATATGATCCAATAACATGTATGGTCAGCTCATACTGGACCATACGCGTATACTCATACGGTCCGACCGTACGCGTATGGTCGGACCGTATGAGTATACGTATACGGTCCAGACCGTACGCGTACGGTCCAAATACTCATATGGTCTGGAACATATATATCTCAATACTTTGAAATAATTGAATATATATGATGTTTTACAGTTGTCAGTTTGTTAAGAAAACTGAAGCAGCAATCAAAGGAATCTCTTGAAGAAAGAAGACCTCAACTTATACAGGCTCTGAAAGATATAGGAGACTTTTACCTAGAACTCAAATGGGACTTTCATAGTTGGGGTAATTTATTTCACAGCTTATATAGTTCAGGCTATAAGCTATTGAGATTAAAGAAACAATTTCAAACAAATTTATGTATTACACTTTCACTCAAGTCAGTCAAGGTTAAAAAGTTGAGAAGCCTTATAATCAAACTAATATTTGGGCACAAAAATAGAAAGAACTACTGTAATACTTACTTTGATTCACAAATATTTAAAAAGCATATCTCAATTTATATCAGAAATACTATAACATTTTCAGATCTGATGAAAGTTACTGTTGAATATTTATTGTTCCAACTAAGCATACATATTTTGTCAATGTCTATTAACCAGATTAGTATACTTCATGTTCAGCTCTTTATTTTGTTTTGTCTGAGGTAATAATAGGGTTTTTATCTACTAATTCCAGGTGTCAAGTGAACTTGCTTTGTATTTGTAATGTGATTCTGGTTTTATTTTGTAGTGCCACTTGTATCCAGAATATTACCATCTGATGTATGTAAAATTCACAAATCTGGAGCTTGTTTAAGGTATTAATGCAAACTTACTATTTCATAGTTTTAGGACAAGTCACTGTTCAGACAATTAAATATATGAATCCCTAATATTTATTCACTCCTTGGTATGATTAGGTTAATATCAATGAAACAACAATCTAAAATTATATTTTCTATACATACAATACCCATAAAAAGATCCCCATTTTGTTTTTTTAAATCCGACAAGTTTAACTATTAGGAAGCTGTTAATCATCTAGAATCTTAATTTAATAGAGAGGACCTACATCTAATGTCTAAATAAGAATAGACCATAGAGAGACTTAACGACTAGAGAAGAAGTCTTACTTTGAAGGGGCAAATTGACTTATTTTTATGCCCCTGCTGTAGTGGAGGAGGCTTTAAGTTTTACCCTTATCTGTATGCCTGTACCTCCCAAAATTGGTTTCCACTTTCCTCAACCAAATGTTATAAAACTTATTCACAATGCTTATTACCACAAAACACAAGTCAAGTTTGAATTTTGGTAGAGTCACTTTTATCTTTCTAGTGTTATGCCCTTTGCAAATGGAAAAATTGCTGAATTTTCTGTTTCCATTCTGTAACTTATTTTCGAAAGATTCAGGGCAATTGAGATATTGTTTAGACATCTGTCTATTGTTTACGCCCGTTGACCTCTATAAACAAGTGGCATTTTTGTGTTATAGATACTGATATGCTTACATTGTAAAGGGCTTTGCCTTGGTTGATTTTCATTGTACATATTTAACTGTATTAAATTTCTGTTCTTCCTCTGCATGCGATTGATTATACATGAAGCATTATCACACACAGAACTAGTAAATTAATTGTGAATAAATTAAACATCTGCAATTATACCAAATATTCAAAGTTATAAATACAATTAGATATAACATTAGATAAATCAAGTATAAGTCAGCTTTCTACTTATGGTGAAAACATAAATGTTAATTTTATTTTATTTTTAGTGTTGTACTGTAACAGTGGTATATATTTTCATTTCAGATTAGATACTACATTAGTAGATTTTAATGGTATGCATTGGGAAAGAGGGGACATAACTTTTGTATTCAATGGTGATATGCCTCCAGAGAAATGTCTCACAGTCATGGATAACAAAACTAAAGTTTATCAAAGAATTAAATATGAGGTAAATATTGTGTTATATAGTGTAGATTTGTGTGTAATATTGTGTTATATAGTGTAGATTTTGGGTGTAATAATGTGTAAGATATTGTAGATGTGTGTGTAATTTAGTGTATATGAAAAGTGTGGTGTCTACTGATTTTGTGAAAATTTGTACAATCCTCATGAAATAAGTTTTACATGACTTGCCCGTAGGACTTGTGATTAATAGTGAAGACTGAATCATCTTGTTATATCTTCTGCAATAAAAAAAAAGTACATTAGAAATTTTTGTTGACTGATAACAATATATAAACTGTACAGATAGTGATGTCATGGTGATATAGTTTGAAACCTGTTGTTTTTTGGGAGGCATTCATTTCAGTAAATACAATGTAAAATAGGGGGACCAGAAAAAAAATGTTTTATTTAGCAGGGTGTCAGAATACTCAGTTTTTTTACTGCAAGGATAGGCATATTATGGGACCAGGATAAAGTGTTGGTTAAAGCAGGATGTTGGAATACTCAGGTGTCAGATTAGGAAGGTTACACTTTACTATAAAAAATCAGGAGAGATATTTGGTAGAAAGCATGCTTCTTGTTTAGAATATTGAATTACAGGTCAGGTTCATTTGACATAGAAGTAAGTACCTATATTAATTTTAATTTTGTTATCATGGTTATAAATATATTTTAGGAAACAGAACAGGAGGTTGAAGATGAAGTAGATATATTGATGAGTAGTGATATAATGGCAGCTCAGATGTCCACTAAAAATATCTCGTTCTCTCGTTCTCAAAGTGGATGGCTTTTCAGGGAAGACAAAACAGTAAGAAAACTCTTGTGTGAAAAAGAAATATTTGTAATGACATATGGTCAAATATTTTTTTGCATTCTGTTTTGATATTCCACATATCAATTGTTCATTTATAAAATCAGTAAACGATGACAAAAATTTGGAACCAGTAAAGACGTGCAAATAAAATAAACAATTCAAATGTATATCTTTTTTATTTGATAAGGGGTGTGGCATGGAATACACCATCATTGAATTCAATCTGCTAGGCATGTGTCTTTTCAAAGTTCAATGAAAAAAATTCCAAAGATCAGCTAATTTATCATTTTATTTTTTTTAATTTTACAAATGTCCAGTAAAAATGCACACTGCAGGAAAAAGCTTTATCTTAAAATTAAATTTTACACAAAGTTTGAGGTAGTCTCCCTTGAATTCTTTCAAGGAGTTTTAGAACATACATTTGTATAAAAAATTTGACTGTATAAGTTTTATGATGTTTTTATGTTGTAGGAAATGGTTGGTGAATTTGAAGCTGATTTTTTCAATGTTCATGGACTTAATTTAGAATCAAAGAAAAGGTATGGGGTCATTTTTGTAAAATGTATCCTTATGTTATCCTACCTCAGGCCTTGAGATATCTGCAAACAATCTATATTCCTGAAATATTAAAAAAGCATATGTTTCATCTCTTGAGTTTTTATTTAGTAATAGCATAACAATTGTTCTACGCTTGAGTACCAAAAATGAAGATTTAACTTTTTGGCAAATGATTTAATAATAGGAATCCATCACTTGATTATTGTGTTGTAAAATGTTTAATAAGGAAATCAAATAATGTCAAATTTTCTTGGTTGTATTTGTGACTTTTCTTGTTACCTTTAGGAGAGAGCATTTAACCCCAGAAGATATTCAGAAAAACAAAGCAATCATGGAGAGTCTAAGTAAAGGAACCTGGGACAACTGTGAGGTAAGCAGACATCTGCAAGGGATGTATTAAATATAAAAAAAAATAATTTGAAATATTAAACAGTCAATACACTTATTTCTCTGTGTATGGGCTTTAAGTTTTAAAATGTGCTGAACAGTTTTTTAATACAAAAAAAACCAGTAAGAGTGGATATTGGAACTGATTCATTGATATCTTAACAAAAATTGTGAATACAGATTAGTTAGTGTATCTAAAGATTAAAGAAAATAAGTTTTAAGGATCTTTATCTGACACACTTTTAAGAAAACTCAGAAATTTTTGCAATGTTTTTTTTTTTATTGTTGTGGAAATTACAACAGGATAGGTTTCACAAAAATACAAGTATGTTGACATAAATTAGCATGTACATGTATGTATTACTTGCTAAATCACAATAATTTATCTCACATTGCAGTCAATTGTTTAATAATCTTGTTAATAATATAAATTATATGGTTCCCTTCTGACCCCCTACGGATCCATAGAGGATTAGTTAAATCCATAGGAGGTAAGACCCTCTATGGTCCATAGGGGGTCAGTAGTTAATGCATAACTAATTTATCCCACTCTGAACTTTTTCTGCTGTGTTTTGTTGAAAAATAAACAATGAAACTAATTTATTAGATGACGTTACTATTAACAGTAGACCTGAAGTCATCAACCCCCTTTGAAATTTACTATCCCCTACACATCCATAGGGGTCACCACGTGACGGCTTTAAACCATTCAAAACGTGATAATTTACCCGTGGTGCGATAAATGTATTTAAGTAGCACACCTATGTTATAATGTCTTTATTTGTTTATTTACTTATAGTTTGACAGGAGGCCATCACTAGAACCTCCAACCAAACCTAGTATATCATGGAATGATTATATATCAGCACAACCAGGAAAACATGTCTGTCTAGGAAGACAGTATATATCTAAAGAAAGCCCAAAGTCTTTCAAAGCTACAGTGGCTGTGGTGAGTCTTACATAGTATTAGAATTGTCATTACAGAAAATCAAAATGTATACAGAGTAATAGACCACTTCGAGTTCATCCGTCACCGGAAAAAACTCGTCAATTATACGCGCCTTTATGACGTCATTTACCAGATAAAGGGGTCGCCTGTATCCCTGCACTATTTACGTTCATCAAGCGTCTTAGTGATCGTCATTGTGCAGGATAAACAAGAATAATGGTTGTTCTGTGGGTACTTAATGACAATTCCCTTATGACAGCAATGCTGATTGTCAATTTTGAGAATTCAATTTGCCCAATAATTCGTACAATATAGAATTATAGTTTTCCAACCACTCGCTCAACGCTGGAACGGAGTGACGACGCCCCTAAACGCACAAATGACGTTCACTAAAACCAGAGTTTTTGACGGAAATGCATCGAACTCGAAAGTTGTCTATTGGATTAACATTGGTGAGACAGCAATCTAACAACACTATAAACAGATAACTTATAATGATGAGTAGGTGTTCACTACTTCTTACAGAAAATTATATGATTATTTAACACTTTGTCTGAATGAATAAGAAAGGCAGAGTAAGTAAGGTGTAAAAGCAATACAAAACAATTTTTGGACAATGCTTTGTAGATATGCAGTTCCCATTTGTTGCAGCAGATGAAATACATTGAATTGATGTTGAGTTTACCATCACACACCCATATGTTTTATTATTGTTATATAAAATCTTGAAGAAAAAGTAGTTTGATGCTAATCAGTTGTGTCCTGGTGTCTTATGTCTGACATCACAATTTTTATAAAGATCAAAGATAAAAAATGTGTTTGTTGAAGGTTTGTTACTATAAATCTTTTGAAGTCTTCTAATATTTTTTAAATATATTTATTTTTTTCTTATAGAGCAAGAATTTTCCAATGAACGTTCATGCGTAAGTGCTTATAGATTATGTATTGTGTCTTGCAATCAAAGCATACATTGTCGTCATAATCCACAACAAAATAAAGTTTTAAAATTTTAATAAAATAGTAACACATGCATGACATGACTAGTATTTATATGGTAAAAATAATCTTCAAATATCCATGTTTATTTCCTGTAAAAATTTGTATATTCAGAACTTCAATATTCTATTTTACATATTTATCTGTTATTTCATCAATCCATATATCGTATGAATAAGACAGTGAATAACTGACACCTCTACCCTACAATAAATAGAAAACTAATTAGGCTTTGAGCAAATTGTATTGTTGAAAGAAAACATTACACAGTTATTCAGATAATCAGAAAATCTTTGGAAATTGTGTTAAAGTGCTACCATTCCAATCAGTTATTCATTTTGTCGAGCCTTCAACTTTTGTTGCAGAAAGCTTGACATAGGGATAGTGATCCGGCGGCGGTGGTGTTAGCTCACTTCTTAAAAGCTCTATATTTTAGAAGGTGGAAGACCTGGATGCTTCATACTTTGTATATAGATGCTTCATGTCACGAAGTTTCCACAGTCAAATGTCCAATGTCCTTGACCTCATTTTCATGGTTCAGTGACCACTTGAAAAAAAAGTTCAAATTTTTTGTAATGTTGAATTCTCTCTTATTATAAGTAATAGGATAATTATATTTAATATGTGCGTACCTTGCAAGGTCCTCATGTCTGTCAGACAGTTTTCACTTAACCTCGACCTCATTTCATGGATCAGTGAACAAGGTTAAGTTTTGGTGGTCAAGTCCATATCTCAGATGCTATAAGCAATAGGGCTAGTATATTCGGTGTATGGAAGGACTGTAGGGTGTACATGTCCAACTGGCAGGTGTCATCTGACCTTGACCTCATTTTCATGGTTCAGTGGTTATAGTTAAATTTTTGTGTTTTGGTCTATTTTTCTCATACTATATGCAATAGGTCTACTATATTTGTTGTATGAAATGATTGTAAGGTGTACATGTCTAGCGGGCAGATGTCATGTGACCTTGACCTCATTTTCATGGTTCAGTGGTCAAAGTTAAGTTTTTGAGTTTCGGTCTTTTTATCTAATACTGTATGCCATAGGTCAACTATATTTGGTGTATGGAAATATTTAATGATCTTTATGTCAGTTGCGCAGGTTTTATTTGACCGTGACCTCATTTTCACGGTTCATTGCACAGTGTTAAATTTTTGTGTTTTGGTCTATTTTTCTTAAACTATAAGTAATGGGTCAACTATATATGTTGTATAGAAGCATTGTTAGCTGTACATGTCTGCCTGGCTTGGTTCATCTGACCTTGACCTCATTTTCAAGGTTCATTGGTCTTTGTTTAGTTATCTTTGTTAATGTTAAGTTTATGTGTCAGTTGTAATAAAGCTAAACTTTATACTTAGGACTATCAACATAATATCAATGATTAGTATAGAAGACGAGACATTTCAGTGTGTGCACTCTTGTTAAATTATTTTGTTCACATCAGATGCACGTCAATAATAGAAGTATGCAATGTTGTGATAATATAACTAAAGTGCAGTACTGGATATATATATATAATAGCTTGTTTTAATATTGCAGCTTATTAGATGTCTTGGAAGTTGTTGCTCCTTTTAAACAGTTCCAAAAGTTACGAGACTTTATGACATCAAAATTACCAGATGGATTCCCAGTACAAATTGGTAAGATAAGACATATATACATATAAGATATTTATTTAAAAAGGTAGATTCCCAAAACAGAAGTTTTCTTTTAAGTTGAGATTAATGTCAAAAAAGGGGGGGGGGATAAGTTTATATTGATGAAGATAGACACATACAAAAATTCTCCTAGGGTGGAGATATTTGAAAGCAGTTTTTAAAGGTTCAATCTTTACTTTAAATGATTTTATTTGAAAAACAAAACTTATGTAATTTGGGTATGGTGAATGGGTTAAACAGTTTGATAATTTCTTTTTATGAACAGGACAGAATATGTTCTGAAAGTTTATTTTTAATTATTGTTCTCAAAAACCAAATACTGAAAGTAGTCACTAGAGAATTGCAATAACAAAAATGGGTTTTAAGACAAGACACAAAATCCTTGTTTAATGTGTTTTGAAATATTATAACTTTTTAAACAAGGGTAGTTCTAATAATTATATATTTCTAATACATAACACAAAATATTATATTTGGTTTATGTATATTGTAGAAATCCCCGTGTTTCCTACAGTGACAGCTACTGTAACGTTCCAGCACTTCTCATGGCGAGAGAACTTAAATCCTAACTTATTTACCATTCCTTTCCACTACCGAGAAGATCCAAAAAGATTCCCCGACTTATGACTCATCTGGAAGGACATTAGTATCATCCATATCTTAGTCAGTCTTCGTAGTCTCCAAGATGATATTGTAGGAATGGAAATCCCCTTAACTAATTTAGGAAACTCTAGTACAGAAATGACTCTCATCCTCTAGTCATGGAAATCCCCATGGCTAATTAAGGATACTTCAAACATTAAAGACTTTTATCGTCATGGAAATTTCCTTACACAATGCAATTAACTTAAAAATATACACAACAACAAAAATGTCTTATTTATTCAGATATTCATGGAAATCCCCATGATATATTTAGAAAACTTCAAGTAAAAAGGCAATATTCTTTTTGTCAAAGGAAATGAATATTGCCTTAGAAATTTCCTAAATAAAGTTAGACAAATTCAGCATAGACATTTATCCTCTAGTCATAGTAAACCGATTTTAGTGATTAAACAGATTTGTGATTTTTGACAATCTGATATTTATGTTATGCAACATTTGGCAGGTTGAACTATTTAATGTATATATATGATAATGGTTATATATGTGTTGTTAGAATCTGTTTCTGAAGTTTAACAGTTGATCCATTATAAATGGAAGAATATTGATTATATTCAATATAGACAAAGTTTTAGATCTGAGAAAATATTTCTGTTATTTAGTATTAAATTGAAAATATGAATTATGAAGGTTTTGTGTAGAGTTTATCATTCTGTATAGAGGAAACATATGAATAGATATATTTTGGATTTATAAGCTAAGGCTATTTCCCTAAATTAATACAATAGAACTATATTTGTTATATGTTGAAATGAACTTGATTTTAATTCAGTTGTTATTTGTAAACATAAAAAATGTCCATTACAACCATACATTATTTTAAAGAGCCTGATACCAGACTAGTTATCAATACATACTATAGAACACTGATTTTCACATTTGTTTATCTATACTTGTACCAAAGAACACAGATTTTCAAATTTATTTATGCATACCACAGAATACTGAATTTCAAATTTATTCAGATATCCACAGTTCACAGACTTTCAAATGTAAACATCACCTAGAACACTGATTTTCATTAGCATTTATGATACTATTGTATGGTTATAAAGATTTGTCAACTCAAAAATTCAATGATCATTTTGTAATTATATTCAATGTTTAAATCAGGATTTTTTTCTTTTAAGAATAGCCTGTTAGTTTGTTTTTTTCACTTAAGGTGGTACCCAACACTTTAACTAAAATTAATTTGGCTCGTTTAATTTTCATAAAATTTTGACAAAGTATTTACTTTGACCCTATGACAAAAATATAAAAATTTCAAAAACATTGAACCAACTATTTTATCAGAAAAATTACACTGGTTATATAGCAGTTAGACAGACACTTATTTTGATCATTGAGAAGCTTAATATCACAACGTAATTAAAACAATTCGCTGATTTTACAGAGTTATCTCCCTGTAGTATTAGGTACCAACTTAACCATTTTTACCAAACACTGACTATATTGTGGTAAATTTGTAAACATGTTTGAGTAACAGAAGAGGTTTACTCTTTAAAAAGTTCTCTACCCAACTAAATAGAAATATATTGTATGGTTGTAATTTGATTTCATTACATATGTTTTTGCTCAATTGAAGTCCACATTAATGTGATGCTTCAGATACCACTAATCAGAATTAGACCTATTATTTTATTGCATCCAAAAAATGAAGTAATGAAATGACTCCCACTAAGGTTTATGAAATTGTGTGGAGTAATAACAATTAGGTATTTTTCTGGAAAAGCCCCTTCATAATTGATTGTTATTTGTAGGCAGAACTCTCAGAATTTAAAAATATTTTCAGAGTTATATAGCATGTCTACATCAACTAGTACAAGTTTTTTGTTGTTGTTGTTATAATTATGTTATATTCTAATGTGAGAATAGAGGGAATTATTTAATATCAGTAGCAACATTTAAATGTTTTCATTAATTAGATTTTATCAAACTTTTATTTCAGTGCTTTTTAAACTTTTTGTTACATTGTGATACTTTTATATTTGTTTTTCTTCAGTACATAACCATGTTCTATTGTATTTTTGCTGGCAGTTATTTTTACCATTTCAATGCATCATTTTCCGTGAATGATTATAATGGCTCAACAAACCATACGTTGGTCTTCATGCCAGTAATGTTCCATAATACAAACTCCCCTTGTATTGGATATTTTCTTGCATTTTGCTGGATCGTGAAATTGGCTAAAAACCATCAACCCCTTCCTGAAATGGAAGCATTTTAATTATCAGGGTAATATGTAATATATTGGGTTAATTGTAGATGTTGATTGGTTGTTGCTGTTGCGTTTATTATTTGATGCATATTTCATCCCACTTAAAAGAATACTCAAAAGAGTATTTTTTCACAAACAACTTTTTTCAACAGAATTTTAGTTGGCTATTTCATTTGAATAACAACGAAATGATATCAGGACTTCATAAAATTTGGATAACGATTTCTGACCTTGGTTCATCTGTTCAACTAATCCTAATCTTGTCAATATAATAAATATGTTTGATTTCTTTGTCAGCAGGCAAATGAATATGTATAATTTCTTAGTTATGCAGTGAAAAAAGCTTCATGAAAATGTTGATACAAAAAATAGAAGTTCTCACTGTTATAACATCTTTAATGTTGTTCTACGTAACATACTATTTATATATAATAGAAGTAAACGTTAACTAAGGTAGAACAAAAGAATTTGATGTATGATTGAAATTATAACCATCTTTGTTTATAGATATTTCCTTTTTAATTTATATTTAAGGCACTGTGTACAACTTTCACAAAATATTATTGTATTAAAAATTTACTTTATTATGTGATATTTATTTGTTTGTTTTATCATAAATGTGGAAAAAATATTTTTCTGTGATTTAGTAGAGTAGAAACAGAAATGTTATATCTTTAAAGACTTTTGTTCTGAATAAGAATTCATTAAATACTTGTTTACCAGATAATATGTGGGTATATGCTATTGAGGTGTCAAGGATGGCAAAATGCAACATTTTTCTGTAAAATTCTGGCTTGATTGCCATTCAAGGAATTTTTTTTTTATCCCTGAATATTTATCATTATGAAAGTTTAATTTACATTATCAAAAAACTGTGGAGGACTGGGTGGCTATGTGGTTTAAGTAGTTCACTGGCAATTAGGTCTTCATTCTTAGAACTATATTCTTGCATTTTGGGGATTAATAAGGGTGTGCATTAAACAGTGTTTTACCATATGCATCTTTACTTACTGAAATTTATGTATAAAACATAAAATATCTGACTTGATTTTTTTAGCATGTTCACTCCATTTAAGATTATTTGTAAGATTATTTGTAATTCATTTATCTATGGACCACTATTTTATACTGCTTATCACTATCTGACAAGTATCATTTTGTTAAATCTTGTATTTGACATGTATCTTAGTTCTTGGTCAAATTGATAGATGTGTTGAGATCATCACAATACACATCAAACAATGTGTAACTTGTGGGATCTCCTGCAACCTCAGTCATCAGGCTGTGGCGGATTCAGAAATTTGCATAAGTGGGGGCCCACTGTTTGCCTAAGAGGAGGCCTGCAAATGTCATGCTTCAGTGATTCCCTATATAATCAAGATTTTTCTATAAAAAGGGGGGGGCTCTAAATCTGCCTCTGTCAGGCCATGATTTTTTCATATTTTAGTATCTCAGTCTTTTATAGTAACTATATTGTATGAATTTTCCTCATTGAAGACCATGCAGTTAATATCTGCCCAGTTACCTATCATTGCTATCATCTTGTACTTTAGTCTTTAGTTACATTAGAAATCAAAAGGTTGTTTAAGATTTGTTTTGGTCATAATGTTATTGGTATAAATGTTTGGTCATAATGTTAACAGTATAAGCATTGTCATTGTCTATCAGTGTGTTGACATTTGTTCTTTTTTTTTTCTTGAATGTGAATGAAATATTTTCACCTGGGAAAAAAAAATAATCAGTAACTACATTTTATTTTGGTTCACCATTCTTTATGTAATTTAGACACATTATATTCAGAGGGTCCAATTTCATCAAACATCATAGTCAATTATTTTGCAATTGTGAGTGTTTGAATCTTAATTAAGGTAAAGGGTAGGGCCAGAGCATAATTTTAATTTAAGGTTTTAGGCATTGTAGAATCTCAATTCTGCAACCAATCTTCATCAGACATCATCCAATACTGGCAGCCTTTTGGGGACATTCTTGGTCAGGGGTGACTAGGTTAGGAGAGTGCGAAGTCTTATATCAAGGTCATAGATGAAGGTTGCATTAAGGAAAAACTAAATATTTTCAGTAGAATTGTGGAAAGCTATTCTACTTAATCATTTATGGTGCCATCTTATTTTTGTTTTTGTTCTATTTTGTGTTTTTATGGGATTTTCAACAAAAAATTTGTTAATAAATGGCAAGTGTATTTCAACTGATTGATTTTTTAAAAAGATTCATAGTGTAATTATCAAACTACTCTAATGAGGCCTTAGTACCTGGAAAGATCCAATATATCAAAACTATGCTTAACGCTATATTGACATGTTGTATTCAATCATTTAGCAAATAATTTATTTTCCAGAATTCCTCTATGTAAATAACATTTGTTCTAGTTCTATTATGTGATGTATTAATACTTCATTACTTTACAGATTTAACAAAGAAATTGTTCATAGTTTGTCAATTTGAACCTCAGAAATTGTTATATGCAAAAATGTCTCTATTCACTGTTGTAGTTCTCTTCATGTTTATTATTATGTATTCTGAGCCCATATATTTTTCATTTAATTTCACATGAAATAGTAAAGTAGTTTTAAATGTTTTAGTGTTTTTTTTCGTTCATATGTTTACACAAAGTCGTAATAGTCTATTAAATGGTATGATGAACTTCTCTTTCTCTATCTGCTGCTTGTATCAGTCAACATTGCAACAGAAGATCAATATAAAAAAGAAGATGTGGTATGATTGCTAATGAGACAACTCTCCACAAGAGACCATGTGACACAGAAATTAACAACTATAGGTCACCATGTGACACAGAAATTAACAACTATAGGTCACCATGTGGCCTTCAACAATCAATATAGCCTATACCACAAAGTCCGCTATAAACACAAAAACTAATGGCCTAATTTATGTACAACAAGAATGTGTCCTCAGTACACGAATGCCCCACTCGCACTATCATTTTCTATGTTCAGTGGACCGTGAAATTGGGGTAAAATCTCTAATTTGGCATTAAAATTAGAAAGATCATATCATAGGGAACATGTGTACCAAGTTTGAAGTCGATTGGACTTCAACTTCATCAAAAACTACCTCGACCAAAAACTTTAACCTGAAGCGGGACAGACGGACGAACGGACGCACAGACCAGAAAACATAATGCCCCTCTACTATCGTAGGTGGGGCATAAAAACGAACAAAAAACAAATATGTAACACATCGACTAACGACAACCACTGAATAATGGGCTCCTGACTTTGGACAGGCGGGGTTAAACAAGTCTAGCTAAACTCTTGGTCAACTTTTCTGTACAATTATGTGATATAGTAGAGTTATAACTCCAATATGTATCAATAAACCAATAGTTTACTTGAATATGACTGAATTTTATGTTGAAAATCTTTATGGGATAAGGTTTTACTACAGATATCACATGTGTTCGTGGGTATCAAAGTTCTGTTGATTTCCTGGGTATACATGAACCACAAATTTTAATGTGCAACTTAGAGTAAATTTTTACTGTAGGCTGACTGGTAAAACCCTGAAATCAATCCTCAAATAGTTTGACAAGGTTGATCTATATATGTCATGTCACAACTAAACAGCTAAAGTTGACATGGTTGACCTATATATGTCGTTCAGTTTTCTTGTCATGCCACAACTAAACAGCTAAAGTTGACAAGGTTGACCTTTAAATGTTTGCTTTTTTTCATGTCACAAAATAAAAAGTTGCTGTTAATAACATTGATCCTTAGAAAGTCTGGGTTTTCTTGTAATGTCACAAAACTAAACAGTTGCAGTTGACAATGATGTCTTTTAGAATCCTTTGTAGTTTTCTAATGTCAGACATGAGTGCACACACTGAAATGTGTCAACCGTTTAACTTACCATTGAATTCATGTTGAAAGTCTATAATATAAAGATTTTACTACAGGTTTCACATAAACTTAACATTATCAATGTTCTATGAAAATGAGGTACCGGTAGGTCAGAAATCATGCCAGACAGACATGAACACTTACAATCATTCCTTTCATCAAGTATAGTGGTTGTATCGCTATTAATACCAGGGAAACATATCAAACAATAAAATCTTAACAGACCCATGAACCTTAAAAATTAGGTCAAAGTCATATAAATCCTGCCAGACAGACTTGCACACCTTACAATTATTCCATACACACAATAAAATTGACCTATTGCTTATAGTATCTGATAAGACCAAACCACAAGAACTCCACATTGTCCTTAGAACCATAAAATTGAGATCAAGGTGAGATAAAATCTGTAACCACAAAAACTAAACATTGTTCAATGAATCATGAAAATGAGTCAAGGTCTGATTAAACCCTGCATGTACACATAACAATCATTATATACAACAAATATAGGTGCTATATTGCCTATAGAATTTGAGAAAGAGACCAAACCACAAGAACTCCACATTGTCCTTAGAACCATAAAATTAAGATCAAGGTGAGATAAAATCTGTAAGTTAAACATGTACACATAACAATCATTCTGTACACTTTCATAATAGATCAAATGTAGGAACCCAATAAACAAAATAAAGTTATTCTAATACTTATAATGAATAAATAAAGAGCTGCTGAACCAACGCCTCTTATGTTTTGTGCTGGTAGTAGTTTCTTTAAAGAGATACCAGATTGTCAGATAAAAAAATCAAATACGACTACATTGACAACAACACTTAAGAAAACTGCATCTTTTATTGTCGACATGTTTCGCCGATTAGATCGGCTTCATCAGGACAAAGTATTAGAACCCCTGAGGTACAAAAAAGTGGCATCATGTATGTGACGTCATAATTGTCCATTGTTGATGTTGCTATGGGATACTCTATATCATTATGTAATGTTGATCAGAAAACTTTTAGGGCACAAACCTACCACTTCGACTGGCATTCCCGAAACGATTGGAAGTAGTACCTCCGGCCAAAGGGAACCCAGGCGAAGTGGTAGGGGTGTGCCCTAAAAGTGTTGTCCAAATTAGGAAGAAACTTTATAAAACTGTACACTGACATTGTACTTACATTCATGTTACACAAATTTATATTTCTATTTAAAAACACATTTTATTTATACACTTACCATTATAATAGTTTACAACCATTTTAAAGTTAAAGACAATTCGAACCAGGTGCTCCGCAGGGCGCAGCTTTATACGACCGCAGAGGTCGAACCCTGAACAGTTGGGGCAAGTATGGACAAAACATTCAAGCGTGATACAGCTCTGAATTTGGATTGTGATCAAATTCTTGACATTACATGGTTTTTTTTTTTACACAAAACAAATGTCAAGATTTTACAAATCAATTAAAGATTTCTTCTTCAAACTTTTTAAATCTAAAATTAAATAGTTGACACAGCATAGGTTTCTGACACAGAATGAATTTGGTCTAATGAACTTTTTTTTTTGCCTTTGAGCAATTCACTATGCTGTTGAATATTAATCCTCTCAAAAAAATATTTGAAGAAATTTTCTTTTTATTTATAAAATCTGAAATGAGAAAAATTTACCCCCCCCCCCCCCCCTTTTTTCACATCCCCGTTTCCCTTTTTCCAAAACTGATATCAATTCAAATTTCTAATGGAGTTTGCAACAATAACTACTCTTTTAAATACATCATAAAATATTAAAATGTAAAATAAAGTGCTTGTTATCACTGAATGGTAAAGATTGGTTGGTAGTAAAAGTGAATATACATTGTTTATTGTATAAAACAATAAAAAAAACTTCATCAGCAACATTTTATATTGGCAAATTTCCAATGAAGTTATTTACATAAAGTTATTGGCAAATAAAAATAGAAAATGACATCATAGTCATGTCTGGCAAATGTCCAACATACATTATCTAAAAACATTTTAGATAAGATAAGGAAAAAAAGCTTCATCAGCAACATTTTATATTGGCAAATTTCCAATGAAGTTATTTACATAAAGTTATTGGCAAATAAAAATAGAAAATGACATCATAGTCATGTCTGGCAAATTTCCAACATACATTATCAACTACTATTCTATACAAAGAAAGATAACTCCAATTGAAATTTAATTGCTATTGCACAATATTGTGCAATTAGATATTGCACAATATTGTGCAATTAGATATTTCTTGCTATTGTGCAATACTGTGCAATTGAAAATTTCTTGCTATTGCACAATACTTGATATGGAATCCTGATTTGGACCAACTTGAAAACTGGGCCCATAATCAAAAATCAAAGTACATATTTAGATAAAGCATATCAAATAAGCCCAAGAATTTAATTTTTGTTAAAATCAAACTTAGTTTAATTTTGGACCCTTTGGACCTTAATGTAGACCAATTTGAAAACTGGACCAAAAATTAGGAATCTACATACACAGTTAGATTTGGCATATCAAAGAACCCATTTATTCAATTTTTGATGAAATCAAACAAAGTTTAATTTTGGACCCCCATTTGGACCAACTTGAAAACTAGGCCAATAATTAAAAATCTAAGTACATTGTTAAATTCAGCATATCAAAGAACCCCAAGGATTCAATTTTTGTTAAAATCAAACTAAGTTTAATTTTGGACCCTTTGGACCTTAATATAGACCAATTTGAAAACGGGACCAAAAATTAAGAATCTACATACATAGTTAGATTCGGCATATCAAAGAACCCCAATTATTCAATTTTTGACGAAATCACACAAAGTTCAATTTTTGACCCTTTGGGCCCTTATTCCTAAACTGTTAGGACCAAAACTCCCAAAATCAAACCCAACCTTCCTTTTATGGTCATAAACCTTGTGTTTAAATTTCATAGATTTATATTTACTTATACTAAAGTTATGGTGCAAAAACCAAAAATAATGCTTATTTGGGCCCCTTTTTGGCCCCTAATTCATAAACTGTTGTGACCTCAACTCCAAAAATCAATCCCAACCTTCCTTTAGTGGTCATAAACCTTGTGTTAAAATTTCATTGATTTCTATTTACTTATACTAAAGTTATTGTGCGAAAACCAAAAATAATGCTTATTTGGGCCCTTAATTCTTAAACTGTTGGAACCAAAACTCCCAAAATCAATCACAACCTTCCTTTTGTTGTCATAAACCTTGTGTCAAAATTTCATAGATTTCTATTCACTTAAACTAAAGTTATAGTGCGAAAACCAAGAAAATGCTTATTTGGGCCCTTTTTGGCCCCTAATTCCTAAAATGTTGGGACCAAAACTCCCAAAATCAATACCAACCTTCCTTTTGTGGTCATAAACCTTGTGTTAAAATTTCATAGATTTCCATTCACTTTTACTAAAGTTAGAGTGCGAAAACTAAAAGTATTCGGACGACGGACGACGACGCCGACGCCAACGTGATAGCAATATACGACGAAAAATTTTTCAAATTTTGCGGTCGTATAAAAATTATAGATTAACTCTAAATTTAGTAACTTCATTTGCATTGTACTATGTTTGATTCATTTTCTGTTCAACATTACATAATGATATAGAGTATCCCATAGCAACGCCAACAATGGACAATTATGATGTCACATACATGATGCCACTTTTTTGTACTTCAGGGGTTCTAATTTTGTACACTTTGTCCTGATGAAGTTTTGTCCTGATGAAGACGATCTAATCAGCAAAACATGTCGACAATAAAAGATGCAGTTTATACTTAAGTGTTGTTGTCAATGTAGCGGTATTATAATGAATAAGTATTACACTTTGAAAAAATATGTAACGCTATCCTTTGGTTTTCTTGTTACATCAAAACTAAATAGTAGCAGTTGATGTGACCCTTAGAAGTCCTTTGGTTTTCTTGAGTTGTCAGAAAAACTGTAGCACTAGCAGTTGACCAGATTAACCCTTAAAAGTAAACAGTAGCAGTTGACAATGTGGACCCTTAAATGTCCTTTGGGTTTGGGTATTAGGTTGCTTTCTCATTCATTTCTGGAACATATATATTGACGGACTTGACACTACCTATAATTGTTTTCATAGTCGGGTCATAGTTAATAAAGACTCGATACGTGTACTGAGATGTGTGTTAAAAACGTACGCACCATTATCTAATATCAATTTCTGATAATATAAATAAAATGTCATTTAAAATCATTTATACAGTGACCCCAGTGTATTGAACTTGTAATCTGTTATTTCATATTTTTTTATAATTGCATTCATTTCCTCACAGAATGCCAATGGGGTAAAAGTTTCTACCTATCAATTAAAGTTGTTGATGATGTTAGGTAAATGGACAGCCAGTAGATTTTCCTCTTTTCATAGTGGCTTTCAAAATAATAAACAAAACTTGCAGTTTACCCCTATCTTCTTTAATTAGCCATGTCAACCATCTTGGTAGGCAGGAGAGGTCATTGGACACATTATTTAAACAGGATAACTCAATAACAAATAACGGCCAAGTTTAATTAAATTTGGCCCAGTAGTTTCAGAGGATATTTTTGTAAAAGTTAAAATTGATGGTTGCCAAATGTTGTGAAAAATTCACTAAATCTTTCGGCCAGGTGAGCTCAAAGTAAAAACAAGGTCCCGCTTTTTGTAGCATTCAATGAAACAAACACTATACAATTATATTATACTTTATGACATACAAATAGAAAACCACATTTCCTTATGACTATATGAATACATTGTTATCTACATTGGCTTATGTACAAAAAATTAAGTGATTCATTAACAAACGTATAGGTACATAAATATCAGTAAGAGAGAGGTAATCACATGACTGTGATGGGAAAACATGAATAAATACATAAATGGTATATAACATCAGCTTAAACAAGAGCTGTCAAAATGACAGTAAACCGGATTCTGTAACATTTATTTGTGTTCTGGCATTTATCAATATTACAAGGACCAAAACTCCTAATAGGTAAAATTTATGATTATCAATATCAAACTTGACTTCCATGTTGTCAACAATAACAACATATAAACTAGATAGAAAATGACCCTCTAGCAGGACAAACTGTGTCCCCTTAATGCATAAAGTAAGAAAAAATTACTAAGTCCACCTACCTAGGATTTTGAAAATATTTAAAATAAAATTTTAAAAGGTTTGGTTGAACGGTTCATGAGTAAATGCACGGACACGAACATTTTAAACTTTCAAGAACCGTAATCCTGAACGGTAAAAGTAAAAATAGTCATTATTAACTTGACCTCCGTTATGTTGTCAGTAACAACATATTAAAAATTTAAAAGTTTGTTGAACGGTTCATGAGTAATGCACGGACACAACATTTTTTAAACTTTCAAGACGTAACTCCTGAACGTAAAAGTCAAATGTCATTATGAACTTGACCTCCATTTTGTTGTCAGTAAAACATATTAAAAGGTTTGGTTGAACGCTTCATGAGTAAATGCACGGACAACATTTGTTCCGCCCGCCCGCCCGCCGTACATCCCCAAATCAATAACCGACATTTTTGACACAAAAATACGGTTAAAAATAAATGACTGATGTTATACAATGCATAAATGAACAATGTTATTTAATGAATAAATGAACAATTTTATAATGAATAAATGAACAATGTCATAAATGAAAAGTATGATCAAACAAACTTTGGATAAAGTAATCTGAATAATATAGACTTCGTATATTCTTAAAAATCCTGAGGTATTATTTACATTATATAATAAATTGTAAGTGAAATTGTACATTCACTGCTGATATTGTTCTTTTGAGACAGACATTCACTGCTGTAAGTGTTTTGTTGCAGATGGACTATCATGTGTACTGTTGCAGACAGAGATTTACTGCTGGTTACAACCTTCCTCGATTTCATTGGTTCTTTTCTTTGGTTTGGTGGTTCTGGTTGCTTTAGTTTAGAAGTTTTAAAGTTTTCCAGTAAAGAGTTCACATCTGAAATTAAATATTATAAAATCTAAGAAACATATATTTGTAAGTCTAGAAAAAAATATTTCATCACCTAGAGTGGGGTGCTCATTTTCACCACAAGTTTCCATGTTTTCTGCACTTTATATTTAGGTCTTTATGTTTTTGAAGTATACTGATATTTCTATATGAAAATAACATCAAAAGCAAAATATTCTTAGCTTGAAGCCGTGTTTCTTTAAAAAAAAAACTCATCAAGTTAGATTAAAGGCTGTGTAAAATTTCCTGATGTTTTGTCAAAGGGGGACACATATTCGCCGTTTTAACATATCTATTTCAAATCAAATAAATGCAGCTTAAACTTGTCCATTTATCGATCCTTTGCGGTAAGTGCTGAAATTTTGTATAAATTTAAAAAATAACCTTATTTGTTATAAAATTATAATAAACCGGCATATTTTCTTCCATTTCAGCCATCCTTTGAAGTTTTTACACCTCAAAATCATAAACGGCGAAATTGTGTCCCCGCGAATATGAGCACCCCACTCTACACACACTGATTTTAATGACCACGTTTTAAAATTACTGTACTGTGTTGCTGAATAATTTGTTGATTTTAAAAGCAAAAATTTTAATTTTCAAATGGAACTTTAACTAACCAATAATTTTTATTAAAAAACTGATGAATAAAATAATTATGATATTTTAATAAAATGCAGTTTGTATTCTCATTCTTACAAAGGGGGAACGTGAATTACCCATTAATATGTTTTTAGAAACATTTGACAGAAGAATCATGGTTGTAAATGTCACCTCGTTATATGCATTTAGTGCACAACAATAATTATTAAAGGTTTAAAACAGCTTTTTTTGCTGTGACAGCATCCATATTTTCACAAAATAACTTTGGTAGTGTTGTAGGACACAATGTAACCTTAACTATGTATAGGACTCAATTATAAGAAGGCTGTAATTGAGAAACATAATGACACTTACTTTCAAGAGGTGCTCGGGCACTATTATGATCATCAATCTGTTTACCCAGTCGTTTTTCCTCATCCCTGAAATTGGTAACATAATATAATATTGAATCAAGGGAATACAACATAAATACAACTCTGACTTTGGTTGTGTATTTTGAAGAATCCATGCTACTAAAGATAGTGTGATATGTTGAAATTACCAACCGATTATCTATCACAATCGGTTGACAGCAACCAACCGACTATTGGTTATAATCGCATCATAATACCTTGCCCTTTTTTTAAATGAAATCATGCATTTAGTCTCATTGTACATGTCTTATGTGTATATTCCATGTCATTGTAGAGTTTATATATTCATATTTGATCTTTTGTTTCCTTTTCATATATTCTGGCGTACTTAATTATCACGTTATAATCCTGGTACCTTTGATAACTATTTATTTAGAGTTAAAACAATTAATTAATAAGAATCAAGAGTCATATTGAACATATTTTATCTCATAATTACAACATTAATTACCAACAGTGACACTAACATTTCTAAATTTCAATAGTGTAACTCACAATACAATTTCAATATAACATAGCTGTATAAACATTTGAGTGCTTCTAATTAAGAAAAATATATAAAGTTTTTAACTTTAAAAAATCTAAGATTAACAGAAAAAAATAAAACAATGCATTTGCATTATAATAATACAGTAAACAAAGCCAATGTCTGTTAATTCGTGTAGAATGCTTTTTTTCACTTTTGTGATCATTATTGTTCTATCAATTGTGTCATTCGTGCGTCTGGACTTATAATTGCAAGAATGCGGAATTATTACATAGTTGAACCGTATCCGATTCGTGATTCTTACATTTTTCAATATGGCGGACAAATTTCGGAAAATTTACAAAAATAAACGATGTTTGGCAAGCAGTTTGGAAAGGAATAAGATGTTTTTGATACTACAAATGGATAAAACATTAATAAAAGGCAATTTGCAACACGTTATAATGAAGCAAAGAAATTATTTTGTCTAAAATCAGAATGATTTTGTACGTCTTAAGTACAAGTAAATCTACCGGTATTGGAAGAAAGTATTTCATACAAAGTTATTAATTTTAAATCACATTCCATCAATCTGCAAATATTTATAGTCAATGCATTTGTCACGTTTATAACGAAGGAAATTGGTTATGTCTTTAATTATAGGATGTTTGACATTGTTATTGTCATCGATTCTGATATTTTTTGTTATTATTTGTTTGACTGCGCATACAAAATAGCAAACCGCAAACGGACCGAAGTTGATAAGCTTAAGTCTGGAAACTTTAACGACAATTGATTAAACAAAATCCCAATCGATTATCGACATCGCCAGGCCCAAACGACTGATTTCCGACTTATTCCGATCATCGGAACAACACTAACTAAAGATAAATCCCAAATAGATTGAAAAGCTGATAGCGATTTAATTCCCTAGTTTAAGACATAAATTGAATGTGTTACTGAATTCTAACATGTTTTTTCACACATAGTACCTCTTAATTTATTCAAAATCAGTTCAAGTAATTAAGAAATTAAGTTTCCATCCTATTAACAAAATTGTTTCCCAAAAATTGCATACAAGCA